>WAAE01002730.1:225599-353453 GCA_013400495.1 Nicator chloris
TGTTTGGAGAAAAAAAAAGAAAAAATCAGTACAGACAGAAAACACTGCAGCACAAAATAAACTGAAATATTTGTAATTCAATGTATTTAACTGAGTAGTGGGAGCAGTTTGATGGAAATCCATCCTAAAAGGAGTTGAGGATGACTATTTGAATATAAAGGACATGAATTAAATCCCTTTGACCCTATGAAAGCACTCAGGGGAGGACCTACCTCTCTATAATTACATTTATGAGCTACAGACAAAGGTGACCCTGTACATTCTCACCTACAGCTTCTAGAAGAGACCACTGTAATGTTGCTTTACTTAGGTGGTGCTCTCCACAGGGGAAGGGCAGCTCCTCTCCTGTTGGGTTCAGCTGCTGCCTGCTTGGACAAAGGGTGAGGTCAGAGCCCTGTCACAGTGAAGAGACTGAGCAGTAAATAAGGAGAGCAGTTTGTGCCTTGCAGCTCCAACAAGGACAGTGAGACAAGCTCATGCCCCTGCCCCACAGCTCTCCAGCTGTGCTCCCTTGCATTGCTTCAGGAGGGAGCATCATTGCTGACCTCCTTAATGAACCTTCTACTGACTGCCACATTTAATGACTTGGCTTCTTTGGTACATTTATGAAGCTCTTTATGGAGCCATGCATATAAAAGTACTGCCAGCAAACTTTTAAAATGCAGTTTTTGTTAACAGCCGTGCTTACCACAAGAAGACCTCAGGAGGCTCAGGTAGAAACAAGCCCAGGATTTCTTTGCCACAGCAAGTTTTCACACGCTGATCATGTCTGCTCTGTCCTTGGCAGCCATGGCACCCCGGATCAGACTGAGCCTTTCAAAGCCTCTCCCAACCATACGGGAAACCCACGAGGAAGCGATGGAGGATCCGAGCAGCAACCCAAAGCGTGCTGGAAGTGCTGCAGCCGGCCCAGACTCGTACTCCAGCGATGACTACATCCAATCCATCTGCCACCTCGCCAGACCCACCTTCCCAGCCCTTCTGGAAAGCAGACGTAAGGGTCAGGACAGAAAGACCATGAAGACCCCTGAAGATGTGTCAGGTTCTCCACCGCTTGTGGGGACACAGCAGGAAAGGTCAAAATGTAAACTGACCAGTTTCATCTCGAATGTGGTGCCACTGGGAAAAGTCCCGCCTGCAGAAACCGACTTTTGGTCCAGAGAGGACCCCCTGGAACAAATTTACACCAATGCAGGAAATCTTTTCTCCTCCAAGGCTTCTTCCTATGGTGAAAGTGCCAGCACTGGTTACTTACAGTGCAACTCTTCTGCCCCAAATGGTGACCTTCATCCCACAAACCTGGAAGAAAAAAACACAGGGAAAACCATTTTTCCACGAGTGTTCAGTTTTCCAAGGCTTCCCTCCCCAAGACCAGTTCAGAAAGAAGCAGTATGCTCAGAGCTGAGGTATCTCAGAAAGGATGAGGGAACAGTTTTAGGGAATAACCACAGTCAGAAAGAAAATGGCCCCATGTTGATTAACACTGAAGGGCTATTGGGACCCTCAGCCAGAGGGAAGGTGGTAGGAAACCCAGCCCTGCCCTGCTCTGTAAGAAGGCAGAATTTGTTCAATACAGCAGGCATAGATCAAAAAGAAGAAACTTCTCACTGTGACAAAAATGTCACGGGTGGTGTTCCCACTAAGCAGAGATACTTCGAGTCTTTCCAGGTACCTAAAAAAGCCACCATCCATAACTGGATTTCGGAGCACAGATGCATCTGGAAAGAAGCAAAGATAAAAGCTTGTTTGCTCCCAGCCATTGCTGAAGTGTGAAGAAGCAGCTGCTTAGAATAATTTTATTCACAAGATATAACCACCCTGTGCTCTAGCAGCTCTCCCTGGAGTCCTCACACAGAAAACATGGCTTGAACATGCATGCGAGTCAGGCAGACTCTTGTGAGCCATCACATCCCTCATCCGTGGGCAAAGGGACAATTCAGAGTCTCATCTGCTAAGGAAACAGCAATCAGTTTTCATTTTGGAAAGGCAACAGTTCATAAAGCATCTCCTCCCACCTACTGCCTAGAACTGCCCTGAGCATGAAGAAAAGCTGGAGAGAGCTGGAGAGAACACAAATCCCATCTGTGCTGGAGAAGAAGTGGGAATATTGAAATAGCAGTGCTTTCCAGCCAATGCCAAGCAGGCAGAAGTGGCTGACACTTGGGTACAGTTATTCAAAAAGGAACCCTTTGCACAAGGCTCGGACTGTATGAATTGCACTCTCTCTGACACACATTTTCTGGGAGACCCATCTTAGATCCCTGCCTCTGCACCAGGATCCCACTGGAGAGGTCATCCATTAGAGAAGTAGCATAAAGAAATATTTCTTAAAAACCATAAGAAGTCTTTTATGAGGATTTGCTGGAGGGCAACATGGAGAACATTACAACTCCTTGGGTGGGGATTTCCCTGGTGCTTACCCTGGCACAACTCTGTTCCCTTTACTCCTGGACTTACCCCTGGCAGGAGGAGAGCTGGGAGCCCTGGTGGGCATAGCTGTGGCTGTTGTGGAGCCAGCTGTAAAGAAAGAGCATGTAAAATCCTGTTGGACTCTGTACTGTCACAGCCAGGCTGCACACCACGGGCGCCCAGGGGATTTGCTGCTCAGGTGTAGGAGCCCCCTGAGCCCCCAAAGAGCTCTGCAGGCTCAGAGGGGCAGCCTTGGCTGAGGGGCAGCCTAGGGATGCTGGGCTGGTGCTCACAGAACCTGAACGTGAAATAATAACTTGTGTTTCCCTTCATACCTGTGCTTCTGTATTCTCACCTACCTGACCATGCTGATGATGTTGACTGAGCTTTGCTTCTTGCTGCGAGACTGAAACGTGGAGAAAACACACGTGCACCTTCCAACCATCCAGCACACAGCGTATACAAACAATCCTTGTTGATGGTATTGCTACATGGGATGTCTGTAGGATGAGGAGCATTCCCACAAGGCTGGGAGGTCCTGGCATGGGGTAGGAGGCACATGCCCAGGCCATCCCTCGCTGCCACACAAAGACTTCTCCATCAGAGAAGCTGCCTTTGGCACTTTCTCCTGCAGTCAGAGCAACCTCACCCCTCTGTGTCTGGTGCCAGACTCTCCTCAGCCACCTTTGTCTGGTGCCACAGTCTCCATAGCCAGTCAGGAGATGTAGCTGAGAAAACTGGAAAGCAATACCAGCCTAATTATTACTACTACTAGGAATAAATGTTTTGGCACAGCAGAGAGCAGAGGGACCAAGCTGTTTGCTCAACAGCAGCTAAGATGAGAAACAGCATTGGAAAGCTGCAATTATAAAAATGCTCACAAGTGATTTCCAAACCACCCTCAAGCAGATTAAATAAAAAAGCAACTTCTACTCAGTACCAACATGAGTAAATATGCTCAAAGGATCAAAAGGTGAGAATATTTGAGCTTCTCATCCTCACATCTCTTACCTCAAGTATTTTTTTCTCCTGTTGAAACTCATTAGTGCTATGGAGCTGAGCTGCTTCTCAGCTCTGTTTTTGAACTAACCACACAGCAAGAACAGAAGTGAAGGTGGCTCCAGCATTCATTAAAGCTGATGGAGAAAGTTGAAGCCAGGAGGTCCCAGCCTGCTGTGCCTCCTCCACACCTGTCCCTCCCTTCTCAGGAAAATGCTGGGGTTTATGTGATGCTTGTCCTCACTGCTCTGCTGTCATTTAAATTCCTCTCCGTGTGAATATTTATGACTCTAATGCCTAACAAGTCTTGTGCCAACTGCATGTATCACTGCTTTTGACAGAGGAAACAAATAAAATCCTTCCATCCAGTTGTTGTTTCCATTCTGCATTCCACAGGGGATTATTTTTAATAATCCACAGCACATGGGCTGTGACTTGCCATGCAAACACCTTCTCACTCTAGCACGTCACCAAGGGCCTTCACACCTCACCCCTTCAGCAGCTGCTGCCCAGGACTGTGATTCCTTCTCAGCTGCCATGTAATCCTGCAAGTCTACACCCCTGAAAGCCATCACCTTTGCTCTCCAGAGCAAAGAGGCACAGCAGCTGATGAGAGCTGGAACCCAGGACACGCTGGGGAAAGCCTCCAACTCCTCTAATGTAGGACTGGGAGCAGGTTGTGGGTGGCAGGGTTGGGCTCAGAGCTGGGGACATTTAAAAGCACAGTGTTAGTTCCAGGTTTGCACAGCAGCAGCTGTTATGTGCCCATGGAGCACCAGGAGTCTGGAGTTAGGTGCAGCCAGGTTTGGAGCAATGAGGCTCTGGAGTGAACTGCCTCTTTCTGCAGAATACTTTTCTTTAGTGGAAACTGAGATTCTATTCAAGCAACTGGGTTTTGCAAGAGCAGCCAAGGCTGCTGGGATGCAGCAAAGATGGGGGCAAAGAGACATGGGCAAATTAGGGTCATAGAAGTGGCAAGGCAGGGAAGGGAGGAGGGGAATGTGGGGCTGATGGTGCCAGTGAGTGAGCAGGGCAGCTCCCAGCAGGAGGGGGATGCTGGGTGGCAGGGACAGGAGCCCCAGGCTGAGGAATTCCAGCTGTGCAGTAGAAGCTGTGATAGGTAGGAAAATAAAAGCTGGTTTAACACAATAGATACAGATAGGGTTTAACACAAAGGGAAGGTTGCTTCTATTCAGGTTCACTTAAATCCTGTTTTGAAAAGCACAGTCCTCACCTTCTTCACCATCATCTCTGTTGGAAATGACCATGTTGGTCCTTGTGAAATCACTGCACAATTCAATATGCACCAGTTCCCTGGATAAGGCAATTCTGCAGCTGTACAACATCACCCACCTGCTGCAGATGTACTTTGGGCTGGTTCAGGGAGGGGATGGGAATTGGGGCAGCCTTGCCACTCCCCTGTCACAGCCTCTCTGCCCCCAGCTGCTGAGGGAGCCTGCAGTCCTACCAAAGGAAAAAAAACTGGATGCTCTTGGGTGGGATAGTGTGGCCTGTAGTTACACAGCACTTTTCTCCCTGTTCACCCCATGGATGCACACCTGGGCCGACAGAAAATGCTCTCCCTCTTTTCCTCTCTGCAGAACAGCCCCTGAGGAACCACTGGTCAGGATAAGCCTGTAGAAGTTGCTGCCTGTTCAGAATTGCTTCCAGACAAGAAAGAAAACCTTACTGAGGAATTTAGGTCAGAGAGAGAGATAAAAGCCGTGCTGCTTCCATGGCCAATCTCATGGCAGGCTCTGCATCTGAAGTCACCGGCAGAAAAATCTCATTTATTGAGATCGTCAGAACTGCCAAAGGGATTTGGATTAATTTGAATGGGGAATTGGTATCCAAATCCCACTGGCAGCTTTCAGTCTCAGACTTCACATCCAGTTCACAAGCAGACTGTGAGCTAACATGGCAATTTTGCTTGCACGATCATGCAGCCTCCTCCTGCTGCAAGCGGTAAATGCATTTGGACACAGAAAATCATGACCAGAATTTACAAACCAGAGATGGTGAGGAAGAATGAAAACTGTCCCACTCTTTCCTCAGATTCTTGTCTTTTAAATGACAAACCTACCCATCAGCTGAAGGCAAAGGTGAGGAAGCAACAGCTCCACGAGCTTGTCTCTGGTGATCAGACCTGTGCAGTGCAGGAGCTGCTCAGAAGCTCCTACAGCACAGAGAGCCTCACCCACCCAGGAGGGGCCTTTCTGTGCCCACACAGACAGCCAGCAAGAGAGATGTTGATAAACAAATCAAAACATGAGCCAGTGCAGCGTTATTACAGACAGGGATACCCCATGGCTGGGCCTCTCTCAGCCAGGGATTGTAACGTGAGAGACAAGCAGGAGCAGACTGCAGGGCTGCACACAAGCAGGGAGATGCTGGAGGGGTATGAGCAAGGTTAACAAAAGCAGTTTCTAAAAAGGTCTTTAACTTTGAAGTTAGTATTGAAGCAGCTATTTTTGATTTCAGAAAAAAAAAAAAAAATCCAACTCTTGAAACTGCAAGGAAACCTTAAAGCTCCCACCTCTTAAGGAGATCAGACCTGAGCCCGAGGCAAAACCCAGGATGCCTCAGCTGAAAGCAGGGGCTTTGTGGGTGGTGCTTCAGGCTTTCCTCCTGCCCTGAAGTGCCTGCATTTGGGCCTAATTCCTCATTGAGGCCATATTTTAATTAACTTTCAGCCGTCCTAAGTGGAGACTAACTTCATTTATCATGGTACAGAATGAAGTTTAACTGCATTTAGTGACTGAGTAGGAATCCCTTAGCTTTGAGTAAAACCTTGACTGAACCATCAGCAACATGATTAATGGCAAAGCCTTTTGTATTTTCCATTTGCAGCTGTAACCATGGGCAGAAGAGAGCTCTGAAGTGATGGCTGAAAGCAAACATGCTTGTGTTTGAAGAGCCAGAACGTTCAGGCACAGCTCTCTGCCTTGCTCACAGGGCCCAAATGTGTTTTTGTGGCTGGCATCACTTATGTGGGCCACAGTTGACAGCAGGGGTGATCCCTGAAGTGCCACATCATGGGCTTGTGGCCTTTCCCCATGCTCAGGGCTTCTCAAGTATAATCTAATTTGCTTGACACGAGCTAGAGCTGATGCAAAATACATTTTGTGTAAATAGAGAGATATTGTTCCTGGTAATTGCAGCCTTCCTGGAATTAATGGCCCTGGAGGCAATGCTTCCTAGGACTGTTGCAAAGAGCTGTAGAAAAACTGGGCATTTTTAGAATACCAGCTTGTTGCTCAATAAAGTTTGACCAAATGCCATTTAAATCAAAGGGATCCTTTAAGTGAAATGGGCCTGTAATGGGAATAATTTTCTGCTGCATTTAAAGCACAGATTTCTAATAGCAGCTGATGAGGAAAATCAAATTCTTAGTTTATTTATTTGTGTGTATTAGCATTGTATCAACCGTTTCTTGTCTTTGCTTTTAAATTAACCTAGCTGAAAGCCCATCAGCCAGCTGTGAGCTTAGCAAAAGCCATGTGTAAACCTCAAGGCTTTATCTGCCTGTGCCTCACACACCTGCAGTGGCTTTGTCCCTCAGGACCAGCAAATCCCTGCTCTGCAGAGCGGGTGGGAGCAGAAGGAGCCAGCAGGGACACTGCCACATCTCATCTGGCAGCACAATGTGACATTTGCAAGTCAGCTGTGCTTAGCTGAATGTTTTGTTATTGTTTCCTGGATGGCCAGTATGTGGGAGAGAAAAGGGTTTATCCCAGAGGTGCTGGGCTGCTCTCTCAAACTCTCTGAAAGGAGGCTGTAGCCAGGTGGGTGTTGGTCTCTCCTCCCAGGTAACAAGTGGCAAGACCAGAGGAAATGGCCTCAAGATGCACCAGGAGAGGTTTGGATTAGATATTGGGAAAAACTCTGGATGGGTTGTCAAGCCCTGGAACAGGATGCCAGGGGAAATGGTGGAACCCTGTCCCTGGAAGTGTTCAAAAAACATGTAGGGGTGGCACTTGGGAACACGGTTTATCAGTGGGTTTGGCTGTGCTGCACTGAAGTCAGTGATCTTAGAGGGCTTTTCCAACCTTAATTATTTTATTTTATGTTTTTATATCTTTCCAACTCACTCAATGAGCACTGGCTGAGCTCCACTAGCTCACCTTCAGAACAGGGAGATGCCACATCTCAAGTGTCCAGGCTCCAAAGCAATTACACAAGAAATACCAAATTTGCTCCAGATGTTCTTCACATTCCCCCTTAGGTCATGCTACAGAAGCATCAAAAATTGTCACAGAATAAATTGTGACGTTGGCTCACAAATGCCCTTCATGGCTGTTTAGCAGTGCCAGCCTCCCACCAGGCCCTGCTGAGCTGGGGGCTCTGTAAATGCCCAGAGTGGCCATCTCTGCCTTGCTGAGCCTACTAGCCATTCCAGCCTCATTAGTGGGATGAGCTGGGAGCTTCAGATGGAGGCTGATCTGCACAAAGAGCAAAGGAACCTGCACAAGGTCCCTAGGGAAGCAAATACAAGCACAGGCCTGATCATGCCCAGTTTTGAATCCAGAAACATCCAGGTCCTACTCCAGACCCCAGTTTAGGACAGATGGGTGTCTAACAGCTGGCACTGTCTGCAGGTAAGAAGAGTTTGGTGGTACAAATATTGCAGGTGAGTTCCTGCTCCTGCCCAGAAGAGCTGATAGGGATGGGCCAGAGCTGCTGCAGCTGGGACTCTGCTGCTGCTCCCAGCCTGGTTCAGTCCCAGCTCTCTCCAAAACATCACTACACCTGTTCCTTCAGGCACTACAAGGTGACATAAAGCACAGCCAGGCTGTGGTGACATTTGAGCTGCTCAGTCAGTGTTCAGCTTTCCTGCAGGTGTGCTGGGGTGTGAGGCATCCCCAGCCCTCGAGGGATGGTGACATCCCTGCCTCAGATGCCAGATTCTGTGCTGACCCTCCCTGCTGCCCCTGCTCAAACCTGGTTTGCTGGAACAAGGGCACACAGACAGAAAACAACACAGCCTTTTTGCTGTGCAGGGTCAGCTCCTGGAATTAATTGCTGCAGGATGTCAACAAGATAAAATTCAGCAGGATTCAAGAGAGGATTAGACAGTCCTGTGATCAGGAACATTTGTGCAATGCTAACTGGGTCAAAGAAATACAAGAGAAATTAAGTGTTGTGCTTCCCTCCAGGGCTGAGCTGGTACCAGCTGGGTTTAGAACAGATTCCTCCCCACCTCCCTTTCCCAGTCTTGTTATAGCAACAAGCAAATAGCAGGATCTATTGCAAAGTGTCTTCTCCTCCTTTGGAATAGTAAAGCATTGCCTGCTCTAGGAAGTCCTCGAGACCAAAGTGACAACTGATCCATGCTACAGCACTCAGCAAAACCCTCCCCTTGTCGTTTTAGAGGCAGAAAATGAAAGTTTCCTTTTTCTGCTGCCTCTATGCTTCAGATCAACAATTTGTCAAGAAGGGAATGAACGGCACAATAAACTGGCTGCAGATGAGCTGCTTGTGTCTCCACCCTGAAACTCTTTTCTAAGCATAATTAACCAAATTAATTATATAACGGTACAATAGTGTTAACCTGAAAAAATGTGGGGTGAATAGCTGGATCCAGAAGCCAACAGTGGTATTATAAGGAAGTGTCAGGGGGATAATGGGAGTGATGGTTTCCACCACCAAAGAGAGAAGAAGAGATTGGGTCTTGCAACAAGGAAAAAGAGGAGCAAAATCCTCAGGATTTTAGAGCAGAGTTCACTCTCCAGGTTTGCAGAACCCAAGTGCTCCAAAGTGGGACTTGCCATGGAGGTAGAAGGTGGAGACTGGGGCACCCAGTATAACCTTTTACTAGATTTTATTTTTCAGTAGAGAGATGCTGACAAACATCCATAATCTCTGCACATTTTTCTGACACGTAGAATGCTCCTGGCACAATTGGCCAGCAGGCACAAGGCACAGCATGTGACAGCCAGGGCAGTGCAGCTGCTCTGAGCACATCAGTTCACTAAATTGCACTGTCTTCAACAACAGCATTCTGAGAGAAAAATCTTGCTGAGGCTAATGCTGGGAACAGAAAATTACCTGGTGATCTCAGACAGGCAGAGAAATCCTTGGATTCTGTGCCCAAAGACAAAGCCTCCTTCCTGCAGTCCATTGCAAAGGATACAGGCTAGAAAGGAAAACATGTCAGCATTCAAACATCACCCCATTAGGCTTGGCAAAATTTGTGATACCCCTTGTATTCAAATTTTTCATAGAATCATAGAATTGTTTGGACATCATCTTATTAAACTCCTTAAAGAGTTTTAAAGATCATCTTATTCCAAACTCCTGCCATGGGCAGGGACACCTTCCACTAGACCAGGTTTCTCCAAGCCCCATCCAGCCTGACCTTGAATATTTCCAGGGATGGAGCAGCCACAGCTTCTCTGGGAATCTTTGCCAGGGCCTCACAGTGAAGAACTTCTTCCTAATACCCAATATAACCCTGCCCTCTGTCAGTTTGAAGCCACTCATTTTTCTATTTGCTGCCAACATTGACAAAGAAAGAAACCCTCCCCAAAGCCCCCAACACATTTAGTTGCATCAGATACTAATTCTAGCAATGTAATTTCAAAAGGAAATTCAGAATGTTTTTACTGTTTCCCTTTTTTCTGTTCTCCCAGAAGTAGCAATGGCTAATTTGGCCTGTCCCACTTTGTCAGACTCCAAGACCTGCAGGGGCTGTGAGGCCCCAGCTACAAACCAAACACTGTAATTAGCCTTTATTAAAAATCTCTCCTTTCTCATCAACAGTATCAAGCACCACATTTACATGGCAGTTTGTCACACGTTTGGGCTTTTTTAGAGAAGTGTTTTTTGATTGGACCACAATAAAATTTGGGCTCTTAGATATTACTGCTTCTGGTACAAGCACTCCCATCCTGACCCACAGGGGCTCCCAAGGCCTCTCAGCTCCATTGTACCTCAACAGACAGCACAGATTTATGTCTCTTTATGGATCAGAACCTTTGCAGATGTATTTAAGAAGTCACTGCTCTCAGAACCTTGTACAGAGTGTTCCAGGCCAGCAGTACAGGACTTTTAAAATCACCAGGAATACAAAGCACTGCAGCACAGACATTCCTTTTCCTGGGGACAGGAGGGAACCAACCCACCTGACACTGGAAGGCACATTGCTCATCCTGCTGTGGAGAGGAGCTCCAGGCAGGACAAGGCCATGCACCCTCCTCAGACCATTTGATCTGCCTGAATGCAGAGCAGTTTTACCCTTGCTAAAGTCCCTCAGCTCAGGGGATGAGATTCTCACCTGCAGGACAGGAGGGAGTAGAACCAACCCCAGAGTCCAAGCTGGGGACTGCAGGTGTGACCTGCTCCACCACTCAGGACCTTCAGCTAGCTGCTGGCTTTTGGAATTATTCCTGCTTTCTGTAGGATGGGAATCATTCCTACTTAGGGGAGAAGATTCATAGGATTAGCAAAACATATAAGGAAAAAAATAATTATATAGAAACAGATTTTTCAGAGCAATCAAAGGATCACAGAGGTAAAAGAGGAACATGTGTTGCAGTGCCAGGTGGTTCTTTCTCTTCATTCATTTCACTAGAAATGTCCTGTTCCTACAGGACATGAGTAATACACAGACAAATTGTGTAAGGGAAAGGCTGACTGACTCCTGAGGATGATGTAACAAGTTGAAACTGCAGTTTTCACACCATCAAATTGAAAGCTTAATTAAATTGTACAGCCACGCCAGACACTTGGCACTGGACCCAGCAAAAATGCAAACTCTGTTCAGTGGAATGTGAATCCTGTGTTGGGTGCCACAGGCCAGACACTGCCCTGGTGCCTGCAGGGCCCTGGGAGGTTAGGACAGGTCTCAGGGAAGACAGGCTGTTCCACATGCACACGTGGTAACTCCATTTTTCTGTACTCCTGTTTTCCCAGTGAAAGCCCAGTGGAGTCAATGGAAAATTTCCTGTTGGCTGTTTAGGGCCAAGACCCACATTTCTACCTTTTGTTCCTCACCCTCCTCCCTCACTGGTCTGTGGATAAATGATTCCACCTGAGGGAGAAAATGTTACACAGGGTAGTCTCAATCCTTCCTTTATTACCTCAACTTACACCAGAAATACTCCTAGTTTACTACCTGCAAGCATTAGCAAGCATAGCCCCCACTTACACAGGGGTACAGCCTCTCAGAGAACAGCTAAGGCACTAAAAACCTTCAGCTGCCTCTCACACCAACTTAGAACACTGCAGAGGACATGAAAATACATACAATTTGTGAAGTCAGGAACTGAAAATCCAAGAGCAGTTGAAGGAAAAGCATGTTTGAATTGCTCTTGTCTCACTGGGCAATGCATGTAGAGTTTTACTGGGTGTAGTTGTCAGTACTCACTGGAAAAGTGGCCAGCCATTAACCCAGCACTGCCAAGCCCACCATGGCCTCAGGTGCCACAGCTGAACATCTTTTAAATCCCTCCAGGGATGGCCACTCCACCACTTCTCTGGGAAGCCTGTTCCAATGCTTAACAACTCTTTCCATGGAGAAATTTTCTAGGGAAATCTAATATCCAGTCTAAAGTTTTCCTGACAGACCATTTCCTCTTGTCCTGCTGCTGGTTACCTGGGAGAAGAGACCAACCCCCACCTGGCTACAGCCTCCTTCCAGAGAGCTGTGGAGTGGGATGAGGTTTCCCCCAAAGCTCAGTTTTCAGAGGTATTAACCAAGGTAAATAGTCACTATCTCCATCGGTTTCCTTTGCACAGTAACCTGTAATTCATCTTTCTGAGCCTGCAGCAGCTGTTCCATGGCTGGCAGCACCTGCACCCCACGATGCACCCGAGTGCACAGGGGCTTGGCTCCCAGCACTCCACCACCACGCTGGCCAGGAAGCACTCTCACAAGCCACTGGAGCCTGGCATGTTCCCAGAGACCACAAAACTGCAGAAAGAACTTAAACTAGGGAAGAAAAAAAAAAAAGGGTGTAGCCTCATCAAGCGACCAATGTGTTCCTTCAATCTCCGTGGTCACTAAAACCCAGGAGGGTATGTAGGTTTTTATTTTCTGTAGTGTGTGCTTTTTAACCATAAACATCTAGCATTTTTTAAAGAAAGCAGTACTGTCCACTGATACACTAGGAAGATTTAACCAAAATGTACCATCTTATCTTTTAAAGACTGATAATCTGTGAGAACACTAGGCTTATTTTGGAATAGGAAAATATTCCAGTGTACCAAAGATCCCTATAAATAGCTTAATTAGATTTACTGCTTTCCATGCAGAGTAAGGGAACATTTAGAAAGTAAACCATTACTGCCTTTGGGTTAGGAAGGGAGGATGAAAAGCAAGAAAAGAACTGGAACACTCACCTTTAGTGAAGATGACCAAGAGGTCCCAAGAGGTCGCTTCATCCACCTGGCGTAGTCTTGTCCTTTTCACTTACCTTTTTCTCTTTGGGCTCAATTGCACAGGTTTAAGGTTCCTCTGCTTCACCAGTGCCAGTAGAAAAGACAAGCCACACTCTCAACTGCTTTGATTTGGGAGATTCTCATCCTGGAAGGCCCAAATCCAACTTTTTTTCTATCACTGAAGAGCCATGGACATGGGGTATGAAGGACCAGTAACCAGAGTCTGTCCAGAGAGATTGTGTAGTCAATTCTATTACAATAGCTCCAGCTATCTTACTGCATGTTAAGCAAAGACAAGATTTCTTTGACATGGCTGAAGACGACAGGACACAGGCTCAGCTCAGTCCTTTGCCCTTGAGGGAGAGATGCTGTTTTCTCTCTGCATTCTCTGACAGGGACACTGGCCTCTCTGTTAATTTTGGCAGTTTCCCTACAAACAGCTCTCCCCATACTTACGTATCAGGTTTGCAGATACTATTTAAGAGCTTGTAAACTCCAATCTGGAACCATGTAACAACTGTACTCATCTGAAAAGATAATGTTAAGTAGATTAATGCAACAAGGGAAGGCCCTACTGAATGATTTTGTCACCGAGGACCAAGTAGGTCCTTTCCCATCATGACAGCTGGATCTATAAAACCAGCATTAATTGGCATGGATGTTACCAAACCAATTGCTGCCACTAGAAAAGGTTCATCCCTGGGCTTGAATTCTCACAAATATTCTTCAGAATAATTCTACAAGCCACACTTTGCGCATAGCACTGAAATAGGTTCAGGCTGTGTGCAGCTGAAGTTTGTGTTTCCCACACCATCTAGTGGCAATCCTGCAAAAGTGATGGGAATTAACATCTCACCCAAGGGACAAAACCAAAGAGAAATCATAGCTAGGCCTGCAAGGGACCCATCACACTGCAGGGACTTACAGCTGCTTCAAGAGAGCACATTTTAAACCTACAAACAAGCTGAACATCCTGGGGCCTGTGGTATTCATGGGAACACTGAACTAGGTCATTTATTTCATAGCAAAGCAGCACCAACACACTGAACATGGGCTCTGAGGAGGGCAGCGGTGCCAGGAGAGGTACTGGGTGCTCCAGGGCTCCACACACAAGTGTGCTCAGGTGTCTGATGTTTCCTGCTGCCAGTGAAGGGAACATCCCACCAAACGTGGTGAGGCTGCAGCGTTACAGACACTGACACAGAGGCACCCACAGAGAAAGAACAAGGTATGAAAATACACCAGTGACAAGAGTTTGCTGGATCTCATTCCTGAAAAAGAAGTTGAAAAAGTGTTCACTTTGTTTCCCTCCCATAGTAACTTGAGTCTTTGCATCTCTTCCTGCTGTCAGACCCCAAGTCTGCCTTGTGCTTCTGGAGCAGTAAGAGGAAGGAAGGAGCGGGGTCTACAGGACTGAGACAAAACCTCCACTGCACAACTGACCTTACAGACAGACCTGGAAGGTCACAGGATGGCCAGCTATGAAGACAAGGGGTTGAGCTCTGAGTAGGTTTGGACAGGGCTCTCCACAAGCTCTGGAGGCATTTCTGATCATGCCTTTGCAATCCAAACCCAACTGACAGGAGGAGATTTCTGGTGTGCAGATCTGAAAAGCAGCAAGGGATTATCAAGTTCCTTATGCTTCCCTTATTCCCTTCACACACTCCACTCACTTTGGCTGTAACTCTTGAGGAAGAGCTTTACGAATCAAGTTAAAATATGAATTAAGACTTCAAGAAGGTTTGAAACAGATACTGGATTTATTGGTCAGCTATGAGTAGGAAAATACATTGGTAAAGAAAAAGAAGACCCTGTATATAAATATAATACTAACTAGTTAAAATTTGACCAAGAAGAAAGTTCCACTGAAGAGAACAGTAAAAGCCCTTGTTTACCATCAGACCATATTCAGTTTCCCATTTATCTTATTGAAGAGCTGCCTATAGACAAATGCAACATTCTTTGAGCTTAGTGCAGATAATGTGCTGGTTTTTGTTACATGAATGGTAAACAAGAGTTAGTCCAGTGCATTACACATTATACAGAAGTACTGTGAATAAAGACTAAGATATTCTATTTTAGACACTACTTAAACATACCAAGACACTTAAGAGTTACAAATTTATGCAACCAAAAGAAAAGAATAGCAGTTAACATACTAAAAAATACTGTGTCCGGCTGGATGAGAAAGGCTTTGCTACTGAAGCGGTTAACTGAACTTTTCAAAGTTTTACAGTGTAATTAGTTTTCTTTTTCCCCCCTCCCCCACAATGGTGTTGCAATTATTTTGTCTTTCATACAGGTTTTGCATGGTTGAAAAAGCAAAGCATAAGCTATTTTCTAAGCCTGCTATTAGAAAAAAAAAAGCTTGAGAGATTTGCTGAAGTTACATCAAAGATGCATACAATGTTCTCAAAATCAGTTCAGTCAAATGCTAGCCAAATTTACCTTCAATTTAAAGCTGCTAAAAGGACAAAATAGTTACAACACACACCAGTTTTTATATGCTCTTCCCCCCCCCCACTTGTGTTATGTTAAAAGCATTAACTTGTGGTATTAGTCTTGTACTCTAAACAATTGTTTTAGTTAAAGGTGTAGTTCAATTTACACTTTGACACCCAGAATTCTTGGTAAATGTAAATAAAACTAGACAATATATGGCAGAGTGTACTTTAAATGGAAAAAAGCCTGGTCTTACCTAAATAAATCCTTTCAACCCCAAGGATGTTCTGTGACTTTTGCTATATGTGCTTTTACAACAAGAACACTGAAGGTACATTAATGGCAACACCCAAAACCACCTCGAATAAAAATATTGCAAATAACCACTTCATGTTAAAAACTATGAAGCAAACATTTTGATTTTGTGAAGACACGGTTTATTGCCTTATTCTATGTTATAGCTGGAAATTGAGACTTTTGAGTTAGATTTGTTTGACACAAGAATGTATTTTCTTTGAAAGATTGTTTGACAAAGTTTATCTCAGCTCTGTTTTGGTGCCATCTGGTCTTTCCCTATTTTCAAAACGTTTCTCCTTCCTTCCTTCAGCCCCCGAGTCACAGCTGCAGTCCAGTTAAAACCCAGTGAAGTCAAAGGAGTGTCTTCAATGGATTCAGAGGGTTTTCAATCAGGACCTGATGGACTACTATAAAAGCTGGAGGAAATGGTTATTCAAATGGACCCTTAGACCATAAGGTGACTAAGCAGAAACAGTTGTGTCTCCAAAAGCACAAGGGGCCATATTTTCACATGCTGTCATAAATTCAAATATTTTTTAAGACTAAGCAATAGAGGAGAACACATACTGGATAAAGCTCAAACCTTTAGAATCTAACAAGTGCACTCAAGCTCCAGCATCTATTAAAGTAAATTATCCCCCCTCTAAAAAAATACAAAATGAGTAAGTGCTTCCCTTCCCCTTCTGTAAAGCTTTCTGGACTCCTTACACAATCCAGATATCAGAAAACAAAAATAGTTTGCTTAGTCTGACAAGCTAAATTGGCTCATCATTACTGGAAATTGTCATGATGTACATTACCAAGACATCATTAAGGAAACATGAGTAAAACACCTTTTATTCACACTTTACAAAAAAACCCCAAAAAACAAACAGAAAAAAAATAACACTACGTATTAAATCTACTACAGCAATACTACCAGCATTTCAATGTACTGATTATAAACTGGACATGTTTGGTGTTTTTACAACTAAAACCAAAACAAGATAACCCCAAGAGATCAGGTCCCAGACAAGGATTCAAGATCAAAATCTCTCATATTGAAATTTTAAAACGTACATTTTACACATCCGAACTGTTTGCAATTTTTACTTTGAGCTTAAAACAGAACGGTTTGAGCACACTTGTGTGCTGACTACTTTTCAATAAAATTTTGAATCATTATTACCAATTCACTCTCTTATATATAAAAAACTCATAATATTTAGAAAGTTTTCTCTTAATGCTCAGTGTCCTTTTGCTTCCCTGCCCGCAGCTGAAACAAAAGCTGTTTAAGACCAAGCTCTATCTCCATTATTAATTTTTTTTTTTACATTTATTATTCAAGTTGTATTAGTCTAAGGAGATGATGAATTCTCCCTTTTAGGATACAAATAGACAAGTTAAATTTGTAAGCTGTTACATACTTGGCTTCATGACACAAATGGCACTGAGGGTACACTGTAACTTCGGTCTTGCTTGACACTTTAAAATAAGACTTGGTCACTTTAAAATATGATCTGAAGAATTGTCTTTGGGACCTGTATTGAAGATGCATTTATTTTACACTGCTTCATTAATAGAAAATGTAGGGCTAGGTTTTATCTTCAAGGAATTATACTTTCAGAAACTGAGGAACACACAAACAAAAGAGAATCCACATGATAGTAACTCTTAGTGGGAAAAACAGCACTGTGCAATGACACTGAAAGAAGCAGTGCATGGGCATTAGAAGCTAGAAACTGTGTACCCATAACCTGAACATGTTCCAAAGTGTGATATTCAATGCTTCACAAAGGAAAAAAAGATGCCACAGCTTATACAAAAGTATCTTCATAAAATTTTCACAAGTGTTAACATTATTTAAAAAAATAAAAGAGGATGCACAGGATCTCTCTGCATGCACAGGCAGTGCTAGTTGAGAACAAATTTAAGCAGGCACAGTGGAGATAGGACAAATATTGAAAACAGAAATGAAGAAGCTGTACACAGGTATCCCTAGATTTTACTTCAAAAGTTAGAGATGAGAAAAATGTCTGAGTGTGTACACATCAGCAATAACTTTCAATCCATACAGGTCTACTGATATTCACTGCTCAGCTTATCTGTTCTGCAAGAACTCTATGCCTCTTTCTTTTTTTAATCAGAAATAGAATGTATTTTGTTAACTCTGTAAGATATTAAGATTTTATAGGTTTGGATTTTGAAAGCAACGTTCTCAATTGAACATAAAAAGTAGTATAAAAGGGCTAACAAAACCCTAACAGTGCAAATCATTAGCAGAGAAAACCTGTGACAACCTCTTTTACACGCTGGCCTTTATAACACATGAAAACAGATAAAAATTTAGCCTTAGTTTACAATACAATCATTTTCCAAATCTGATTTTTCTTTTTTTTTTTAAAGTACAAAATCTCATAAATCAGGTTTTCTGTTGTTCATATACAATCAATAAAGGCTAAATTCAAATTCTATATTTTACAAACAAGTCTGAAAAAGGAGGGAGTGAAGTACGGAGAATGTTCTGTGGATGTTCCTACTGGCCTCAAAAAAGTAGTGCTACAGATAACTGTGCAAAGAGAATACACTGTATAACAATTCCCTATTTCAAGGCATGAAAATGTCACGTTGGAGAAAAGAAACAGGAAGGTTAATTGTAACGTATTAAAGAAAGGTGCAAATGCACCAATCGCTGTGGAACAGTATACAAAGTATATTGGGCTCAGAATTGTGTCTGTTGATAGCACCTGGCTTTTACTATGTCTTTAGCAAATAATTAGATTTAAGATTAAGATTATTAAGAAAAAAAATCCCTGTTGGCCATACCTCACTCCTCTATATTCAGATTTTACAATTGTACAAGTTAGATTGAGGTTGCCCTCTAAAATGTATTTGACTACCTCCTGCCAGGGAGATGGATTCCATTTACAGGAGGCAGGAAAGGCAGCAAAAGCTCCAGTTGTGCAAAAAGTGAGAAGTGGTCAGAAGGGATGAGTGGATGTGGACAACCACTTATATTGTTCTCTATTAACCAATGATGATCCAAAGGTCCAAGAATGCCAAGTATGTTTAGCTGAGGTTTAGAGTAGAAGATGTAATCAATAATACCCTAAAACAAGAGGGGAAAAAAAGATTATTGTTAGTATTTATTCTTGTCTCAAGTTATTATTCCAAACAAGAGGTGAGCTCAGTGTTACAAGTAATGAAATATCCCATTCTTTCTCTATAGCACATCACAATTTAGGAGATTTCTTCTTCCTATATCCAGTGGGATGCTCAATATAGATTAGGAAAACAAAAGAAAAGGCCACCCTTTATCACTTCTGCTATGCTTTTGTGGGTTTCAATTTCCAACCTCCTACAGAGCTTCAAATCACATTTCACTGATTTTGAAGAGGAAAAAAACAATCTTTGTTTTCCCTGGGCAACAGAGAACTCAGACTTTTCCAGAAGCAACATGGATTATTTCCTTGCACTTGACAGCTTAAGTGGCCCTGTCATTTAGCTTGGAGTATCAGAATACAAACTCTCACTGTTTACAGGGAAGGTTAAGAGCACCCCAACTCTGGCAAAGCTATTGCAAGTTATTAAAAAGAGTAAGATGGTTTCTAGGAGACTGAAGTGTTGGGCATTCTAGTTTGTGATGTTTTAAGTTTAAACTTGGTGAATTTAGCTACACAGATTAACTTATATAAGCAAGTCCTTACCTTGAAGTCAAATGTGTAATTTGTATAAGGCATTAGACCATTCTCATAGGCACTCTTCAACTTGAAACCATGTGTAATTCTTCCATTTGTTGTCCCATTTTTTCCATTACAGCTGAAGTTAGTAAGACTTTCATTGTATCTCAGTTCCTTAAAATCTTTGTGGTTTGTTTCCACTCCACCAGTGCTCAAGTACTCAACAACGCCTGTGAGGAGACACATTACAAACAAGAAGAGATTAGTAAACATTCAACAAATAAGTCTGGGTAGGTACTTGAATTCAGACATGCAGCTTTAAGCTTTATATAACCAAAATCTTAACAATACACAGTACAACCAACAGCACTTTTAAAATACTGCAGGGCAACGTGTATCAAGAGCAAATGTCACCTAGAACAAAGAGACACACTTTGACTAGAAAAAATAATAAGGCATAGATTGGGAAGGGGAAGATGAAAAAAATCAGAAGTAAAATTCTATCCATGCTTGGAACTGCCTGCCTCTTCTTGCTTTCATGCTCAGGTCCTGCCATGGAATGTTCTTCAGCTAAAGTGTTGCATAAAAGCCAACTTCTGAAAGACTGCATCAAAAGAAGTTAAAGAGGTTGCATAGCCAAATTGATTAGATTTGTGTCATAGAAAACTATGATTGTGCCTCAATTTCAGAATAGCTTTGTTAAAGTTCTGGAAGGTAAAAGAAGCAGTTAAGTTGTTCTGAAGACACAACCAGACACATGAACTGGTCATTGCAGTCACCACTAGTGATACTGGCCTTCCTGGGATCAAAAAGAATCCCATTTCCACTACTGCTGAGCAATAACTGCTCCTTAAAACCCTAACAGATGTTAAGAGCTGCCAAGATGAAGCCAGAAGGAAGGGGACCAGGAATGGAGATGATTATAAGGAAGGATGGCTCTTGAGCACAGCACTTCATCTGGGTACCTGAGCAAGCAAGGCAGCAGTCACTGAATGTGTTCTTTTCTTGCACTTTATAAAATTGCCACCAAGTCAAGAAACAAAGTTCCATGTTAGTAAAGATTTCTGGAAAGCCCCCTTCTGAAGGGGACGTATTGAATTTTAGAAGTTCTAAAACATGACAGAAAATGATTGTATGGTAGCAAATTTAAAGGTAAAAAATTATCTTTTCACACTTAAAATTAAGAAAACACTTAAAATTAAGAAGAATTATTTTCACACTTAAAATGATCAGCAACACACTCATGTTTCCAGTTATTTTTGGAAGATATTTTAAAATACAGGAACAAAGAGGGAACAAAATCACAGTGGAAATGCTTCTGAAAGACCAGACACAGCTCTACCACAGCACAAGCAATAAGGTCACTCACAAATGAAACAGTTCTCTCCTCCTCTTCTCTCCTACCTTCTCTCTCTTCCTTCTTTTCCCTTAGCACCTCTAGAGCTTATATTATCAAACAATGCATTCTCTAAATTGAAAAACTTAAAATTGTTACACATTTGAAAGAGTCTAAAGAATAAGAATTGGAACTCTTACCAGAGTCTGGTAGAGAATTGAGATCTGCACACAGTACAAGTGGAATGGTTCCAAGTTCTCCCGAAACACCAGGTTTGAGACTACGAGAAGCTTTATCAATAATGTTCTTTACCTCGGACAGGAACATCATAGTCTGAACCAGCTTCACATCAGAATAATCTGGGTCCCAATGCATATGTGCATTAGCTACAAGAACTAGCTGCTTTTCCATCCCAAGATGTGGCTTTCCAGCTAAAATTTAAAATCAGTTATTTATTTAAAATCAGTCAGCGATGGAAAACACTATTACAGAAATTTAAACAAAATGTTTAAGGGGACAAAAAAATAAAATACTAGTATGACTTCAAGAGGGTTAATACCATTTGAATGAAGTGGGTCAGATAACTTCTCTTACATTTAACACGTGTTTTAGTTAAAATAAAGCATTAGGAATGATATTTCACATCCAAGACCATTAACATGTTACATGTATTCACTGAAAATTAACATAAGTAACAGATAATCCTAATTACAGGCAAATAATGTTTTTCTAAAAAATTACAGCAGCTTTCCTCAGGCTAGGATAGCAAACAGGCTCTGTTCATATCTTATTAGGCAGCAAGCTCTGAATTCTAAGTTACCCACATTTTAAGTTACCTCTCTTCCTGGAAGTGTTTCTTAAAAGGCTTGTTTGCTACAATCTGAATTAATAAAATGTCATTTGGATAAATATAACATAGGCTGAGTAGGTTCCCACTGTGACACTTATAATGCCAATTTACATTTCCTAAATTAAGAATGACAGGGCAGAACAAACAGGTTGTATAAGCATGACAGTAAAGAAAATAAGTTAAAATGATGGAGATACATGATCCAGAAACACCTAACACCACCTGATTCTTTGGTACTTGTACATAATTTAAAAAAAAAACCCTCCAAAACCAAACAACAAAATCACTCAAACTCAAATTTTTATATCTTTTGTTTCCTTAAAAATACAAGTGGGGAAAAAAACGAACCTCATCATTTAAGCAATATGACTTTTCCCCAAAATCCTCTTTGGAAATAAATTTGTCTGAACATACATTCTGCAAAGACAAATTCACCTGCAGAACCTAGTTTATCTTGTTTACTACAACAAGAGTAATTTTTTTTTTCATTTACAAAATACCATCTATTTAAAAAATAAATGAAATGGGGCTTACATGACATTTCTATCAATTCCTTTCGCAGTTCTAACAGAACAGCAACTCCAATGTTATCTTTTGTCATAACTCTGTTCAGCATAGCCTCTGAACCTTCTGAGTTGGCCATTGCTAGTTGATTGAACTCAACAGTATGCTTTTGAACCAAAGTAAATCTGAAAGAAAAACACCACATGTAATTTTTTTCAGCAGCCAGATACAGTTGAAAATGTTATCAGTAATTCTCCTTTTAATTAAAGCTCAAACACATTTATGATGTGAAAATCTCAGCCAGTCACATCATTTCATAAAATCCTAAATTGAAATCAAGTGATCAGAGTTTTCCTAGCTATTTTCATGTAGTTTACAGTACCTTAGTTACAATTAAAAGATTTTTTTGAGAGAGAGAGGTATTTTAGAAAAGTCATACTTGTTTCTAACTCTGCATCTGTTCCTAGTTCAAATATTCAAATTTAACAGAGAGGGACTAAATAATTTTCCAAGCCACTGGGTAGCAAACCTGGCACCTACATTTGCTTGTGGATACACAGGAATGGAAGCAAGAAGGGACATTATTACCATCACATCCAAAGTTGTACAAGTGCAGTATGACACAACCAGTAAGTGCTGCAGCTCTTAAATGATTAGGGTTTTCTTTAACAGAAGTGTGCAGTGATACTTTCTCATTTGCTTTACCAAAGGCTAATGTATCAAAAAGTCAATGTCATCTGAGGCCTTATTTCAGCAATTTGGGGGATTATAAATTCCTTTACTCAAAAAAACAAAAGGCAAGAAAATCGGCTTCATTTTTCATTATTTCCTTCATTTTCTATTATCACCTAATGGTTGGGACACCCATACTCAAAAAGTGCAGGATAATTTAGTGAACTCCCAACCAGCACTGCTCAAACAGAAAGAAATCTCATTCAACTCAGTATTTCCAGGTTAAATTTTTTATTGGTAGTTCCATACACAATGATCTCTCTCATATAAACCATTCTTTCCAGGGTTAGGAATCCTCTGTATGAAACCCTGCCTGGCTACAAAAGGACAGTTAAAGCCCAACTGTTTGAACTACAGACCAACCTGAGAAATTATGTAAAAGACAGCAAGAGACAACAGAAGGCTTAGCAAACCACATTACTTACTTTTCTGTTTTGAAAAATATTGCACAACCATCAACATGTTTTCTTTCCTGTTCTGACATTGTCCTAGCTCTAGATTTTGGACTGAAGAATCCATTATAGCCACGTTCTTTCAATTCTACCAGGAAAAAACTGTAGTACTGCTCTGTTTCAACCTCCTGTAAAGTTAAGGAAGCACACCATGAACGTTCTATTAGCAAAATATTAGAAGACAGATATTATTTAGACTCTTCAGAAGTGTAAATCACTTTCAAATTAGATTTAAGGGAAAAAAAAATCTAAGAATTAAGTACATCAGAGAATGCAAATTCAAGAGCAATATCCCTTTTTCAAGAAAATATAAATGAATTTCTGTAATCCCTGGAGTTATGATTATCTCAAGCCTCTTATTTGAAAATGTGTCAATTACAGCCCCACATACACACACAGGCACAAAGACACCCCCACGAACATTGCTTTGATCAGGGGCTGCTGGTTCCCATTCCAACTGCGGGGGCTGAGAGCCTTCCTTTGATGTCAAGCAACAAATAATGTTCTAAACATCACTTCTTTTTCTTTTGTTTGCAGAAGGTTTTGAAAACAGACTGTTTGCTATGAATACACTTAATGTGAGGAAACCAGCACATGGGAATAGAAAAGGAAAAGAAATAATGGTGTGGTTTTTTTACCTGCAGACTTATGATGTCAGCATTGCAGCTCAGTATTTCCTGCATAATGGCTTTTTTTCTGTATTCCCAGTTCAAGGCCCAGGATGGACAATAGCCATACAGCTGCCGTGTGGCGTATTTGTCACAGAGGACGTTGTAACACATGACAGAGAACAAGGCTGCAGAACAATAATTTTACTTACACACTGGTAGATTAAAAAGAAAATACCATTATGTTCTTGACTTTTGTCTTCCGTGACTTTATCAATTCACGCTTCATTTGTTTCAACCAAAACACAGCATGTGTAGCTATGCTAAAAAAATTGTTAGTTCTTCTAGGGAGACAAATTACATGTTTGGACTTATGGCAGCTGTCTTCCAGCATTTAATTAGGAAACAAACACCCCCCTTTATATGGTTAACACAGTGAAGAGCACAAAAATGTGTTTTATGCTAAGTGGTGCTGTATTGTGAAAAACCCAAAACAAAGTAAGTGTATTTGAACACTTGTGTTTGCCAGCTACACAAAGGCCTGCAAGTCTACAGTTAGATTCTTTAAAATCTACCTTAATTACTGCCACCACAAATTGTAACAGATCCAGGCTGTTACAGGCTGAGGATCCTTTCACATAAAGAAAAAGTGTAGGCAAATTAACCCCTCAAATATTTCCACCTCAAAAAGCCATTCAGGCATAGGACAAGAAATATTTCCTCTCTGTATTAATTTGAAACAGGAGTAATAATGAGACAAGCTGGGGCAACTTGACAGGTAATCCAGCAGCATAGATTTGAGATTTGGGGGGCTGTTTTGTTGGGTTTTTTGGTTTTTTAAACAGCACTTAAAGAATTTGTAGTACAACAATGAGATACTTGGAAGCTCCTCTCAAACGTAGAAAAAAGAAACAAGACCATTGTTTGAAGATACAGAGAACTGAGGAAAAGAATCTTGGGCTGACTGGTGTCAAAGCCTAGCTTTTTGAAAACAAACAGGTGACAGCAAAACAGAAGCTGCATGAACATCATGGTCTTTGAAGCAATCACCTTAATAATAGGAGAATTATCAGTCCTGAAAGAGAAGACACTGCAATAATTGAGAAATACACTAAGATTTTTGGTGTGCAGGTAAATATAAAAGATAGTATTTTAAACAACTTACACAGGAAAAAAAATGAGTAAAGAATTAAACATGACCTGAATCCTAACAGCAAGAAAAATGCTGAATCGAGGATGATACTCTGGTTACTTCAAACAATTCTACATTTTTTTGGAAATCATGCTCAAATGATTCCGTTTTTTTGTTCTTCAACAAATGTTAAATTAAGCCTGTTATAATTCTGCCATTTAACTAATTGTGGACAACAGTTTCAATTCCTGTGAGGGGGACATTAATTAAAAACAAATTACTTTAGAGTAAAAGATGGGTAAATCTGGAACAGGTGTTCCAATTGGGATAGAATGACTTCAGCTGGCTGGTCAGCACTGCAAAGATGATTGGTTAATTTAAGCATTAACTTCTTTTCCAGTAAAGATCAACAGCTTTAATAAAAAGGAAAATAGAAGAACTGAGAAATCCTTGAATTGTTACAGTACCTGTTGGTCTTGTACGGTCTGGTTCTTGCAACATAATCCAGGATCTTGGAGGTGGCTGTTCTGTTGAAACTACGGGAACATTTTAAAATAGAGATACAACATGTGATAATCACATTTATTTTGCACAGCAGAAATAAATGTTTTAAGAATGATCACTTACTTCTTTTTGCAGTACCTGCCAAATTATCAAGCAAATAGTTCAGTAGCCGTCGTGTCCCATCTGGTTCCTGATACAGGTTCAGAATATCCTGTGTAAGTGGGTTTCCTACAAACCAATTCACAGGAATACTGAATAAAATATATAGAACTATTGCAGCCTTGCATATCAGAGCTGGAGACAAGATCTACTATGAACTACTTTGGGGTTTCAGATCTCAGGTCTTCAATCCCACAAAACCCTGGATGTGTGGACAGCCCCAGTGAAGTTTAACAACATTCCCTGCTGATTCTGCTGTGGGACTGAGCATCCCAAAGGTGGTCCTTGGACTAAGAGCACTGAAGAACTTGGATGGTACAAGAGGCAGAGCTGATGAGCACAAACACAGGAGCCACCTCTGCTCAGTGTGAAACATCCACCAGCACTTGATCTGACAAACCTCAGCAGTGACTCTGCCATCTGCCAAACATAAGCAGATTGCAAGTTGTTGTCATGGACAACACAGACTGCAAGTGCCCAGTTTTAAGGGGAGATAAACAGACTTTTGAGACTTAACAGTGTTTAGAGTATGAAATTCTCAGTGCTTCTGATTTTGTGACTCAAAATTCCCCAAGGTCAGCAATTTTATAGCTAGAATCCATAAAGTTCAGAGGGAAAAAAGATGGGAAACTACTTAAATTGCTGCTTGCATAAAACAGCACAGAACCCTGCAGCTGTACAAAGGATGTTTCCTTTCTGGCTAGAGATGTACCACAGTTAACCATAGACTATTTCTTAGTTAAAGCAGAACTGCATTCAACCCCCATGCATGCGTCAGAAAGCTTCTGCGCACTCTGCAAAATGAAAAGGAAACCTCTTTCTATGGGCACTGCTCTGCCAAACCTGTTATTTATCTAAACAATCCCTAAGGAACAGTATTTATAAATATGGAGTGAGCAGCTACATCTGGGATTGCTAATCAGTAACATTTTATGAACCAGCAGACTACAGCCTTTACAGCTCAGCAGCAGTATCACTAAACAAGAACAGATACCAAGAAAAAAACAGCAATACCTTTCAGACCCAAAGTCTGTAACTGGAACAGTTTTCCCAGCTCAAAAGGTAAAACTCGTAACAGGTTGTTATTTAAATGTAGTTCCCTGTAGACAGAGCAAGAATCATATGGGTCCGAAAACAGAGCAATGTTTATCTGCAGCAGTACAAGAACGGAACTATAAGAGAATCAATATAGTAGCAAACCACAATACTGAAAAATTCAGAGACTAAACAGCAATGGATAGGGAAATCCTGCTGTACTCAGGAGCACACACCCAGACAAAACACATTATTGAAGTACAGAGGAAAGGAGTTGTTTGGAGAGTTTATCTTAAATAGTCAGACATTTTGTGAACATTAGCAATAATTAAACACTTTAGTATCTACAAGTGATGATGCAGTAACAGCTCAGACAAACCAGGCCATGAAACAGGTCATCTGTGATTAAGAAATAAAGGGAAATTATATGTCTGAAACCAAATTAAAAAATCCAGGATCATGGCAGTTTGATTACAGCTATGGCATTACCATGCAGTAGTCATTTACAGCAGTAATTTTCTGTAGGTTTGGGTGGTTTTCTTTTCATAATTTCAGTGGTAAGACAAAATATGTGCTTTGTAACTCACAAAACCAATATACAGAAAGGAACAGAACTCATGTCCTGAATTCTGATATCCCAACAAATTGGGCAGAGAAAAAAACTTTTCACTTTCCTAAATGAATTCCCACTAAGCAGTGAAGGCTTTTATAGAATCAATCAGTATAAAGTTGCTGCTCCAAAGGGTTTAGAACTTGGTGCCTAGAGACTTGACAGATATTTCTGAAAAAAAAAAAGAATAAGAAAAGGAAACCTACAGGGCAAGAGTTAATTTAACTCTTGTTGATTTCTACAGAACAGCATTTGAGGGTTTCAATGTCTATCCTGTCATAAGCAGCCCAGAACTGACCACAGGATTTGAGGTGTGGCATCAGGAATGCCCAGCACAGGGGGACAGTCACTGCCCTGGTCCTGCTGCCACACTACTGCTAATCCAGGCCAGGTGCCATCAGCTTTCTCAGCCATCTGGGCACACCTGGCTCATGTTCAGCTGGTGTTGACCACCCCTACCAGGTCCTGTTCCACCAGGCAGCTTCCCAGACACTGTTCCCCCAAACTGGAGCACTGCTGGGTTGTGCCCAAGTGCAGGACCCAGCACTTCACCTGACTGAACCTCACACCACTGGCCCTGGCTCATGACCCAGCCTGTCCAGATCCCTCTGTGAAGCCTTCCTGCCCTCCAGCAGATCAACCCTTCCACCCAGCTCTGTGTCAGCTGCAATCAACTGGGGGTGCACTCAAGTTCTTTCAAGCATATCAAGAGAATCTGTTTTACAGCTGAGCTTTCCAAGATAACATGTCATACTGTTTATTTTTTTCTCCTTTTTCTGCAAAGATCAGAAATCCTACTGCTCTGACATCTCTTTTTTCAAGTACTTGCAATAAAAAGGGAGATGAAAGGAGTCTTGGGTGAGCTCTACAGTACAGACCAAACCCAGAGCTCCAGATGTGGGAGCTGGGAGAGCTGTTATCAGTTCTGTGTTGAGAGCACAAATGTTTTCTGTGGTTCAGGATATCAGCAATGCCCAGGGTTGAATTACCATTAGTTTGAACAACTTCCCAGAATCCAGGGGAAGTGTCTGCAGCAAGAGTGAGCCAGCCTGGAACACAAAACCCTGGCCCAGCTGGGACCTGCAATGTGCTCTCACATAGGATGTGCTTATGGGTTTTTCTTCACTTTCACTACAGTGACAAAAAACCATGGAGCAGCTGCAATTACTGAGGAGCACAGTGGGTTCATGCACAGCTTTTCACATCTAGAGATCTGGGCTCAAGTGCTGTGTTCTGGTCATAAATAGAAAGCTTATGTGATCCTAGATGTTAGCTACACATTTCACATTTCCAAGATTTACCCTTGTCTGCTCAGAAGAAACTTAAGACTTGCAAGAGCTGAAGCTTCACAGAATCAGCCAGAATAAATCAGGAGAAGTGCTGGGAAGAAGGCATAATGACTTGACATTACTGATAACTGTCATTGCTAAGCTATCTCCATGTCACAAGTGTTACATTTACAAAAATGTTTTAAAAAGAAAAAGACTGAAAGGAGGTTAATGAAGTACAAAGATGAATTTGAGACTATTCCAGTAAATTTAGCGTTGCTAGCTCAAAATATCCAAGGAGCTGGATAAAGAAGGGAAGAAACCTGTTACTAATAACTGCTTTTAATTGAAATAGTAATGCAAAGAAAGAACTAGAGCTTAGAACAGACTCCTCTCCAGCTGAAAGCAACTATACAACATGCTACAAAACAGAGCTGCCAATTATGCTTCAAAAAGCAAGGTCCCTTTGCTCAGCCTCCAAGGTTGAGACTTGAACTGCTCTGGAATTTGAGCTTTTAGCAGCAATTTAATCAGTTAGTTTAATCCTCTCCAACAGAGCGGACTTTTCTAAAGGGGAGGAAAATGCAAGGACAGATATTTCTATGTGCAAACTTGCTTTGCTTCCAGTTTCATGAAAGCTGTGCTGGCAGTCCATTTCTCTATCATTGTCTTTACTTCTAATAACAGTCTCGTTACTTTCAGACTCTGTATTTTCTGGATTTGAGAAAGCTGTTCAGAAATATCTTCAAAATTCATAGTAATGAAGGCAATTACTGGCAACTGTCTAATAAACCTAAGATAAGGCTCTTCCTTTGGGTCAAGAGCAAAAGACCGTTGCCTGTAAATATTTAGCCTTATATAATTTATGTATTTATGTAACAGTGTTTTTACAAAGCAAAATGCTGCAGCCTTAAGTATAATCTAAATAGGCATCATTATTCATATTTCACTTCCAAAGGACGTTTTCGTTCCATGTTAACTTTGTACATCTTGGAAGGATGAAGGAAAAAAAACCTCAAAAAGCTGTGATTAGAACATTCTTTTCTCCTTCCCAGTTTGCACAGGAATGCAGTTACATCACAGCGAAGGTGGGGGGGAGATGATACTAGACATATTGCAATTGTTATACAATAAACAGAACAAGAATTATTGTTAAGTATAATTATTAAATATTAATAAAGAGGAAAACATTGTAATTAACATGATTATAAATGTTTAATCTGATCTTTTTCCTACCCTACTATGAGTTGAAAGCAATTTTTTTGGTGCTTCACATACTCTTTGAGACAAACACCACATAAAAAATTTGTAAAAGAATCTGGCAAGAGATGCCTGAGAGGAAACCTGACTTGGAAAAATATAAAATGGGTGATTGCCATCACACCAAGCACTTCTGAAGCTCATTCTGTGCTGTCATACATCAGAACAGGAGATCACAGAAAAGCCAGCACTGCTATAGCTGCACAGCTCACAGCAAGTATTCAGGGAGGCACACAAGAAGGGAGGAAAGGGGAATTTACTTGTGCTGAAATTTGAACTGTTGCTACAAAGATAAGAGAAGAACAATTTTAACTCCCGTTAGGATTTACATACCTGAGTGACACCATGTTTCCGAGCTCTGCTGGTAAACTGCGAATTTTATTAGAGGACAAGTCCAGATATACCAGATTGTGAAGCTTGGCAATGTCTGAAGGAATACGGGATAAGGAATTGTCACTGAGATGCAAAGCTGTCAAATGGGTCAGTGTCCACAATGATGAACTTAAGCTTCTCACTTTCCCTGTGGAAGAAAGGTACAAGAGAAAACAGAACATTTAAAATACATAGATTTGGCAATAAGAGCACATTTTTCAAGTATGTATGGGGCAGGGGAATTTGAAGGCGAGTTTTGCTTGTGGATTTTTCGTGGGTTTTATTATTGTTATTTTATTCAACCTAAATTCTATTAATCACTGATTCTATAGATGAGAAAACTGTCATTGTGTGAGAAAATGCAAGATATTGCCAAGGATGCTTGAGGTTGTTTTTCTCAATCCATACTTAATGCTTAAACATCTGTCTTTATCTAGTTCCATACAAGACAAAACATATTAACTAGCTGACCATGAATTTATCATTAACAGAGGTGTAAGAAACAGATTTTTTCAATTATAGTTTACGTCTGAGATGAAAGACAGTACTTTGGTTCATCCCTTATTTCCTCACATCTTTCAAACCAAAAATCTTTACTCTATGTCATTAATCCAGCCAAGAACAGATAGAAACACTATATTTAGGGTGACTAAGATGCTTAGTTGAGACCATGGATTTCTATCTGGCTTTCAACTAAAAGCTGTATCAACCATTGCCAGATATTTTAAAAAAGGTATGATTTTTTGTATAAACTGAAGGGTGGAAACACGGATTTGTGTGACAGAATCAAGGTTTTTACACTGCCGCATGCAGTGAATGTGATGTATCATCAGAAGGTCTCAAAGTATTTCTTATCTCCAAGACTTTTTTCCTCCAGGGCTAAGTCCTTTTTCATTTACAAAATCACCTCACTGTAGCAAAAGCATTAGGAGTACCAACACCTAAGTTCCTCCAAAGCAAAAAGTTAGTTGGAACAACTTTAAAATCCCCACTATGACTCATCAAGATTAACAACAGTGTGGTTACTATTATACCAACACACACACTTTGTAATTCCTTTCCTTGAATGATTTTCTCCAAAATAAGCATTCATATTTAGTGCCCAGGGAAGGTTACACTGAGGCATCTGGGACTCAGTCCCTGGGAGTAAAATGTTTAATACTGGTATAATTTCCAGTGAGCTGTAACAAAACAAGGAGCATAAAAAAGCCTGTAGTGAAAAAACAATTTAAATGAGATCGGTTAAAACATTCACGGCTTTCTGTATTATGTGACCAAGTATTTTGCAAGGGAAGGACAGCGTGAACATTAATGAAACAAAAACACTGCACATTTTGTTTTGCAAGGCAAATGCATTCAGTTCTTAAGGGATTGATGCTCCTCTAATGGTTGTTAAGACTTCTTTTGAAAGGTTTTAAACACAAATCAATAGTTCTTTGCATTTTTAAAACTGAATTCACACCCCTTCCCCACCCCCAATGCAAACAGGTGACTGTGATCATAGAAAGCCTTGTAGCTCAAAGGATTTCCAATCAACATCCCCGATCCAGGCTCTCCACTCCAGCACCTCCCTTGTCGGGAATCAGTCTACAGTGAGATTACCAGGCATGAAAGGAAAGAGCCATCACTTAATGCACTTCCTATGCAGAGCAGCAGATGTCCAAGAGGATTCCAAGCCTAATGCTGATATATAATGCTGATTCCTGAAGCAGCATTTAACTGGGTTTCTGCATCTGTAACCTTCAGTAAAACATGCTATTCACATGGTGAGGCATGTGGTACTGGAAGCAAGGCACAGATTCAGTGAACTGGATGGAAAGATTCTTGACAATTTGAAGAACTGTTTGTTTAGTCCTTCTTCCATAAAATTCTCTACTGAACAGTCGTTTATAAATTCTACACGGCAATTTTTGCAGTTGCTTAAAGAACCTACATATTTACACAAAATTACAGCCTAAGTTTAAAATGTCACAAAATAATTTTTTACTTCTTAAAATATTTAATTTCCTTGTAAACTCACTTTTTGTAGCAAACTCAGGATTTACTCTACAAATCAAGAGACTGGTTGACCAGTTGAAATACATGCTTATGAATTCTGAGCATTATCTTATTTTTCAGAAAAGATTCAAGAGTCCAACAGTATCTCAAAGCTTGCACAGATTGAGGAGGTTTTGGTGTGTCTTTTATGTTAAGAAAAAAGCAAAATTTACAACTGCTTTTAAGCAGAAAACTTTTGCTTCATGGACTAATACCTTTACATTACCTACAGTAAGAACATACCACCATGGATCAACCCCAACTTCATCCTCTACTCTTTGACAAATTAGATCTTAAATTCATGCTCTCACTCACTTCAGCTTCTCAAACACACAGAGCTCACATGTGTATCCTCACCTTGACAACTTTCCTAGACATGGGGATTCCCCACTTGCCCCACCTCACCCCTCCTACAGCTCCCTGTGTTATTCCAGCCCAAGCTCTTCCCTCCACACCCCCCCAGCTGGCAGCTGCTATCCCAGTGTTCTGCTGGCTCACTTCAAGGTAGGTAACTCCACCCTAGACTTGGCCAAGCCCACACTACTTGCAGTGAGTTCATAACTCAGGACCATGCCTCAGTTTCTTACCACTTATTTCCAACTCTGCCCAGTGTGATTTCTTTCCATTGGCTGCTTCCTCCGAGGACATAATTGTGTACATCCTCCGTGGATCAGGTGGATCGTACTTTTCCTTGGGCATTCCTGTTGAAACCAAAAGGCAAGTGATCGACTGAGATACAATATACTGAGAATTCTTTAGAAGATAATTCCCATTTCAGTTAAATTTCATATTAGACTTTTGTACCAAATACTTTTCAAAGCTACAGATGATGTGCCCATTTACAAATGTAGCTGAATGGGAAACACTGCTATTAAAAAACCCCCAGAGATTCCTAATGCTCCTAGAATGGCAGACAACAGCCTAGCCCCCCCATAATTTACCAGAATCTACTAAGTAGTTTAAAAATTGTGTTCCACCACCTTCCATGGCTATGTTGTGTGTCCCTCCAAACTGACACTGCAGGCACTTGTTTCTTCAACAATGAAACTTCAAAAAGGGATGATCACCACCACTGGGATCTCTCATACTCCGAGAGAACATATTTGCTAATAACTCACAACACCTATCAGTTCCAGGTTTACTGCAATTGTCAACTTTTCACGCAAATCAGCATAAGAAAAGAATTAAAGTCTCAAAAAGATCCTCAATTCTTTACATCTGCAAAGTGACAGGTTTTAATCCAACATTCACCCTACACTCTGCAGTCTGAAAATATTGCACTAAAGGTAGATATTTCTATCACTTTTTTCAGCCAGGTATTTAATACTGAAATTTAACTTCATTTTTCTCATTCTTTTTCACATAATTCCAGGTAACTTTATAAGAATCATTTTTCTAGGTTCTATTTTACTATACTCTATCATGCACCATGACAGAGAAGCAAACCTTCTTCAACAACCAAACAAGCTATAAATCTATTTATATGAAATAGAGAAATTAAACAATGCTGGCTCAAATCACACTTAAAAACACATTACAGGCAACATTATGCAATTATTCAGCAAAATACATTACAGCAATTTTGTAATAGTACCAAACCCACTCAATAAGCAAGCAGCTTTACTGGTCAAATCTCTAAAGACATCTTCCTACTAAGTCTTTTAAGGCTTTCTCATTTTTTCATTTCCTGGGACGAACTGAAAAATGTTGTCATTATATAAAATAATCAGAGAATAATTCCTAGTAAATAAGACTATCAACCAAACTTATAATCTGTTTACTGATTTCACTGAAAAATGTTTACTCTGCATGTTAAACAAAACAACAGAAATCCATCAAAAACTTTCTGATAACTATGCATCTTAATTAAAATAAAGCTTTTAGCTATCACATGCTTACTTTAATATAACAGCTCTTTTACTAAGTCACACTCCTCCTTCACTTTCCCACTCCCACTACTGGTAAAAACCAGATTTCTGCAGTGAAAAGAAATTTCCCTTTAAGAAGTGAATTGTGGGTAAAAGGATCAGATTATAAATAGCAGCTGGGTGAGGCTCCTTCCAGAGTGAAGGCATTTGAGTACCCAGGGTGTGGGAATCACCAAGTGTAACACTTTTTTCATCAAACTTCACTAATTAAATGAGAGGAGAGTGGATTATAATCTCCAGAAAGGTAAAAGCCTAACTTCTCCCTGCAGTAATTATGGAACTGGTGCAAAAATATATATCAGAGTAATGTACAGAGCATGTCTTCTGAAATTTCTATGTATAATTATATATAATTCACAAAGACCTTGTAGGAATGCTCCAGCTTGTCAGGAAACATTTACCTTCCTCAGACATTTACTGCCTTCTCTTCCTGCCGCTCCCTGAATTAATAAATATGTTCCAATTTTTTGAGAAGCAGGTATAGCAAAGACAGAAATCCCATTCAGTACAGAAACATGACCGCTCCCCAGAGCACACTCAATCATATGCACTAATTAACAGCTTTGCTGGTACCAGCAGTGTATCACTGCTCACTGCTAGAAGAGGATGACACACTTTTCCAGTGGGTTTTGTTCATGTACACTAAAACAAGTAGAGATTTAAGAATTTGAGGGTTTAACACCGAATCCTGGTGATCCTGCGCTCCCAGTCGCTCCATGGCACCACCCTCCCTCTCAACAAAGTTCCTGCTCTCGATGGTTTTCCCTCTCTCACTGCTGCATTTCTCAAAGGATGAGTCCCTGCTGTTTAGGATTACCAGGTGCCAAAAAAGCAGCAAATGCTTGAGAGCCTCCTGCCCAAAGGAGCTGCTGCTGCCAGAGAGCATCACTGCCACCAGCCACATCTAGAATACTGTCACACCAGGCATTAGCACATCTTCATCTATCACACGGATAATTTCTCAGGAACTGACTGGAAGGCTAAATTTGGGTTCTATCTCACAGGACAGCAAAAAATACAAGCACAACACCTTGAACAACCTTGAAAATTGCATTTCAAAACTTCACAGCATGGAGCAGTTAGGGAAAATCAGTCTCTTTTACTCTCTCCTTTCTCCACCTCCCCAAATCCAAATTTAGCACCTGCTGAGCTGCTACAGTAAAACATAAGAGCTGAGGTAAACATCAGATTAAGTGATAGAGTTTTGTCAGACTAAAGCAATTCTTAGTAAGACCCATAAAATAGTGTTGAAAATCCTTAGAACCATTGGTAACTGCACCTCTTAACAATCATCATGGTCATTTTCAAAAGGACTTATACTGTAGTTTTCACTTGCACCAACACAGATGGTAGAAGCACCATTAATGTTAGGCTGTTATCGCATACAGTACATCCGTTTGTAAAGAAGAAAATCTTTATAACAAAGATATGACATGGATGCCTGGAACACACTCCAGACTACATAAATTTAATGAAAAGGACATTAAAATATGTTTGAATGCAAATGAAATTGTTTACTATCTTGTACCAGGTTATTAAAATTGTCATTTTAATAGCTGTAAAGACAGAAGAGCTTGACAGTTGTACTGAGTGTGGCTGCCCACTTCCACTGTGGGTCACTCAGTCCCAACACAGAATTAACACCCTTTAGCCCAAAGAAACTGAGCCAAGCAAGGCCAATGAGGTCAACAGCGCACAGGGTCTGACACAGGGAATTAGAGCTCAAGCCTCCAGCACAGTCACTACTTTAAGCCCTCGTTTGTACAGCAGGTGCTGAAAAACAGGCCTTGGGACAAGGTGAGGGGCAGCAGGGACCGACAGCCCCTTCAGGGAAGTGTGACAGGGATCAGGAAGAGAAGGAAAAAACCCAAAGGTTGTTATGTCAAGGGAGGGCAACCTGCTGGAAGAGAGATGACAAAGCTGGCTACTACAGCAGGTGGGTGATGGAGCTCTGGCTCTGGCTTCCCTCGGAAGCACCCACTGGAGACAAAGCCAAATGTTCCCAGGTTGAGCTATGCCTCCCTAGACTGCTGCCTGTCTCTGCAGATTACAGCCATGACTGAGCCAGGCCATGCACAGCCAGGCTGGGCACTGGGTCTGAGATTGTCCTGGACAATGACAGTGTCACCACCAGCACCACGAGCTCCTGGGGTGCACTCCCACCCACAGCATCAGGGCCATGGAAGAGCTGGTGCCTTAGAAAAGGACATCCTGGAGGCCAAGCTGGTTTAGATACACTGCTCCCTGTAGAAGAACGAAGGGAGGGCAGCTCACTGCCTGACAAGACATTTGGAATGGTACATGGCTACAGACATGTGCAAAGTGGAAGCTGGACTATGGGGGAGTTAATGCTTCAGGTGACTATGGAAACTACCAATAAATAATGTCTTCAGAATGGAGAAACGAGTCTGCTCTGACAGGGTAGAAGAGATTATGACTTTTCTTCCTGTTCTATCCTGCCATTTTTATGAAATAGGAAGATGGCGAGGAGGAAGATTTAAACAAACTAAGTAGGTGAGCATATACTTTGAGATTAAGGTTTTGGGGCTTTTTAAAGCACCCCAACAATACAGCAATTCCTCATTTCCTGAAATGCTTTCTACAATACCATGATAAATTAACTCAATTTCAAAAATAAACGTATCGGACAACTCCTGTAGGCCAAGTACATTCTTTTATACTATTACTATGGATGTAGATATCAAGTTTGCCCCTAAAACATCATCTTTAAATTAGGAAAACTTGAATTCTAAAACTGTGTAGAAAATTATGAACAAGTAAGAGCAACACAGTGTTCAGATATAATTTCAACTGCTCCAATCAACTATTCCAAAATAACTATTTTCATACTTACTATGAACTATCTATAAAACTAATTTACAAATCTGGGAGTACCTTTACAAATACTTCAAGATCACAATGCTGAAGCATTACAGCTCTGCTCCTGAAACTTCCTAACACATGTTGGTGACTTCTTCTGGCATCCCCTCCTTCTCCTTTACTTGCTTTTACTTGTCACTAACACACTAATGCAGATCAGGAGATAGCCAGGAGGGGAAAGTAAACAAAGTAGCACCACACCTGATCAAGTGCAGAATTGCTCAAACTTTTTGCTACTTTAATTAAAAACAGTGAATAAACGATGCACATCTAGATCTAATAAAGTAAGAAGTAACAAGACAATTGGACAATATTTTCCATTTGTTGAGGCAGTGCAGTATTACTTGCCAAATAAATTACTTCTCAGCTGCTGAAAAGTAGCAGGATAGAAAGCAATCTATTTATTAAGTTGTTCAAAGATTTCATAAGAAAACAATAGCACATATGAGAGACTTTTTTTCCCTTTCTCTCTCCAAACCCTCAACTGGAAGCTCATCCCAGATCATTCTTTTGTAACCTTGTGCCTTTAACCCTGAAGCTCTTTTCCATGCAATCCAAAGTTTCATTTAAAAATGGGTTCCAATGACCTTCCCCACAAATATAAATGTTTCTTAAACTGACTGGCCTGTTTTGAATTCAAAGTTAATTTAGGATCCTCCACACCCTCTACCACTTGCACTGTGGTTTTACAATGCATGAAGCAGAACTAAGCTGGTCCTGCTGCAGTTCCTCCTCCCCAGGACCCTGTATTTCCACTTCACTCTTGCATCAGCACCGACTTTTGTCTGATAACAAAGGAGCTGGTGAAAAGAATTAAGCTGGCTAAGGGGAGGAAGAGGACAAAAATATATATTTGAGGGAGACTAGCTTCCTGTGTTATTATTCCTGTACAGCAGGAACGTATGTGTGGATTTGCAGCTCTTGAAATGAGGACACCATAATGGCACTTCTGGCCACATTGACACCAAATCTCTTCTCCCATAGCAGGAAGCAAACTCTTGCTTCCAGCTACCCTCACCCAGTTAAACAGTAACACTGAACAAAGTCTGAAATCCTAACTGAAGGCAAAGTACATTGCTTTTTAGATAACTTAAGGCTGTAGAAAGCCTAGCAATATATAGGCTAATCAGATGTGTTAACCTGTATTGTAAGGGTTAATTTCTACTGTTGAGCTTTATTAGAATTAACAGGAATTTCTCCTTTCAACTCCAAACAGTGACCTTCTTCAAAGGGAACAAAAGTAGCTCTAAAAGATAACTACTGTACTTTGGAAAAAAAAAGTCTTTAAGATAATTTCATAGTGCTGTATTTCAGTTTTACTATAAAACTGGAGATTTGCCCTTTCCTACTCAAAGACCCTATCCCTTCTTCAAAAAGTGCTTTTCCAACATGAACCAAGCTTGCTGCTTTGCCTGTTCTGTCACCGCTGGCACTTTATTCAGCAAGTCATGAATTTCTATGGGAACTTAATTACATTTCAGCTTGAAGTACAGGCAAATAAGCAACAACAATGTCCCTGGCCAGGATGACAAGGTGCAACATCTGGCACCTCCGCACAGAAAAGCCACAGCGGCTCGAACAGGGTTTATGATAAAGGTCAGTCCCTGCAGAATTTACACACTTGACTTGATGAGTTGAGTCAATGACTGAATTTATCCTCAGCCCGTTCCAAGCCTGGGCAACAAACTCGGGAATGATGTCAATACTGAAAACTGATGGAAAAATATTCATGGGCAAGATGCCATGATGAGGAAAGGAAACAAATACCCAATGCATCCCAGCTAAACCTCAAGTGCCCTGTGAAGTACATTTAATGTATTTCAGCTAAACTTTTATTTAAAATGATTTGGCATCACCCCACCCATCTAAGACATAAAACTAGAGAATTGGATAATTTTCTGTATCCTGGTACTGTTCCTACAAAGCCTTCTTAATTTCATGTTATCTTATTTCTATAAATGTCTTATTCAAAACACACTAAATCCAAACTTTGCTTTCTTAAAAATAAATCTTAATATATGCCTGTAGTTTTGTATTTCCCAACTGCTAGCAGGGATACACCATAATATGGTACTTGCATTCTGCTATGAAACATAGTTTGCTACATAATGCATATTTTGTTGCAATACAGTATACAATATATATTTATGTTACACATAATTTATACATGTATTTTGTACAAAATGTATTTTGCTACAATGTGTTGTAACATGCAACACATCTGCAAAATATATTTTGCTACAATACACAAGCAGATAAACCAAAGTTCAGGAAAACAGGTGTGAGCCATCATCCAAAAGAAAAAAGAATCCGAAAGAATGAAATCTGCCCCAGAATTGAGAAATCCATACTACAGTACATTAGAACTAAAATCACAAATATTCTGAGCCTGAATAAACAGAAATTTAAGGACTTGCTTATCTATTGAAATATAAGCTTACATTTAACTTTGTAGGTATGAACCAGATCCCTCTATTGAAATATATACAAAGAAAACACCAGTGTTGCAAGAAACCACATATTTATTTTTTCCCTACTAGTATGCTACTTCAAGGCAAATATCAAGTCTGTTGTGTAAACACCTATTATTTGTGGACTAGTACAAACACTCTTGGCATTTTATTTGAAAAAGGCTGTTCAAGTAATTTTTTTTACAGTAAGCATTTGGTATTGAAAAAATAAGTCAAGGAAAAATCCGACTGGGAAATCAGCTAAAGGCCAACACCTGAACTTTTCAGAACACATGCTGTAAGTTAAAATTTTCCTTTTGCTTAGTGTGGGGAGGGATGGCATGTACCGCCCGTGGGCACAGGCAGAACTGCAGCAGCAGCAGGACAACTCCTGAAACACTCCCCCCTCCCAAGAGACTCAACTATAACATGTTGGAAAGTGTCAAGATCCCTTAAACCCAATTTATAGCTTAATGTTGGAATAATATAAATTAAAATTATAAAAAAAAGCTCTTGAGTCAACATGAAGTCAATTGATTCATTCCAAGTACTTTTTCATTTGCTAAGATCACATTTTAGTGGCTGTTAGTGTATTAAGATTTAATGGCTTCATCAGGGATGTAATGCTTCTCCATCCTATTTTGAGGACTTCTAAAACTGTAATTTTACACAAGTGCAAAAAAACCCCCACAAGTTACCCTTCCTCTTTTTCAGACTTAAGGTAACGCTTCGGGATATGAACATGCATGTGAACATGTGTAATAATAAATACAAGATATTGATTAAGTCAATATCCATTAATTCATGTATCTGGAATATTACTAATCAGATGAGTTATATGAATCTGCATATATAACTTCTACTAGAGGAAACTCAGAAGCTGACAAATGCTTTAATATTCTTTTAAAAATCTATAAAGCTGTTAAAATTCAGCAAGCCCCTTAATCTAGCCAAAGCTGACTGAAATGAAATATAACCCTCCTGAAACTCAAGCAAAGCATCCTGGTTCAGATAAACTGGGCCATAAATGTCAAAGGATTTACTTGCTGTCTTCAAATCAGGAAGGCTCCATTAGACTAGAGAACACTGACTAGAACAGGCTTTAAATTTTGTTAAGTTCAAAACTCAGTCATTTCACATTTTTAAGAAGAGCATATTAAATTTTGACCTGCAGGTATTTCAAATTTAATTAAGGTTTCTTTGTCCTTCATAACTACTTGTTTATGGAAACGCAAACTGGCTGGTTCCAGCTGGCAGTGGCAGGCATAGGGAGGATGTCATTTCCCCAACTTCTACTTTTTTACCCAACCCCTGCCTATTACAATTTCCCACAGACAAGCAATGTGCAGCCCTGTATTTTAGTGGTGTACGTGTAACCCTCTAAACCTTGCACAGTGTGAAAAACACAATGCAAAGAAGCAATTGCCACTTCCACGTTCAGCTGCTATAAAAACTAGTTTAGGTTCAGAAGAGAACTCTAAAATGGTCAGAGTACAAAAGGCACAATTGAGGACAGAGGTCCTTGGCTACTCCAGCTTCTAGACAGACCTGTTTTATCAGACTCATGATAAAAACTCCTCAAATTCCTACCCCTTACTCTGCACAACATGTAATCATTAGAAATATTATGTCCAAATGTTCTCAGCGTTCCAAACATGGTCCAGATGATTAGAATAATTCTTAATTATCAGAAATTGTATCTAATTATGACTATAGTAAAAAGCTGCTGTATACAAAACAAACACTAACACAAAACCAAATTGCAAAGCAAAGACTGACCTTAACTGGTACCCCTGGAACACATTGGCTAGTTAATGAGTACTACACAGCACTCAGCTTTTTGCACATTCTGTTAGTGTATTCTGAAACGCCAATATATTAAAGAGATGTCAGGTTCACTAATTACTTTAAGAAGTTAAATAAATTGCATTGCATTACAGAATTGTATAGTGTACGAGTCAGATGGAACCTAAAAGATCAGCTCTAAAAAGGAAGAGTTGTGTTGTAAAACATTTAGCTTCAGGTTTTATAAATGTAGGCAGAAAGACCAAGGCTTAAAAGCTTCACCTACAAATGTCTCTAGAAAGCTGAGAATAGTCTTACACTCCAAAACATTAATGTAATACCAACTCCCACTCCACTGGTTGTATCCGATCCTATTTTACAATTTAGTTATGATTCTTCACAATGCATGGAACATTGATTCTTGTTTAGGGGACCTAGTGCAAAATTTCTTATCTTGGTCCAACTCAGTAAGTTATTCTAAATACTGGTACATGCACCAACATGTTCCTTACCACATTTTCCTTTATGTGTCTGCAGAATGCTTACCACAATTCTGTTGTTTCACGGGGGAAAACCAAAAGTCACCACATAAAACACTATTTCTTAGTCTTATAACACAACTAAGGAGTAAGAGAAAACTCAGCTACTTTAAATGAAGTTTGGACATGACCTTATTTTTAGTACTCCTGCTACAGAACTGAACTAGAGCGTGACAAAAGATGTCAGTACCTAAATCTGAAAATCTCTGCCTTCCTAGAACACAATTTCTAGATACCTAAATGCTTGTCAGTATTGTTGTTGCTAAACTAACTGAAGGTCAGGATGTCACAGAACTCATTGCACAGCTGATGCTCTACCCATCTAGCCACATCCTGACAGCAAACAAATTATTCACAGACTGGTTTTACTTCAAATTTAGCGAACAAGCCTGAAAATGTTTTTCCACAACCATGTTCTTGTGCAACAAAGCCAACTCAAGACTTCTTTCCTGTCCCCATGTTCCACTGCATCACCTCTTTCAGTTGTGCTGATTCAGCTGTTTGTGAGACAGCACTGAAAACCAACAATTATACTCAGCTAAGAAAGTGGGGTTTAGAGGTTGTGGGGGTTGGGTTTTTTTAATAATGAAGTATCACCGCTCAGCCATGTCACTGGCTGCTTATGAGCATTACTCTGACAACAGCTGTACTGACACGGATGATGTGGATTTCATGTGCAACCAAAGTAGCAGCTTTCCAAATCCTGCCACTGGAGAGAAGTCTGACCTGCTAAATCAGAAGAAACCGTGAGGTGATCTATTCCACTGCTCCCTATACAGAAAGCACCTATGCCATGACTGGTCATTGCAGATCTCCAGAGATGGATCTTTCATCACGTTCCTCATCAAAACAGGATTTCTTACTAGTTTTAATTATTCTTCACATTTATTACTTGCTCCTAAAAGCTCTCATTACTGAAAGTACTCTGCAGATGAATTGTGATTAATGCTGCACTGAAATTCTTCTTAATCCACAGGACCTTTGCTTTGTCAGACAAAGCTCCTCTGTTGAGTGGGCAACTGTTAAAACTTCTTTAAAACAATATTTACAAGTATTAATGGTCAGAATGTGGCACAAAATTTCTCAATACCTTCTATATTCAGGCATTACACTGCCATTTCTTTGCTCTAACAGGTGATACACATCAGATGGTGCATGGCCAACCCTGGTGGTGCTTTAGTTTAGTTTCAAGCCTTCCGTCTTGGTAGGTGTTGGCTAAACTTGGCCTTTGTTGCAAAAATCACATGGAAGATCTGTCTCTGAAGCAAGGTTTTTTCTGATCCCTGCATTGCAAACCAATCTATGCAGAGAGATACTTTTGTCGAGCAGCATTTAAATAAGATCAATGTACAGGATCCACATCTCACCCATCAATATGCTCCAAAATAGCTCAAGCAATAAAGCCACGTATTATTTGTAACATGCAGGATATGACATTATTGTATATTCCTGGTCTCTTAACCACGGCAAGATGCTGCACCCTCATGAAAGGATCCATCACTCAAATTCCTCCAGCACGTTCTGGAAAACCCCAGTCTTCCAACTGAAACTGCTGCCTTGCTAATGAAACAGGGAAGCTCAAAGGATGCTTTGGAGATATTGGCATTAGAAAATGGAACAAAAACTTTAGGAAGGTCATCAGGTAGAGAGCCTGTTCACTTGCAGAATAAAGGCTGCATACCAGGAACATGAACTAAGGCGCACAAGAGAGCCATCCAAATATCCAGGCTGTGCGCACGATGTCGAGCTGGCAGCCTCCATAGAACAACTAACAGCATTCCCAGTCTAAAAAAATCTAAAGTCAAATCAATCTCTTCCTGTAGATCTCCATTGTAGCATAAATTGGAATCCTAACAGCAAGCATTTCAGTTCTAAAATAAACAACTGTATATTTACTGCTCCTAGTCCCTCCTTGATCCATACTGTAGAAAAAAGGCCTCCAAGGCATTAACGAAAGGATTCATGTTGCAGTCTTCCCAAAGGAAAAACCGAGTTGTTGCCAATCATTTTTTTTTAAACAATCACCATCTTGGAAGTGCAATTACCAACTAAAAGTACATGTTAAGCATTTAAACAGCTTTTTCTTTGGGACCTGCCTAAGCATTTGTAAACTCTTCAAGATGTCAGCTGCAGAAATTGCTCCATGTAGAAACTGTGAGTGCAGGTCCCCAAGCTTACACCAAGCCTCTCTTGCTGAGTGGACTTGTACAATCCAATTTCAATGCAAGAACATAAATTATGTCGCTTAACACAATGCTAATAATCTTTCAGGGTATTGTACAATAATCACACATCCAAGTGTGAAGCACCAACACTTTAGAAGGAACAAAACACAATAAACCCTGCAGTGACTCAGTTCGAGCAATTTATGCATAAAGCTTTCAAAATTACACCATGGAGAACGCTAAATTTAGACTGGAATCAGTAATGTCAGTATTTCGACATGGGAAGTAGTGTAAAACCTCAATACATGGATTGAAAACCCCAGATACTTTGTATGCAACTGGGCATAGGTCAACCTCTGCCTCATGCAACTAGAATTAAAATCTGGTGGTTGGGTCTGTTGAGAATGTTCTTGTGGTGTTTTAAGGTCATTGGTAGCTTTCTAAAGCCCAACATACACAAGTGTAATCTTTCAATACTACATCTATTTCCTGAAAATAAAACCCCTATAGACATAAGTGTCAATTCTTGTACATCCCTTCAATTCTGAAGGCTGAAAGGCATCCTCATTCCTAAAGATTCTGTGTAGAATCTTTGCCTAATGTGGCCCTGTTTGAGACTGGGATATAACGGTCAGACTGCACACACACAAGTGTACAGCCAAAAGGACATGACAAAAACACATAATAATAATTTAAAACTCAACAATCTGTTAGCAAACAGAACCAGAGCCTCTGCAACAGGGACTGCAAGAGTAGATGGAAGAATTCTGGTTCACCACATGGACTCCTGGCACAGTGGTGAGCCAAACAGCATGGCGCAGTGCACTAAAAACACTAATATTTAAGTTTTTTGGTAATAGATTGACAGAACCATTTTTGTTTATACAGGCATGTTTTCAAATATAGATTCTTTTGTTCATATGTTGGGAAAGAATTTTTAGTTTGCTCAGTCTTGGAACCATTTTAAAGACAGTGGTTTCCACCACAAACATTGCACTTGGTTATAAGAATGTCTTTCTAATATCTAGTACAGCCCTCTCCTGAATAGGCACCATGCTCATTCAGTTTGTGACCCTTCAAAACACGTTTTCAAGTCTTCATGTATAAAATGTATTTACCTGCCCATGCAGTATTACAGTTTCATCTACCTTTATATTTCAGTTCTTCCTCTAAAATTCAAGCACAGTAAACAGCCTGAACGTGAGACTGTATTCAGAGTTCAACTTCAGAATGCAAAAAGAAAAGAGATGCATGGTAGGATCCTTTTTAAACATGGGCCGATCCAAGCGATTCAGGTGAAAAGTGAACAAAGAGTTAATCCAAATGCGAAGGGCTCCATTTCAGTAATAGCATGAATAAACCCCCACAGAAGGCTCCATTGCTAGCAGCAAACTCCACAGAGTCCAGATGAACCAGCAGGAAGAACAGAGGGCGGATAATCCTGTAAAATTACCCCAGTGGAAATGGTGATAAATTCCCAATTACGAGACCTGCTCTAGAATGAAAAAAAATGCGAGATACAATACAATTACCAGTCAACACTTGCACATCTTTGTATTTAAACTAGACAAATACCACAGGTATTTCTTAATCCTTTGGATTTTGAATTAGTTACCCACTGTGGCGAAATCTAGATTATGAAAATAAGCCCCAGAAATCAAATGAAAAAACAGGCAATCTGCAACTCTCATTACAAAGCAAATACCCATCCATGTAGTTCTATTTTCAGTGATAAAATTTTCTATGCATTTGTGGAAATACAGATGGCTGTATTAAAAACAAACAAACAAAAACCAAAACAAAAAAAAAACAACAAAACCTTTAGCTTACTGCATTTGTTTTGAATATTCATCTTATATTACACAAAGCAAAGCAGCACAGAATCAGGTTTGAGAAGACATCTAAGATCATCGAGTACAACCTAGGACTACAACCTAGTAGGTTTCATATGAATTTTTAATGTTTGTGGAAAAATTGCTGATAAAATACATGTTCACCATAGATACCAAGACAGAGACAGGTGCATTAGATATCTCCTTTTCTAAAGCCTCGTCTGATCCCAGGCTTATCGCTCTCCATAAAATTCTGGAGGAGGAAAGGCTGTCCTGTGAGCCCCAAGACGGACCAAGGGGTGTGGGAGCTGCCCACCCTCCGCTCCCCAGCCCCATGCGGTTCCGCAGGCAGCGCAGGCGCTCATTCCCCGTGCCCAGCCGAGGCACTGACCCCGCCAGAGCCCCGCCCGGTTACGAACACCGGCCGGGGCCGCTGCGATCCCAACCCGGGCCCCACCGCCCCCCCCCCCCCCAATTCCCTCTGTTTATCCCTGCATGCGCCTGTCCCGCGGCCTCGCGCGCCCGCCCCCCGCGCCTCCCCATTGGCCGCCGCGGCCGTCACTCGCGGCCCCCGCGGCCCCGCATTGGCCGCTGCCGCTGTCACTCAGGGCCCCCGCCCGCCCCGCCGCTCCCTCCGCAGGAACGAGCGAGCGGCGCTCCGGCCCCGGCGCCAGCGCGGCCGCGGCTCCCGCTGCCGGCGGGGCGGGGAGGGACGGGAGGGCGGGCGGCTGCCGCGGCTCCTTCCGGAGCAGGCGAAGCGCTCCGCTGACAGGCAGCGCTACCGCCCCTCGGTGCGCGCCCAGCCAGGCGGATCGGCCTCCGGGGAAGCAGCGGCGCGGGGTGCCGTGCGTGGAGGGTGGACGGGCAGTTCCCCCGATTGATGTCATTTCCCTCGGCCTTTTGTTTAATTATTTTAAACTCAATTGCACGGTGAGAAAAAAAAAAAAAAAAACAACAAAACAATAAAACAAAAAACCCCAACAAAAACAACAAAACCTACCAGCACCAATAATAACAACAACAAAAAAACAACTTCAGGCTTCCAGATGCCATTATACTAATTTCTCTTAATTGCCTCTCCGATGCAAACAGCCGGGCTCCTGCGCGGCGCCGCCCGGCCCAGCTCCCTCGCAGCCTCCTTCCCTGCCTCCCGCTCGCCGGTGGGCGCTCGCGGGGCTCGGCCCGGGGGTGCGGAGCCCCCTCCCCGCCGCCCCCGCTTCGAAAGCCGCCGTTCCCCGCCGCCTCCCCGGGCGCGGAGCCTCCCCCGGGCGTCCCCGCAGCAGGACTGCCCAGGCCCAGCACACCCCCCCCGGAGCCCCCCCGACCCCAGNCCCGGGCAGAGCCCCCCGCTCCGGGCCGGGCGCCGGGGCCGCCCCTACCTGTGGCTGCAGCATCCCCGTCCCCCCGCCGCCCTCGCTCCGCCGCCTGCCTGGCTCTTTGTTTCCTGCCGCGGGCCGGACGGGAGAGCGGCTCCCCCCCGCCTCCTCCTCACACTCATTGAAAGCAAACAAGCATCATGGCGGCGCTGGCGGCGGCGGCGGCTGCGGGCGGGCCGGCCCCCCTCCTCCGCCTCCTCCTCCTTCTTCCTCTCCTCCTCCTTCCTCTCCTCCTCTCCTCTCCGCTCCGCTCCGCTCTCCGCCCCACCTGCCCAGGCCGCCCGCACGGCGCGCACGCTCCGCGGCCGCGGAGGGACGCCGGGGAGGGGGCGGCAGGGCCGGGGGGGCCGTGGGGGGATGCGGAGGGAGGAGTTTGGAGCGTGTTTGGGGTACGGCCGCAGGAACCCCGCGGCGGGGGGGAAAGTGGGTGAAAGTAACGAGTGGGCTGCGGTGTAAGGCTCGAAACCCAGCAAATGCTGTGTGGAAGGGAAGGGATTCCTAGCAGGAGCCCAAAGAAGGCGAATGGGAATGGTCACTTGTTTGGAAAAGAACTTTTAAATTCTCCTGAAAAAGCCCAAGTGGGGAACTCAGCCTTGAAGTGGATGAGCCCAGATACGGTGCGGGTGATAGGCCAGATGCCTTTTTGGAAAGAGAACATTTCTTCTATGTTTGTGTCTTTAATGATAAACCAGTGCCTTGGATCCTTCCCTGTGACGTACTCAGGAACAATGTTTCCTGTGAAATATCCCCCAGAATCGCCAGCAGCACCTTTCTGAACTTCAGGTTGCGGCTCACGTCATTTTCTTCATGAACTGATTATTGGGTGCAAACCAAGATATTTAGAAAAATTAAGTACATTCTCATTAAGTGTTATTATTACTGTCCCCACACAACAAGAGTTTATGATGAGAGATGCCAAGTGAAATGATGGTGGGGAAGTGCCATCCATGGTGTAATAGCAAAACTCCTAAATAATGACTTCCAAATTAAGGATTTTGTCAGTTTTTCAGAGAGTAGCAATGCTGGAGCACTGATGATGCTGCAGCAAATGAGCACTTGGTACATACCACTTCATCCAAAGGAACAGTGAAGACAAAGACACTGTCCCAGATACATAACCCTGTTTCTGATCTGGGAAAGCTGAATCGGAATTGAGGCCTCCACGTAGGATATGGATATGTAGCTGGAAATAAATGGCACTCATACTGCTGTGCAGTGAGGCATTCTCTTTTAGCATAATGTGAAAGACGATGGTACCAGGTCCAGTTTCTGAGAGACACCACCCCCATCCATCGAGGCCAGTGCTTTGGAAAACATGACCCTGGCATGCTGCGGACCAAACCTGCTCACAGAATGTCCTCCACGGAAAGGTTGACACTTGGTTGGAAATAATCCTGCTGTACTTCAGATTTCTGTTCAGCCTTATCATATCATATATCTGAAATGCTCTTGGATGATAAACTATCTCCTCTCCACATGGTGCAGTCCTGTGCTAAGATATTCGAGCCTGCTCCATTACGGATGCGCACGGGCTCCGGCAGAATGCCGTATCTGCTTCCCCATGTTGGCTGGCTCTGGAGAGCTGACAGTCATTCAGAACTAACTCGAGTAGCTCTACATGTCATCCTCCTGCACTGCATGTCTTTTCTTTCCGATAAGCAGCTGTCCTGCACATTCTTCAGTTAATACTTTCTGGGTCAGATATGGCCTCAATAGACTATATCATTTTGCCCAGAGCTAATTCTCCAAAAGCAGTAGGAAAGTCTTTGAATATATCGCAGGATTTTCCAGGAATTGCTGCTCAGCAAAGAAAATTCAGCTGATCATAAGTCTCTCGAAAAATGCTTGCAGGGAACCTTCATTCCTCAGGGATGGATGCTGGGGTAATATTCCATTAAACATGGAAAGGTCTACTGGCAAAGGCCTTCAATGCTGGAAGTGGAGAACAAATGGCAGAAAATACTGTAATTCTCAAATAACTGAGATAAGCAAATGAGAACATTAGCGAAAATCATTTAAAAGCAATTAAAAATAATTCTGTATTATTGCCCATTATATAGATTAACAGGAGATCACAGCAATTTGGCAGATTTCAAGTTAGTGAATTTTATTACGATTTTACAGGTTATTTATAAAAAACCAGCAATATTTGAAGAGCCTAAAGTTACAGCCTTTTATGTCAACAATTTTTTTAACTGCCAGTTTGTGTGGTTTGAAAGAGCAGAATGAAGTAAAAACAGGTACGTGGGGTTTTTTTTTAGAAACTGTTATGTTCCACTGAATTTCCTGTGCAGAAGTACTGTTGCTCATCTCTACGTCTGATTAACTTTTGCTCTCTGAAAGTGTTATCAGACCTGTAACCAGGCAAACAGCAGAGCAGATGGCCTGTGCCAGTATCGGTGTTTCTGGTCTGGGTGCTTAATGAGATCTGAGAGTGTAACATGAGCCTCTTTCATTTTGTCTGTCTCACATGGCAGATATACTTGGTGCAAGTGCTCTGGTTGCTCAAGGTCACAGATTCATCAATCAAAAGAGAGCCCTTCCCATTAATCTTTTACCTGCCCATGACAGTTCCATACATCTCAGAAACTGCCATGTCACACTGAGTGCTGTTGTCCTGAGTTTGGGACAGTAGTGCTGTGAAAGACAACCAGATTAAGCAGAAACTAGCCACTGTTGAAAACATTAGATGTACTGTACTCTGAGTGTAAGTTTTCATTCATTAACTCTAAACCAAAAATGCCTTTTTGTGCTGTGGAATAAGCCTTCAGCTGGGCCAAATCTCCCATCCCACACAATCACCCACACTCTGAAGGTGAATGTCCTACAACATTTCTCACCTTACTCTTGGAGATACAAGTATTTGCTGTGAATGGTTTAAAAAATCACAGTAGCCCCCAGCATCTCCTCTCTGAATGCACGTGTCCGAGGCTGGAGCTGGGAGTGTGCCTGGGAGGCCTCAGGGAGGCCATTGGGTCCATTTGACCAACACTTACAGCTACTCTGGTGCCTCTGTGCACTGACAGAGGGATGTGAAACTTGTGGTAGCGAGCTGTCTTTGTGGCTGAGCAATGGTACTTTTTTGCTTTATTTAAATAGCTACATTTGAAATATCTATTTAGAGTTGCAGAGTAGAGGCTTTTTTGACTTCTAAGTTCTTTGTGGTAAAGGATGTCCTTTATCCTCCATGACTCATACATCACCCCATCTTAAGGGAGAGCAGGCACAGAGGGGTCGTGGCTTGTGGGATCTCTGGTGTCTGGGGTTACAGAAGAGGTGAGCAAGAAAATGTTCAGTCCCACTCCCTCCCTTTCTGTGCCCAGGAAATATGACAAAAGCAATGTAACTGGAGGAGGAAAGGAACTGGGGAGGAGAGCACAGTTATGGTAAAGCAGGGGAGATAATGAGGAGGAAAGAAGGAGTAACTGGGAGACGAAGAGTGATCCCAAATAGGAGGGCAGAGCCTAATTATGGTCTGCATTTTCAGTCTGTGTGGGTATAGATACAGGGATCTGAACTGCAGGATGGCTTCCATGGCTGTTGAGATCAGTGGGATGGCTGCTCTGAACATGGCATATGCCTAAAATGACAGGTAGTCTGAAAAATGAGGACTTGGAGCACTCATCTTGTGCTTCTGAAATCATTGCATTTTTAATGATTTCAGCCTTAAGTTTTATGGCCTGTTCTCCATCTACCGAGTGAATGTAAGAGCATCTTCTTTCACAGCTGGATAGTAAAGATAAATCTTTGATGTTTATTGAGCATTAAAACTACAGTGAAAGCTCCATACAAAAAGCATTGAGGCAATTAATATTCCTGCTTTCCTCTGCATGGAATGGAGTTCAGTGGTTTCCAGAAGACCTGTATGTAAAAAGATAATTGAAATCTCCCCTTATGCATATCCACAACAGAGATGAATTGAGAAATTTTAATCCTGGGATGGCATAATTTGCAGGTAAGGGCTTTGCAGCCTTAGAATTACTTTAATATTCATTGTTAGACAAAAGTGGAGTAATAACTTTGAAAGAAACCAAATATGATCACAGGCTTTCTTTCTAGAAATATCGGCATTTTAGTAGGAAGAATTCCACAGTGAGAGAAGAGTTTCTAACTCCTTTTTGCCAGTTATGGATACTACTATATAACTCTGCCACCACCTGTGATGCTTGTGTACTATGTTTAGATGACTCTTACAATTATTTGGATATTTGATAAACTATCAGGATTACAGCAATTTAAAATGTGCATTGAATCTTGTTCTCTATCTCAAGCTTGCAGGTCTGTGGAGCATTGGGTCACTAATACTTCTTAGCGTGTACATTTGTGCTATACTGTAGCAGTGAAGTAACAAATCTAAGGATGCCATTATTCTTACTTGCCCTAATCAAATATTAAAATCTGAAGGCTGTTAAGAAGCTGGATTTATGAAGCATGATGTTGTTTACTTCATTGTCATTTTTTAGACACAAGCTGATTCTTGCGTGTTTTTGTTCGTAGAGTCACCTCTCCAATTCTTGGTCACCTTTCTCCCAGAAGATACCCATCTTTTCATATTAGAACTATGTTAATAATATGAAAGAAAATCTTCATGGTATGACCTGCCTGCATTCATTACATGGGCAGAGCTCCTGGTTGCATTCAGAGCTCTGCAAAAAGAGCACAAGGCTTTTCCTTTCACAGTGAAAGCTTTTACGTATGTGAGTGAATAGAGCAAATTGCTATGAAATACCTGAATGCTCAGTTATGGAGTCACAACTGAGAGGTTAAATGCCAAATAATGGCATTATTGATGGAAGATGGAAGGCTTCTCTTTAGTGGAAAGCCAGTGTTCAAACTACCCATCCAGATCTTTGGTGTTTTCTACCATATCCTCTTCCCTTTGTACCCATTTTGGCAGCTTTTTCCCCTTCCTCTGTCAGCATCTTATTTTTCATCTTTATTCATCGTCGCTTTCTATGCTTTTCTCTAGCAACAGAAACATATTTACTTGCAAGCTGATCCCATCTGTGCTCCCGCATTGTAAAGCTTCCCCCTGCCGTGGCACTGCATGTCTGATGGAGTTTCATGCGACGGGTGGGAGGCTCCAGCCTTCCGGAGTGCCAGGATTTCACACCGTGGGTCAGGCAGGCAGGGCACTGCCCACTGGGCATGGTTTTATTTTAAAAAAGAGGCTCGGCAGCTTTTCTTGTGTAAGAAAATGCAATAATACTGTAATCATTTGTTGCCTGACCGTTCACTGAAATGGAAGAGTGCTGAACTTTTAATTTAATTGGGTCTCTCGTGCTTGCACTGCTTCCTGCTCATGAACCAGAATATATGAGGACTATAACTCAAATATACACTAAGCTGTCCCTGCTGCAGTCTCATCCCTTGCAAATTAAGTAGGATCAAGACTCAAAAGAGATAACTAAGGAGACCTATGTCCTGGAGGAAATTACCGTGAATAACAAAATGATGGTTTCTCTCTTAATAAAAAATGAACTAATGCTCCAGTGTGACACTATGGAACTCTTCAGTTTATAAAGGTACTGTCTTTCAGGAAATATATATGTTAATCCAGCTGTCATGCATAAATCCTCATTTGGGGCCTGATCTAATTCCCATTGAAGTAGAGATGGACTCAATCTACTTAAATTTCTCCGTGCAGTTTCACGGCTTTCCACTATCTTCATCTGTTGTATCACATTACTGCGTGTGGGTAGAGTTGCCACATTCCACCCATGACACAACTGTTTCAGTGGCAAGTGAAGTGCTACGTGCATATGGTGCACACAGGCTTTACACAAACCGTATGCTTTCAGACAGCTATCTGTGTAACTGGGGGATGCTGCAGAGGCTTCCTGAAGAAAAAGTCCATTTGCTACATTATGAGAAAATGTAGCAAACGTTGTTTATTATCCCCGTGACCTTACTTTTGATATCTGAGGGACAGAATGAGTGACTTATTTCTTACCTTTCGTAAGTTAGCCAGTCAGATTAATGACTTTGAATAATGAAAAATGGTTGCACGAGGACTTTGGAATCAATCTCTTAATATGATTATTTACTGTGTCAGATCTTAGGCCCAAATTTTGCTTTTTTAACAGCAAGCAACTTCATAAAATTTCCAATTACAGTTAGACATAGTGTTCTTTATGCAATGTGTTTTGCATTTCCAAGATGTTGAATGTCCTCATTGCTGAATGTTTTGTATTGGAGATTATTATTATTTACCTGAAGAATTTTGTCTAAGGGCAGTCTCTGGTGGGGAAAAAAACCCTCCAGAGAATTGATAAAGTACACTTTAATCTTGAGGCTATTATTGGTCTACTGTTCTTGGTTTTTTTTTTCATTGGTGGTTGCAAAAAAAATTATGAAATGACTGAATAAATTTAGCTGGTAATTAAGTGTGGCTATTTCTATGTTATCTGAATTGACAAAATACCTTCCTTAGGACATTAGGTATGCAGAGAGAGGGGACAACATAAAGTTGGGTCAAACACCAGCACAGCCAAAATAATTAAATATGAACACTTTTTCAGCCTCTCAGGGAGCTACACATTAGGTTGCTCCTCGGCTGTAGGGCCAGATTCATTTCTTTGGGACATGCTGGAGTAGGATCACCCAAAGAAGTGTGGGCACATCCATGTGTGTGAGCTGCTCACCACAGGATGCCCCTGCGCTCAGAGGAGGCTGCAGTACCTTGGGGCTCTAATTTCTTTTTGAAGGTTTTGAAGGCAGGCATTGGGGCTGAGGTGATGAAACGGGAAGAGTTTTGTTTCCAAGCACTGGGAAACGTCACTGAGCTGAAGGAACACAGGGTATCACTTCTGAGAAGGGTGGGGGGTGACTCAGTGTCTGCAGCCCTGCCAGCCAAAAGGCTGCACCACAGAACAGCTTCTGCTCAGAAAAAGGGTGAAAATCATTGCCTGCTTCCCAGGTGATCACTGCAGGTGACAGGAAGAAAATTTGTTCACAGCTGGTGATTGGTGTGGTACATTAAGGACTTTTCCACTCCTTCCAAAATATTGGGCATTTTTGAATAAATGTCTCTCCCCCCAGGAGGGACAAAGTGCCAAGCCACTGATCTGACCTGCTGTTGTTTCCTCTGTGTCCAGAATTGTTGGTCTGCAAGATTAAAAAAAGGACAAAAATTTGTCAGACAAAAAAATCAAAATGTTTGGGCCTAATGCAGCAGGCTCAGGCTAAATCACGTTTCCCAAAGTGTGGCTTTCAATATCAAGCCTACTCCTGAGGAACTGGCAAATGCTCAACGAGCACAACACAGAGACAACTGGCAGCCTGAGTCATTTTCGCATATGATTGTTGAATGTGACAGATTGAGAATAGCAAGGAGTACGAGTTCATGCTATGAGAGTGAAGTAACCCAGCATCCGCTCGCTGGCTCGAGCCTACAGAGAGATGTGGAGTGCTGTGGCAGAGAAATGCCATCGAGGCTTTGGAAAAATTTAACACACATGTTGTTTTCTTCCTTTGCTCATTTTTATTTCACCATATAAAGTTTCTTTCTTGTCTTCGTGGCAGATGGAAAGTAAGAGAAAAACCCTTGACATGTTTGTAAAGCCTGGATTGACATTAACTTATTTGCCTTTTTGCTTTTTGTCTGATTACCTTTTGGCTTTCTGCTTCTGCAGGCACTGTAAAGGCCTTTTTATTCCATTGCTCCAGCATGTTGGCTGTACAGAAATGGTTTCAGATAAAACTGGGGTACACTTGCTTATGGAAATGATCCCTTCCACACCGACCTGGTGGGGTTTCCTTTCAGAGCAAACTGCAACAGGCTGAGGAAGTCCAGGGGAGTTACCGATGAAATATCTGCTGCAACCTTCTGTTGCTGCTGATCAGAGTATTATATCTGAGTCATTTATTAGTTAAATTTAGCCACGCTTTATTTTGACACATGTTCTTGGAAAAGACAACTTCTTCCCAATTTCTTATTCAGAATTGTTTGACGTGTGGTCTCTGCCAGCACAGCTGAGTGCTTCGGCTTTCAGGACATGTCTGTAATGTGTTCTGCACTGAGCTGCTGTTTGAAGTCTGCTGCTCAGCTGCGTAACATTGTATGTTAGGGATTAGTTAGTTTAATCTTTGTAAAACAGTGTGCTTGATTAATTCGTTTTAGAGGTGTTTTGAGGGTTTTGGATGGGAGACACCATGGACCAGTGACATATTGCAAAAAGACTTTGAGATGGGTAATGTTGATCCCAGGACCCATGCAAAAAGAGAAGCCTCTGCACAGCTTGAGAAGAGTAAAGGAAGATTTTTGATGTGTCCATAATTTTTTTTTTCCTGTAAGATCTTATGTGTAACCATGGGTTCAGGACATATGTGGTTCTTTCTACAACAATTACAACCAAGCCTTTNGCCCGTGCAAAAAGAGAGAAGAATAAAGGAAGATTTTTGATGTGTCCATAATTTTTTTTTTCCTGTAAGATCTTATGTGTAACCATGGGTTCAGGACATATGTGGTTCTTTCTACAACAATTACAACCAAGCCTTTTACTCCCCTAATTCTTTCTTAGTCAAGACTTTGGGAAGATGATGATTGCTGGGAGCCCCTTGGCTGCAGTGAATGGTGAGTACCTGGACTGTCTCCACTGGTCTCCCTTTTGTTCTACAAATAATTATAGGTGATACATTAACACAGAGAGCTGCCTAATGCACCGGGCACACTCTGTTTGCTCACCACAGCAACAGAAAAGGATTAAATGCATTCTTTGTGTTCGTGAGCTCTGGGCCCTTATTCTTGCCAGCCTGAGGTGATTTATTGCTTCAGATTTGAGTTGCCAGTTCCTGGTGGGGACGTGTGGAAGTGAAGTGACCTGTACAGAAATTGGTCTATTTAAACCCGTATTTATTTGGTGAATCCTTTGCCTTAATGGCTGTTTGTGACAGCAGCTGCCTGTCAGGGATGTGCCAGTGGGTGGTGAGGGGCCCCAGGAGAGCACCCAAGACGTGGATGTCTGGAGCTGCCACTGCTGTTTTCTCCATCTTGGTATCTCCATGTCTGTCCATGGATCTGGCACCACAAGAAACTGCACCAGCCTGGGCACTTTTCTGACATTCCCTTTAACCTCAGTTCCTAATTTTCCCCTCGTTGCTGCTGTTTGTTCATGAGAATTCAGGAAAATGCCTTCTCTCCTGGGTGACTGGTGCCCCTGAGCTCCCCAAGACTGGCCCCACATGCACTGAAGCTGCTCTCAGTGTCCTGAGGCCTGAGTGGGACTTGGGGCTGTGGAGACACCATGGGTGCCAGGCCCTGCTGGGGACCCTGCTCTTCCAAACAATGGACAGCAGGTGGTAGCACATGTTCATTTCATCACTTTTGAGTTTTTTAAGAATTAGGCTTTGGAAAGCTTCATCTGATTTTCTAGAAAGGGAAAGGGTGGGAAGGCTGCTTCCAAAGAGGGTGAGCACCTGGCTTGCTTCCAAGCTTTTCAGTTTTTCCACGAAAGCTCAAGCCCCTGACATTTCTACAGACACTTTCCTCCCATAAGTTTCTTCACCGTGTAACCGAGAGAGCTTGTCTTGGCTTGACTGCAATCCTTCCTGGATCATTTCCCTGTGGAAGTGCACAGGTAATGCTGAGCCAGCAGAGCACCGGGGCTGGGAACAGCAGCGAGCTCAGGCAGACTCTGTGGACCTGAACTAAAGCTGAATTCAACTGGTTTCATCGGCTACCAGGGCTGCTGAAGGGAAATGCTCTTCCAGCCCAAACTCCTCCGGAGGGGTGTGGAGGTAGCCAGGGCAGCGTGTCAGACACACGGGGCTGAGTCCACCCTCCAGCTGGCAGACAAGATAGACACATCCCTCTCCCCTGCAAGCTGAGCGGCAACAGGAGCAATGAAAGCATTTTTAGACGAATATTCCTGCAGGGTTTGTGATAAGACAATACTTTTTGTTGGCCTGGTGAGAACGTCTGCGTGGCTAAAGGCACTGACGTGGTTTTGAAATATCCAGCCCAGTTAATCCATGTGTCAATAACACATTCATCCTGAGATTTATTTAATACAGACACTTTGTTTACTGCTGGCTTTGGAAATATTTCAGCTCCAATAGAAGTGAAAACTTGCTTGTTTTTTTAAAAACTGGACTTATATAATTAACTGACATGTTATGACAGTCTACTACAGCCTGAAAAGCAGAGCTTCAGTCGCATGTCTTAAATGAAATTAAGACAATCTAACCTCAGGTTTCTTGTTTGACTGGGTTTATAATTGCTTTTAGACTGCCCTTAAAAACGCCCACATATGGACAACAACACCTGCAGTTTGGCCACTGGGATAACCACTGAGTTGTTTCCTTGTCAGACCTGGGCCAGAGCCCAGCTGATGAGTGCCAGGAGGCTGAACCCTCCTACGTGGCTGGTGTTTCCAGGTGTAGCTGGCTGTGAAAAATATTATATGTCCAATCTCTTATATCTGTGTATATCTATTTATAGCAGGGAGAGCAGAAATGCCAGCATTTTATGCTCTAGGAAATGGATACTGTCACAGGAATATGTGATTCAACTTTGCTCCACTTGTTTTGAACTGTTCAGGTTTTCTCAGGATTGAACTATACGCCTATTGTAACTAAATTGTGTTTGAGCTTTTACGTCTTGATTTTGACAAACCAGAACTTTTCCTCTTCAGCAGCAGGCTGGGATTCTGTTCCCAACTTAAATTTAGAAAAAGCAACAATTTTCCAAGGATCTGGCCAGAATTCAAAATCTTCCAGAACTTCCGAGTAGTTTAAATCAGTTCTAGTGGCTGTGTCATCTGTTTTTCAGTGCCAGCCTGTCTCAGGCAGGTGCTTATTACCTTATGTGGCAACCTAACCTTTTGTTTCATTAAACTTTTGCCAGTAAAACCTCATTCATTCTCATCTGGATAATCTAGAAGATGAATTACCACTGCAGTCCCCCTGCTTTCTAGAGTCGTAGTTGAGCCAAACCCCAGCTTTTCCAGAAAAGCAAATATTAATTTTGTGTCCCAGTAACTGGTAAATCACATGGTAACTGTTAATAACAAAAATGGCTCCTCAATGACATTGCATTTTTTGTAAAGCTTACATTAAAAAATACTCTCTAGTAAACCATCCTATGAAAGATACATTTGAAGTAGAGAATAAGGGGGTTTGCTATCAGTGACTTATTTGTTCCTAAGTGAATGTAGAAGTAGTAACTGATATGAAATTGCTGGTCTTAGCCAAATTCTAACGTGTAATTGCAACATACTGCTTCAGACGGGTGGTGCTTGCAGAAATATCAGAGCGTGTAAGTAAAATTCCCTTCAGGATGGGATGATAGGAAAGCTCTGGGAACAAGTCCTGAAGTAGACTGGGTGTCCTGCCAGTAACCTTCACTGTGGTGACGTGGGAGGAACCACCCATTGTAGGAGTGCAGAGAGCTCATGTTATTAGAGATGTCCCCAGCAGGCTGGTCAGTTCTTTATTATTTAATTTCAGCACAGCAAGGAACATGCTATTAACTGGAGAAGGGACGTGGATGTGCAGGATCCTGCCCAGCTCTGTAAACAGAACCTAAAACCTCAATCTCCCTTCCATCTTCTCATTAATCCATCTTCTTCCATCTAGGCTGCACCAGGGCCTAGGACAAAGTCCTTCTTTTGCCTGGTGTCTTTTGTGCCTCCCAGCAAAAGAACCCCAGTTGTGAATAAACACTAGCATGGAGGTGGAACTGGGACAATCTGGTTTTGCTTAGTGGTGTAAAATGATTTTAACTTTGTTTCTCAGTCCTGGCTTAAAAAAAAATAGAATTTCTCACCCACAAGTCACAGACCTTGATTCAGGAGCAGAAGCACTTCAGTCTGAAAGGCCAGCTGATAGAGGTTTTTCTCTGGTTTGGGAAGCCCTGCCATTCGCCCCTCTTGGTGGTGGTTCAATACTTAAATGTGTCCCTTGACTGCCATTTGCTGCTGTTCTCTAGCCCAAGTGACAACATGTGCCTGCCTAGAGAATTAAGTGATGCTTCACTTGATTTTGGCACAGAACAGAGTTCTTCTGTCATTACTGATGGGTGAGCAGGTTGAAGGCCGTGTCCTTCCCTAGTTTAGCAGAGCTGGACATCAGCTCTGGCTGCCTGGTGGGATGTCAGAGGTTCAGTTCTCTGGCTCCTGGCCAGGACAGGCAGGAACTCTCTCAGTGTCCTGCTATTAGATATGGATGGGGCTAAGGAGAGCATTAGTAATCAGAGCAACTCCACCCTATTTGGTGGAGATACAGTACCCTAATGGGAGATTCCCGTGGAAAACTCTGGTAAATATGATAAGAATCCACAACTGATCTTTGATGTCTGCAGCTTTCAGATGCAAAATGCTTAACTAAGGGAAATGGTGAATCTGAACAAGGGCAAGCTTAAAATATATTTAGAGATTTTGCTAAAGATGTGTGGGTTTAGTAGGGTCCAGCTGGAGGGAAAAGGTTTTCCTTTCTATGAGAGGATTCTGTGGCCAATTTCCCTACAGAGCCCAGATCCTGTGAGTCTTGTTTGACAGAAAAAAAGAGCTTCTCAGCTGGAGCTTTGCCTGAAGAGATTCAGAACCTACCTGTGTTTTTTTCATCTTACACAGTTTTCATTTAAGTATTTGTAGTGCTGAGGCGACGCTTGCAGAGGCCAGGATTGTTCAGGGTGTTTTATTATGTACATTTTTCCAGTGTACATCCCTGGAGGCTTGTACAGCCCTAAGGAACACACCGGCCCTGTCACAAACTGCATCTCTCCAGCACAGAACTGAATGAAGAAAAGCATAATACAGTGCAGCAGGTGAAGTAACCTTCTGGCTCATCACCATGGGAGAGCTGGAAGGGGAGAGCAGGCCAAGCTGCAGACGTCAGAGGGGAGTGGAGGTGATCAGCATGCAGGAATGCAGAGGGGACATCTGCTCCAGACCCCAGCAGTGACAGAGCCAAGCTGCAGAAATACCCTTTGTTTTTAGATGGGAGAGTTCAGGAATTCTGTCAGTTATCACTGAAAAGCAGAGTGCAGCCTCAGTCCTGCTTTCTCCAAGTGTGAGACGTGTAGGTTCAGACCAAAGGTTTGTGTAGGTTTGTACTTATTGTGTATGGGCTCACAATGGCCCTACAAAGCATTTCAGTGCTTATACAAGGAATGTGGATAATTTCATTGGTCTTACTGAAACTGGTGGTATATGTAAATTCAGTGTTGGAGTGCTTTGCATGGTTATAAAGTCTCTAGAGGAGAAAAAAGTGGTTTAATGGAAACATTCAAGCACTTTTAAAAAAGAAAATTTTCCTTCGTGCTGGACTGACTGAATTCGAATGAGGCTTCTCAGACCACCTCTTCAGGTCAGATAAGAAAACCAACTCGGATAATTCAGAGTGAAAAAATACTTTCAAAGAAAACAACCTCTGTTAGCATCACTTCCAGTAATTTGTTAGTGACACAGAGTTACTTGGTGCGTCACAGGGTGTGTTGGGTGTATTACGCTGTGTTATATGGTGTAAAATCCTGCTCATTTGGCAGCAGAACTGTTGGGCAGTATTTTGAAGGCCCTGTAGCTCATCCATAAAAAGACCTTTGTTTTTGAACTGCTGCACTGCTATGCACAGGAAAAGTGATGTTCCATATAACCGAGTTGTAAAAAACCCCAGATATTTCTGGGTTAGCCTGAACTGGTTACCACTGTGGGCAGGTGTAAAAGACTTGCTTTTTGTTTGTTAGTTGTTTATCATATTTTAAATGTACTAAAAGATAAAAATGTTGCATCAATATGTCCTAATCATCAGATTTTTAATACAAGTTCTGCCTGCTGTGTAGTGTCAGATCTACACTGTTGCTCACAGGGGTGACTGAATTGATGCAGATGTTTTCCTTCCTATATCACAAGTAACAGCTGAACACACAAATTCCAGCTTCTTTCAGTCAGAACTGATCATTGCCTCATATATAGCTTAGCAATATATAAAAAGTAGTTTTCAAAATATTACAGGGAACTGGCCAATTGTCTTTTTTGCCTGCTTTATAACCCAAACCACAGAATTCTCAGGAGTTTTCTGTATCCACTCAGATGCTCTGGTCAAGCTATCAGCTGTGAGATAAAAATATTTGAGTAGGTGTAACTGGCCCCAGAAAACAGGAGGAGGGTTGGGTGCTTCCTGGAGTGGCAGAGGTCTGGTTTGAAGAAAGACCAGCACTGAATGCCAGCTCAAAGTTTTCACTGTTCTTCCTTTGCTTATTTAGATCTGTTTCGAATCAATAGCCAGCCTTACAGCATCTGACTCTGTTACAGATGATCCATGTGCACTGAACAATATTAGGAAGGGGGCTGTGATGTGCTGCTTCTCTTTGGTACCCTTCCCAGAGGGAGTAATAGCAGCTCCAAGGGACCACTACTCACTTCCAAGCATTTGAAAGGAAGTATCCTGGATGCTCATCTCTGGAAAACAGCAGGGAAGCTGAACTGGAGAACAAGCAATTTAAAAAGAAATGGTATAAAATATTTGCAGCGTGCTTTCTACAAACCAGGTTGCCTTTGCCTTTGGTGAAGTGTCCCAGGATAGTTGCCCAGTGGGGTATTTTAGGAGGGTCCTGGGATTGCTGGGATCCCAATTCCAAAACCAGCAGCAGCAGGAGCAAGGCTGGTGTGCCCTGTGGTTTGGCTGTGCCTGCACAGCTTCCCCACACAGGACATTATGCTCCATAAAAAGTCCAGATCAGCTGGATCAGCCACGAAGCAGAGCTTACACAGATCACTGGATTTTCCACAATCGTTCAGTTGCTTGTAAGAAACGGGAAGGAAAATCAACTCTGTTATCACAGCTGCCTTTGCAGGGAAAGGGGCGGGTTTTATGATGTGGTTACAAGCATATTATTACTTAAGAGTGATTCCTAAGTTTTTAATTTGAAGGTAAGAAGATATGGGGATAAATACCTATTTTCCACCAACAATCTTTCCTTTGCTTCTCAGTAAACCTTTAGAAGTGTTTTGATTCATGCACATGTGAACCCATCTGCCAGGGCTTTTGTAAGCCAGCATCTCTCTGTCACCATCCCCTTTTAGTGTCTTGATCCCTTGCTTTACTTCACTCCGAAGACCAGGACTCCTCACCCTCAGATCTCCCTCTGATTTTTATTTTTGCTGCTGTGTCACCTGACCAGCAATGGCCATCTAGCAAAAAGTCAAAAGGAGGAGAGTTAGTGTTCATTTGGGAAAAAAAACCCTCCATGGCTGTTACATGCTTTGAAAACATTAATATGTTTTGTGCTCTCTGTCCTCCTGGCTCTCATCATTTATAAATTTGCAGCTCTCCAGAAGAGCACAGCAGGATCCTGATTTGATCCTAATTGTGACTGCTGGGCCTGAATAGGCTGTTAGTCAGCAAAGTGCCCCGTGCACACAGCGTGCTGGGGAGCCTGAGATGTGTGACCAGCTGACGTGCCAGCTGTCACCTCCCTGCCCCGTGCCCTGACTTACCTGCCAAGGGAGGGCGGGGGCACACAGACACCAAACCCACTTGGGTACAAAACTTTGAGAGCTGAGAAGATCGAGTTTTGATGAGCTAAACTCAGGACTAAGCCAAGCAAAGCTCTTTTAACTTAGTGACCACCTAAAATCTTTCTAGAGTAAATATAGCCCATTATACAAATTTTTTCATCTGCGAAATATTGCAGAAGAGTACACAAACATTTACAACTGTGTATTGCAGACCACTTAACAGCCTCTGCAACCTTAAACATTTGTGAGCCTCTGATTGAACTCCACAAGAAAATATTACGTTGCAGTTTGGAATCCCTCTGAAACCTTGCTGTTCTCTGTCCTAGGACAGGAGACAAGTTATCTCACAGACTTATGCAATTCTTGTTTTGCATCACTGCTGAGGGCTCTAATGAGCTCAGCTGGCTGTGCCCCTGGCCAGGGCTGCCAGAGCTAAAGCTGTGCAAACCTGTGGTTTCCCCAGTGGAAATTGCAGTCAGATAAGTCATCTTCATTTCATATCAGCTGGAGTTCCTGCAATGCGTAGTTTTATTCTGATAATATTAGCCAGTCATTTCAGATTTTGAGGGTGGCTTTCCTAATGGTGCAAAGGTGTAAGAGAGTGGAATTCCCTCTCACTCACCAATATCCTGCAGAAAAGTAACCTGAGATACGAAGTTATTTATTAAAATATTTTTTAAATGGATAATCATGCATGCTGGTATTCTTCTTGCATTAAACAAGTCACTCATCTATAGGATGATCCCCTTTGTGTCCCATAGTACCACAGAACTCAGCAGTGCTGGTGCTTAGGGAAGTTTTGCTGGATGGTGAACAAACAGAAAATTCAACCTCACCTCCTCCAGAGTCACCAGCAACAGCCTCTGCTCTCTGTCAGGCTAGTTGGATTTAAAGGAGTGACAAAGTATGGGATTTTTCTCTAGCCTTTGAGCAATCTTTCTTTTTTTAATGTTTATATTTGTATCTGCAGGTGGTATCTGATCCATAAGACATGTTAATTGAAAGCCTACTTTAATCATTAAAAAAATGTGGGAAATAGCTGGAGGCTGAAATATCAGGCTGGGATTATGAGACCAAAGCTGCATTTTACAAAGGAAAGCCTTGTGCCTGGCAATTGTCCTTGTAATGTTGCAAGAGCCGGAGGCGCTGAATTAATTCCCAATACAGCTGAGTTCTAATTATCCAAATAGATCAGAGGACCCAGGAGCAACACATCCCCCACAATGCTCACAGAGCCACTCCAAAGCAACGTGTTGGTGTTCCCTGAGATGTTGGGCTGTGTGCAGCCACCATGGGTGGTACCTCAGTCAACATCATCTCTTGCCTCGGTGACATGCTGAGGGGTGCTGAGGTTTGTTGGTTTTAAATGAGATGGGACACCCCCTTATTTAGGTAATGCCAGTAGGACATAACTCACTCTGAGGTAATGGAGAGTGGGATTTGAAAGGAAACCAGAAAAATGAGGTTCCTGTAGGGAAAACCTTTTCCTTGTATATTCCCAGAAGGACAAATCAATAGCTCACGATCACATTGAGCTGAAGGTTATCACACTCACTTATTTTAAATTGACAGAATAGGGTGTGGTGTTTTAAGCCATGGGTGGAACGTGGAGTTTTGGGTGTTTTCCTGATTTATGATTGGAAATACTTAAAAAGCAATTTCTGTTTTGCAGAAGAATAGCTATGTCATCTTCCTGTGAATAACACAGGGTGTTCACATCTCCATGGTAATTGGATGTGATAAAATAAACAGATGTTCTGAGGTTCTACGAGAAAAGTCCTGTGAAGGTCTGAGTTTCAGTGCTCCTCATGCACATATATCCCTTTGCCTTCACATTTCTCATAAATAACAAGGTCCACCGTGGGGCATGCTACAAATCATGGGAGAAGAAAATACAAATCTGAAGAGAATTATGGCTGGAAAAAATTTCATTAACTTTGTTTAAAAAATATTGGAGAAGATTTTAGGAATAGGGCACTTGATTCAACATGCCTACCCTCTCGTTCCTGCTGCCCTAATCCTGTCTTCAGCTTTCATTTCATATCCTAATTCCTTTCCTCTTTCAGAAATGAATACTGGTATCTCCTAAATTCCTCAGGCTCAATCTCCTGCTCTCCAAAGGCTGCAGCAGCACAGCAGCCCCTCAAGGAAGAATACTCTGATGAACACCCTCCTGCCCAACACAAGCCTGTTACCTTCCACCATCGTGTTTTCATGGGCACACACTCACACACATGCCCACCACACAATTCCAGGAAGCCCTAAGAGACTACAGCAGTCAAATGAATGTGATCCTTTATTTGAACAAGTGTCAGAAGTTGTTGACCTTCCTGGTGCAGCTGCAGAGCCCTTTTTCCAGAACCAGCTCCTGGGGGGTCGGGGCAGCTTGGGGGGACTGTTGGGTCTGGGGGTGCTGCTGAGGCTTTGGGTTGTGTTTGCCATGCATGAGCAGCGATGGAGAGGAGGGGAGTGCTGCTGTCTAGGTGAATATATCCTTGTTGATATTTCACTGATGCCTAAAAGCCCAATATGAGAGTGTAGCTGCTTCATGCTCCGTGCTGCCTTTGGCCTCACACACACGCTGCTTCCCCAAAAGGCTTCATGCCCTAAATGGATGAAGCAAAGTGTGGGAGGGGAGCGTGGGGCAGTGGGGAGAGCTCCCCCACCCTGCCTGGAAGGTCTCTGGCTGTGCTGGAGCAGCACCAACCCCTCCTGACTCCCAGCCCAGCATCTCATCCACAGCTTTTCTTATCAAGTTTTTGCATTCTTGAATGCATTTTATGGACTGCAGTCTGGAGCACCACAGATCTGCTGAGAGGCTCTCTGAAGTGCTGGAAGATTAAAGTGTAAATAGAATCTTTTTGGGGAGCTAGCCATATTGCACTGATAAGCCTGAGGGAAGAATGGTTCAGAACAACCCAGCCAAAGTCACTGCTGGCACATGGGGTGTCCAGTAGTTTTGGGAGTTTTCAGATTTTCTCTTACTTCATATAAATTGTAGAGAAGACAGAGTTTTGTCCTTGAAGAATAACACAAAGAGGTATCGAAAGTATATCCACCATAATTTCTATCTTTAAGGCACCCTTTAATTTCAAATGCATTGTTCCAAGTCGTTTTTGCTGGAATAATTATAAGGTGTTGCAGTTTATCCTCCTCTTGGATGACAGCCATTCCTGGAAAAAAGCACTGAATAAAAGCCATGTTAGCAGTTAGCCCTGGGCTGGTTCCCACTGTGAGCCAAGCCCTTTCTCTGGAGCTCAGCTGTTTGCAGTTGGCAGTCCATTTATTTAAAAGCTGTTAAAATACCTGAATATTTTTTTCCTAGGAATTCGATGAAATTCTGTGCAATTAATTTCCTCATTTCTAGCAAGCAGTTAATTTTTTTTGTTCCCCATTAGCTAATAAAGCTCTGGAGATGGAAAGCTGCTTTCCTGCCACAATGAAGCAATATTAATATTTTGCTCTTAAAAACTCAGTGTTCATCTGGGGGGTCACAAAACATTTTGCAAAGGTGGATGACTGTATGGGTTGGTACGTATATACAGACAGACAGATATATATATATTATATATATAAATATATATATATATGCCATCTGTCATGGGATTTCTGTCTCACTCTGTTGTCTCAAACTGCAGCCACAGCTGGTTCTGGCTGGGGTGAAAGCTGACCTTCACCAAGGAAATGTGGTAACTTCCAGACCTCCAAATTCTTTAGAGGTAGTTTAAAAAGTCTGACAACATCCATTCAGTCTCTTTCCCTGCTGACCTTCACAGTAGAAAAAAAGACTGGGAAATTTTGATTATGATTTTACTTCAAAAAAGAAACCAATCAAGCAAACACCCCCCTTCAGGTCAAGCTGACTGGAAGATTTATGAGGGTGAGTTGGGGGGAGCTAATTTTCTTGGAAAGTTTCAATCTCATTTCTAGGAAATAAGAAAATAAATAATGAAGCCTCCATTTTATTATCTTTTTTTTTCTTTTTTAATATAATGCTGTTTTCTAGCCAACCCTACGTCTAAAAAGCCCAAACAATAACTAACATGATCCAGTCTTGGGTGCCAAGGTAAATCCTTTCTGGCGTGGGTAAGAGACCCGTGAGCTCTGGGCAGGCGCAGGAGTGTGGAGAAAGGTCAGGGCAGGATTTCTGGAGAGATTTTTTCCTCTCCAGGAAATCTTGATGGGAAGCCCATCAGCCCTGGATCTCTTCCCTTTATCCAACCAATAACTCAGGCTCTCAGTCCCCAGCCAAGTGACAAGTCCTTTGGCGCCGTCCTCAATGTCAAGGGGCTGGTTGCCCTGTGGTTGGTAACAGCTAAGCCTCTTCACGCCAGCTTGGGAATTTTATCCTCTCTTGCATTTATCCTCACTGGCCTCTCCTCTTCCTCTTCTCCCTCCTCTCCCACTCCCTCTCCCCTCCTCTCCTCTCCCCCGACACTCGCCAAGCCTGGCTTGGCCTCCCCTTTGTCAAAGCTCTGAGATGCTCCTTCTGCTGCAGTGCAGGAGAAACGTGACCACACACACTGAAAACCAGTTTGCCGTGGCTCCTTGCCGTGGAGGCGGATTTGCCAGGGAAGCAGGCAATGAACAAACTCAGTCCAGAGCCAGGAAGCATCAGTCTCGTTCGCTGCATGATGTTTTGAGGGGAAAGTTGCACGATTCTGCCCGATGTCAAATGACAAATCACGGCACTCTAACGCAAAATTCTTTCCAGTTGCTTTCCAGCAAGAGAAATTAATGCAATCCCAAACCACCCATGCAGGAGCAGATGAAGTTGCACAATGGAGTGTTTAATGATGGGTGATTTTTAAAGTGAGAAGATAAGGGGATATATCACATTTAATTAGGAAAGCAACAGAGTCAATTCAGAGATTTAGACTTATGAGCAGCAGCGAGTTTGGAAATAAAACAGACCTCTTTCAAAATATACTGTAAGATCCTTTGCCAAACATCAATTCTTATTCACCTTTCAGTGAACACTGGCCATTTTAATTAAAAAGGGAGCAAATTCCATTATTATGCACTGTTGACTGTCAGTAGGAGAAGAAATATCTGTCCTGTGTTAACTAAATTTTCAGGATTTTTTTCCCCCCAAATACCTCCTTTTTATAGGCTTTAGCTTTATGAATACTATAAATGCAATAACTTGTATCAATTTAAACATCCAGCAAAATGAGCAGTACACCTGACTTGTAATAACCATGGATGTAAGCCGTGGAAGAGAAATCTTTATGAAATGCAGTGAAATTTTTATGAAGTGCAGTCACTGGAAGCTTTGCCTTTAACTTTGCTGGACTCAGCTTTTCCCTTCTGTTCACTTTCAACTTTCATTTCTTTCTCCAAGCATGGGGACAATACCTGTCCCTTTCTGCCACCTGCACCTAGGCCAGGCTGGCCAGGCCATTCCTTCCCTTCCACTCACAGGTTTATCAGCTTCACCAAACCTGCACCACCACCACCCTCTTTCCTGCCTGTTGCTTTGCTGAAGGCACGTGGAACCCACAGCTGTCCCCAGGCCACCTGCCTGGGATGCAGCCCCATTCAATGCAGGCAGGTCTCCAGTCTGAGGCCACACCTGCACCTGCAGAGATCAGCGTCAGCACTTTGGTGTCTGAGCACAGAAATCAGGATGGCAGTAACACAGCCACCCATTTCCTGAGGTGGGCAGGAGGATTTCAAGCTGTACCACAGCATCACCAGGTGCAGGATGTGTTCCCCCATCCTCAGGCAAAATTACAGTCTCCACCTCTCCCTCCCTCCTCCCCTTGCTCCATCCCTCCCATTCTTTTCCCCTGCAGCCAACTGGTTCCAATACAAGAGCTGACTCACCCTGAGCTGCTTGGATGCTTCATAGTAAAACCTTAATGGATATTAGCTATCCTTCTTGGATTTATGCATAGCTTCCAGCAATGCTAGCTTTATCAAACCGCTAAAATGAATATAAACTTAAAATATATTTTTTTTAAAAATAGCTCATTTCCCTCTTCAGGACTCAACAATCAACACTTTCCACAGTATGTCCTAAAATGAAGAAAAATACATGTTCCATAACTAAGACAACAGAGGTTATAAATATTGATCAGGTTGGAAAATGAGTGGTTCTTGATGTTTGATACCCATTCTTCAGTGCTGGGTACAGCAAGAGAAAATGGCCCAAAAGACTCTTACCTCAGTAAAGATGCTTTTTGTCTAAAATCTAGGAAAGCCTTCAGGCTTTCTGGACAGCACCACATGTTGCCACATGTGCACAAAATGCCTGGCTTGGATGTTCTGTTTAGCTTGGTTTGTTTTCCAGTTTCCATTCCTTGCAACTGGCCTGTTTTCCACACCTGAGGCTCACAGAAGGTCTGTAGATCAGTGCTAGACACGAGGGAAGGGGCAGGAGATGGCTGGCAGGAGAAGTCATGCCTCCTGAGTCCAAAGGGTAATTATTTATGTAACCAGAACGTCACTTGCTGGAGCAGTGGCTGGAACAACAGGCCAGAGCACTGAGAGCTGTCTCATGCTGAGGGAATGGTGCTCCCCCAACAAATGTTGCACTGATGGGTGGAATTTCTAAAGCAAATGCAGCCACTGCTGTGCCTCGTGTCCCAGGGCCCTGACCCAGGGACCGCTGCAGCCAAAAGGAGCCTTTCCATCAACTGGAACACACTTGGAATGGAACCTGAGCTTCAGACACACTAGATCTTGTGCACAGAAAAATAATTAGAAAAATTCAGTTGGCTGCAGTTGTTACCAGCTCAGATGTTTGTGGATTTGTCTGGCCGGACACATGGTTAGAAGAAAGAATTAGGGCTGCACACAGATCCCCCTAGAGAATTAACTTCCCTTATTCCTATCTGACCAGACCACCAAAGCCAACAAACATCTTGACACCAGACTCTTTACTAAGATGTTTGTGAATCTGCGATGGAAATGGGACTCGAAGGGCCAGATTCCATCGCTGAACTGGTGAGGGAGGACTGGGCCAAGTATCAGGGGAAAAAATCTGTTTGAAGAACTCTAGGTAAATTTATTCTTGTCCACAGAAATCTTTTAGCTGGAGATGTGCTCATCCAGTTGGGGCTTGGGAGGTTGGGATCCTCACTCCAGCTTGGCCACGAGCCCACTGGGTGATCTGGGCAAGTACCTTTGTTCTGTGTGGCTCATTGGAGGCACTTGAATTATTCCACAATTAGATATTCCTGGCAGTCTAGATGCTTCACAGCTATTGGATTTTCTTTTTCCCCTTCAGACTTCTGGGCACTCTACAGAGAAATCTTGCATAACAGAGGCTCTGGAGGCACAAGTGAGAAGTAAATCCCAGTGTTGGGGTGTCTCCAAGCCTTTCCTACAAACCTGATACTTCTGCTGACAGATCTTTTGCTCAGGCCCAGTTTTACAGTCACTTAACCTGTTTTTGTCCATCTACTGGGGGAAAGGGTTTCTTCTGAAGAAAAAAAGAGGATTAATGTGTGATGAAGTAATGAGGGTGCTGGGGAAGCAGCCCTGAGTCAGAGGGCTGTGGGGGTGTGTTTCTCACTGTGAGCACAGCCTGACTTCTGTCCATGCTCTTCCTTGCTTAGGATCAAGCTGGACATGAGCCAGCATATCTGCACTGCAATTAAGGAGGCTCACCTACTCATGCTGGACTTGGGTTTGCCTCAGTGTTTACATGGCTGGTAAAGATCCAGTTGCCTTTTTTCCTTCACTTGAGCTTTGACAAATCACAGTCAGGAGAAATATTAATCTGAAATATGTGTACTGAACCTTTGATTGCCTTGAGCCAATGAGAAGCTGTGATTAATTTTAATCCTTTAAATGCTCAAATGCAAATCCAGAAATCTGAATTAATATATTTTGCTGGCATCAGTAGAGGATTGTGAAACAGGAAATTAAGAGCACAATAACTTAAACAAAATCTTATGAAGAAATAATGGCAGTGGTGTGGGTAGTGAGTCAGAGTGAAGGCTGGGCTGTTCAGAGAAACCTGTAAGAGTAGGGTACCAGTTTAGTGGGATTTGGGGACCTATTGCGCCTTAAGTTTCTGGAAAATTCCAGCCTAAAGCTGTTGCCAAATTTTATTGCAAGTTTATATCTCCATAGCAAAAGTTCTTAATAAAATTAGCTTTCCTCTGACCTTGTGCTGTGTCCCAGCAAGGACCTTTGCCTGTGGGTATTCCTGGAGTTTCTTGTCTGCAGCAAGGACTGATTTGTGTTGCACAGGGTGAGTAGAGATGGTCTCCATCATCACACCAAGAGATGCTGCAGTTTAATTGCTTCTTCTTACTGATACTGGGCAGCAGCCTCACAAAATCCAAGACAAGATGTGTCTGGTGGTTTTGATCCTGTAAACTCGGGTTATACATTTATCTCCAATTTATCTCTAGTGTCATTCATCATACTAAAAAGTGACATAAGTATTATTTATACATGATGGTTACCCTACCAAATTACTTACAAAGATTTAATAGGTGATAGATGTTTCAATGAGGAACAGGTGTCACGAGTCAGTACAGTCATACGAGCAATAAATAACGAGTCATAAAAGACTAATTCAGTAACAACAGATTAATCATCATTAGCCTTCTCTGGAATATTTATAATTGGAATCAGTTCATTGATTTTCTGCCCACAAGCACCAACAGCTTAACCAGCCCCTTGCATTACTGAGCAACACCTCTGCAGGTCTGATCCTGATGCTGTTTGCAATCCCATGGGACTGGAAATAATGTTGCTCCAAACTCAGTGAACTGGTGCTCCTGGTGCTCTGTGCTGGGCTCCTCTGTGGCTGCCACAGGCAGGGGACATCATCCCACTAACACATTCCTAAAACACCCAAAATATTGACTAGCCTGTGCGCTGGTCAGGTCTGGGGGGGAATGAGTTTGGAGTCTGTAATGTCTCTGTTTCTCATGCTGCCGGTCTCCGCTGTCTGTAGGAGTCTGGGATTATGTCTGAGCCTGAGGAGCTGAGGAATTGTGTGTGTGTGTGTGAGAGCCACTGCCGGAAATTCAGCATCTGGAATCCATTGTGCCACAGTCATCCTGAGCTGAGCTGGAAGCCAGAAGAATTTCAGACTGCATGGGCGCATTTTTTTCCTCCGTGCTTGTGGGATTTTTAAAGCATGGAGAAAAACTCAAAAGAAATCCGAATCCCAGCATCTCTAATCCTCACAAGTTGACTTCACATTCTTTGGTTTTAAGGGTAAAATTGTGGCCCTTGCACAGGAGCCAGAGAAACCTCCTTCCTCCTACCCTTTCAAACAGCACCCACTGTTTCCAGGCACACCATGCTCACAAAAGCCAGTCTTGGAGAGTGCTGGCCACAGCTCCACACTGCCTGGGAAGGATGTGCAGCTTCATTGCACCCATTTACACCACTCACATGGAGGTTAAGGGACCACAGAGGGGGTGGGAAATGACCTCTCCAGAACCCCATGTCTACCTCTGTGCTCGGCATCATCCCTGTGCTGTCTGCCTCCTCGTTCCCTTGGAGGAATGCACACCAGGAGGAAGGATGGAGAGCAGAGGCAGGAAGGTGGTAGAAAGGCTGGGTGTGGGCTACACTGTGCTGATCCTCATGAAGGGCTCAGGGACCCTCAGTTAATCCCAGAGACTGTGCCAGCCTTCCTGTGCCCCCAGAATGCCAGCAGCACATGAGGATTTTTACCCCTTTGGAATTGCTGAGCTCAGTCTTGCTTTATTTTAGAGAGAAGTTTCTCTCAGAGGTTTTCAGAGGCTGGAACTTGACACCTCCGTGCTGCAGGAGGCAGGAGCCAGAGCCTGGATTCAGCAGCAATGCCCAGGGGCCAGGGTGTACAACAGGACACTGGGAGAGGAGCTGGAGCATCACTCACTCTGTGATACCTGTGGGCTAAAGGACAGCTGCCACCTCTGTGGCACACACTGCAGGGGTTTGCAGTGGCATAAATCTCAGAATAAATAATTCCCCCTTTGGCACAGCCCCCTCCTGGGGAATGCCACAATTTGTGGTGCAGGTAGTTGGATTCTTTGCTTGTTGGAGGCTGTTCCAGAACCCCACTGCTCAGATGGTGCCTGATTCCCAGCCTGGACTTATCTGTGGTCACTCAACCTCATCTGTTCCCCTGCCAAAATTGCTCTTAAATAGCTCTTCTCTCTCACAGGCATTATCTTTCCAAGTATTTATAGAAAGCAATCAATGTCCATTCTCACTTGTGTAGACTGAGGATGTCACTTCTCAAAATCTGTCTTTGAGGAACTCCGTAAGTGACGTGGGCAGTCAATACTTCCTTTTTCTGCTGCTGACTTGGTATTTCCCTTTTCCATGCAAAATCAATGCTTCCTCTTTAGCTGGGGCAATTATTTTATCAGCAGTTCCTTCTATATTCCCCTTTCCCCCAGTTTCTTTGATTTTCCTGGTGATACCTAACCAAAGCCTTTACTGAAATCCTGGTGAGATCTACCACATTCCTGTTCTTTAGGAAATGAGATATCAAGGAAAGATTCTGAAAGTGTAATTGGTGTTACCTTTGATAACTTGCAATAGAGGTTCATCCTGTTTTTCTACATCTGGATGTGAAATGAGACTTCAGGCACATTCAGGTGCAATAATGGTTATTCCATGTAAGGAATGCAGTGATTAAAGGTAGAAATTTGAAGGAGATAGACGTGGGCATCTTTCAGAAGATAGATAAAGCATCAGGAAATGACGTTTGAAACAAAATTAAAATGCTTTGGTTGCTAAATGTAAGAAAATCCTCTATTCTGTTGGGTTGTAAGCAAAAAATATAAATAATAAATCTGTGTTTCTTCTCTTGCGTTTTCTTTTGATGTATGAGACGTCAAGATGAGAGTGTTGACAGGGTGTGTGAAACTGTAGATCAGATAAAGCAGACCCTCCCCTAAAATCCATTATTTCTGCCTTTCTCATACTTTCTAGTCACGTTTCCTTCCCCTCTCTAGTGAGCTGCCAAGCTGGGGGGTTTGGTGCCAGCTGGTGGAGAGCAAGGAGGACTGCTGCAATGGAAAACACGAATGCTCTCCCTTCAGAACAGCAAAATAAGCAGCAGGAGCCTCTGCCTGATGTCTGATGAGCCTCTGGGGCTGGAAGGGGTGTGATCTGCCCATCACTGGTCAGAGCTGCCTTGTGCCAAAGAGATGGGAGAGATTCAGATTCAAAACTCCAGGAACCACGTTGGGTTCAATGTGGGACTTGGGGAGCTCAGCCCTTTTTGCCAGCCTGGTGTACGTGACACGGGAATGTCTTTTGTGTCTCTTGCCTTCTGCTCTCTGTGCTGGCCACTGTGGGCATCCTCTAAAGCAAACCACTGGTGTGCAGCACGACAGCCCCACACAGCCCAAACAGTTCTTCCTCTGCAGCTACAAACCAAGGTTTGCTGCTGTGTCCTCTTGTGAACATTTGAAGTGTCATAAGAAATGAAATAGTATCCTATTGCAATCCTGTACTTTATTATATAAAACCCCACTGCTGTAGGAGTAAAAGTGGCCCCCTCTGCCCTCAGTACCTGAAGCTTAGTGATTCAAATATTCCTGAACTATCAGCTCCCCTGATCCTGCCACAGGCTTTGCCAAACTCCAGCCAGCAAGTGATCACCGAGGGAGGCTTGAACTGAGAAAATAAATAAACCCTGGTGCATTCTGAAGGGATGCAGATTTTCCCTGTGTATGAGCCTTGACAACATACATTATGTCTGCATTCAGCAACAAATCTGTTATCTCCTGGCCTCAAAAATATGCCACAGATGCAAGTTACAGAAAAACAGCTGCTACAAAAAGGGGATGTGTAAGTAGTTACCATCATAAAAATCCACAAACCTAAACAATGTGAACTACTATAATGTCTCACTGCTTACCACAACAGAGAAAGCAAGAGGCTTGGAGAGGAAATGATGCAAAGCACTGCTCTCCAAATCAGAAATATCCCAGCAAGACCTCCCATAGCAACAAAGGATTAAAAATAACAGAGAAAAAACAGGACAGGGCAGCCAGCATTACCTGGGCTGCATATTCAATTTAGAATCCCTCACTGTCAAGCTGAAAATGTTCACTGTTATGCTGAAAACATTTACTGATTAAATGACCTGCACCCAGGCACTGTCGGGGGTGGCACTGCAGTTGTGGTGTCATCATGGGCTGGTTACATCACACTAAATGAGGTCTCCTGGATAGAGCCTTCAGTGCACAACCCCAATTACTAAAAACCCCAAATTCTAATCAACCATATAGTTATGGTTTTTAGGAGAAGGAGATAGATCTGAAACAGAAAAGCTGTGGATTTTAATTTGGCCCCTAGGAACATTGCCTGCTGCAGGGTCAGGCAGGGGTTATTGGGTTGCATGAACTGCCATGTGAATATGGGGCTAGAAATGAAGTGGGCCCTCAAGCATACAGAAATTGGCCATTTCTCAGTTAGGGGCTCACTCTTTGAGCAGCTGCAATGGATGTGGTCAACTCTTGGCCATGAAATGTTGATGGAAAACAACTGCAGTGAATGAGCTCTTTGACTCTACCTGATAAATGATAGATCTTCAAAGAGGGCTAAGAACTGGACTGTACAGAGATTCATTAAGAATCAACATACAACACATGGTGTATTCTGAGTCTTGGGTCTTAAAATCTTCAAATGTAGCCAGCTACTTGTACTCTTGCCTTTTATATTTTCTTTAATTACCTCAAACCTTGTCTCTCAATACACATTTCTGTTACAAGCTACTACAGGGACTTTCCAGCTCCATTCCTGGTGTGGCAGTAGGGTCTCAGACTATATTTGGATATTGGAATTTCAGGGTGGTAACTATTTGCTAATTATTATTTTGGCCTCTGCAGTAGCATATCAGGCTCCAACATCTTGGCTTCTTCCACTTCAGAAATCAGAGAGTGTCTGCCTCCCAGCCTTGTAATGGTTATGTGCCAAGGAGCTTTCTGCCCAAGACTTTGTGGGCATATGAAGTTTAAAAAATGTAAAGAATAAGATTCCATTTTCTCCTGCCTGTCTACACTGTGACATTGTAACTGGTGAGCTTTTTGCCATATAAAAAGAAAAGCTTATGAACATTCAGAGGAAAAGCTCCCCCAATTCCCTAAAGAACCAAAAAAGGGAACAACATATTCTGAAAGTTCATCCTCAGCAGCCAAACTCTGATCCAACACAGATGTAGTTGAATATTGTAGATGGAGAAGATTATCATTTTATATATTGTTTCTCTTGCTTTATCATTCTCTACATTTTTATGGACTGGCCACATCTTGCTTCATGTACCAATATAAACATGTATGTGAATGAACACTGTTGTGCAAAGTCTTTTTCTGATACCAGTAATGGGAAGTTTTCATCCCGGGGTTGGCTGTGCGGCACACGAACCCGCACGCTTCTGATTCCTGGGTATTATACCATTTCCTGATCATAAAAGTGTGCAACCCCAGTTTATTGCTCTCCATTTAACAAAGGAAATCAACGTTTATTTTGTACGTCTGAAAAGTACAAACTCAGTTAAAGGAATGACGGATGAAAGGAGTACACACATTTTATCACATTTTATCACCTGTGTGGGAGAAACCCCCCAGAAGACTGATTGTGCTGCCCATGGAGAAGGATGTCAGAAGCCATTACCTTCAACAGGAGCAAGAACTGGCCAAATCTCCAAGTGCCTCTCCAGGCTTATAGTTGGCAAGAAAATTCCAGCATCTCCTGCAGGATCCTGACTTCTGCTGTGCACACAGAAACGCTCTGCCCAGAAGAGCCCACATCTACAAGGACCCCCTGCTGCAAAGGGCAGCTGGCTGGATCCGGGTACCCAGCAGAGAGCATAGCTTGGATCCCACAAAGAATTCCTCCATCCCTGTGGTATTAATTTTACTGTCTTTGAGCAGTGTATGAGCGTGGGCAAAGGTCACAGCTGGAAATGGCCAGTCCTGCCTTGTAACGCTGAAGGGGGATGGCAGTTTGGTTGTGTATTTCCCATGCATAAATATGGCAAGTTACAAAACTCCCTAATGTCAGTTATTTAAAATATTCCTGACATATTTTAACCAGGCTTCACTCCAGCAGCTCTATGCCTGCTTTTTAACAAAGGAAAAATAGAGGTTTTTGCTGGGACGGTCTGCATCTTCAACATTATCATTGGCAGAGCTGAAGTCACTGACAAAATTTTTCAGTTCTGTCATTTTCAGTGTGATTTAGGCACAGCTACTTTCAGATGAAAAAGATATTAGGAAGGGAAAAAACCCACACTGGGCGTTGTAACATGAGAGTGACCTGCTCACTTCCCTACTACAGATGACTTGCGTAATTTGATGGTCAAGCCGATTGAAACTACACAACATACTCTGTTTTTCAATTTCATGGACAGTGATGTAACTCCAAAACAAGCAATGATTAATGAAATGTCATTCGTCCCACCCAAAGCAAGAAATGTCACACTGCTCCAAGCTTTGCTATTACACTGAAAATGTCTAATTAAATGTCTCTCGAAGAGCTTCAGCAGCACTATTTCTGTCCCAGGCATGCCAGCTGGTCTTCTCTGCCACAGAAATTCTCGTGTGACGTGGTAGGGATGCTCTAGGTACATCTGGAGAGTGGTTCTGGTGGTTACAATTGGGTAAATGGTTCCTTGCTCAATATCCTCAATCATTATATCTGCTGGCTTTTGTGTTTTCTTTAGAAACCAACAGAATTGGGTTATCTCACGCAAGGCCACAGCTGAAAAGGAAGTATCAGAAGAGAAAATACATGAATTTGGAGATGTCTCGTTTTGTGGAAAGGTGACTGTGTCATGTCTCATGCATCAATGGCTTCCTCATGCCTGACTGCTGCGGGAGGGGTGCATGAACCCCACACCAAGAATTCACATGCAAACCTCAGAATTTCAGATAGACTTGTTCACTGCTCAGCTTCATCATCTCTCATCCTCATTAAAGTAAAAATATCATATAAACCAGGAAATCACTCAGTAAAACTTCATCCACGTTAACCCACACTGATGGAGTGAGAGATGAAAAAAAAAGAGGAGGCTAAAGAAAGGCACACCAAATGCAGAGGCAAAGTTGCTGTGTGAAATGTGTCTGCCTCCAGGGCCATGCAAATCAACAGCAGATGTTTGAGATAACCTCTTGTGGCTGGAACTTGACATGTCAAAGAGCAATTCTGCCCTACAGACCTTCACTTCTTCCCCCCTTAGGAGGGTAACAGGAGATCTTTCTGTCATCCACTGGAATTTCTCTTCTACCACGATGCTAACTCCGGTAATTCAATACATATCAGCTTCTGAAACTGATATATATCAAGGGGCTGCAGAGGTAGGAATCCCTCCAAGCTCTGATACTATTTTTGGGATTTATTAGGACTCTTCTATGGGACAAAGAACTGTGTTGAAATATTCACAGCAACTCACATTCCCTGGGTCTGCAGCAAGTGGTATCCTGTGGGTGGGCCACTGTTGTGCAGGAATTGGGAGTTGGGGTGAATGGGGTTCACATGCACAAGATTGATCTCTCTGCTGGTGTCCTGGCTCTTCTTGCAGGTAATACAACAACAAAAGTGGTTTTTTGAGCAGGCAGTTGGGCTCTAATCCCTCACAGCGGAGCAAATACAACGTGAATGAGGCTGGTAAAAAAGCTTTGCAAAAGCTCAGTCACTCAGCAAGTTACTGGGATGAATACTTTTGTCACCAAAAAGTGGCAATTAATTCTTCACCCAGGGGACCTCTGTCCTCTCCTCCTCCAGGCAGAAAAGTTTATGTTCTGGTATTACTGCAGAGCGCATTGTAGGGACGTGACAGAAACAAGAGAGGTATCTTGGATTTGATTAACCCTCACATAATGAAGGCATGGGGGAAAAATATCCCAAATAATGGTGAAACTGAAGAGGAATTTCGTCAACATCTTTGTCTTTCTAGAAACAGTTTATCATTTTCACTCAGCTGCAGGGGGCAGCCCCGGGGTGGTGGGCTGGCAAGCAGGAATGGTCCCTTGGTAAGATCACCACTGAAAGAAATCAAATCCAATCAAATCAAATCAAATCAAATCAAATCAAATCAAATCACCTGAACTTCAGCGATAACCTGGGCACACCAGAGATCCAAACTGACTCTTGAGATCTATTCTAAGCTGATCTTTATTTTATCACATTGCTGCACTATAGACACAGGGTAAGGTTCCCGTCACCCTCCATCATCACATCTTTAACACCACTGCACACGTATGAGTCTAAAAGACATTTATTGCCCCCCCTCCCCAGTAATTTTAATCTGTTTTTTCCCTCAGAGTTGAGTTTCCTAGGTATTCTCCTCCCTGCATAATGAAAAATACTGTAGTAAGGAAGAAAATGCTCCTGCTTATAATGAAAACCACATTATGGCAGAGCCCTGGGGACTGGCTGGGGGAGGTGGAGGCAAGGGGGCTCCCTGGCTCTGCTCAAAGTATGATCCAATAAGTCATTTCCAGGGTAAACACATAAATCTGTCTATGTTGAACAGAATCCAAACAATCAGAAGTATTCCCCTTGCCTTATTCAAAACATCTCTGCTGCTACTGAGGAAATAAAAGGACTGGATAAAAACAAACACACTTTGGTGGAAGTTGAAAAAGAAAACAGTGTAAATGTTCAGATGGCCACTGAGTAACTTTGCTCAGAGGTAAAGTTCTGCTGATGTTCCCAGCCTCACTGGTGGTGTCATGCATGCCCTGATGTTGTTCAGAGTGCTAGGATGAGATGTTAGGATGGATGCCCCAGAGAAAAGAAAAAAGTGGGATGGGAAAGAAAAAAAATTAACAGTTCTTCCCCTGCAGCAAATAGGGTTTAGCTTATGTGCAAGTCTGGATTTGTACAGAAAGCAGAACCTCCAATAGCAGCCTGTTTTCCTCAGTCTGCCCTGCTGGGGAAGTGTAAGGCTGGCTCAGTTGAATGATAAAGATCTGGAAGAAAATTCTTTTTATGAGGGTCAAAACTGCTTGAAATCTGCAGTGTCAAATTAAAAACCCAAATCTGATAGACTTTGCAGTGCAAATGAAAGCTACTGAGCTCTCATAATCCAAGCTCTCCCACCTGCAAAATCTAGCTCTGTGTGTAATGTCACTGAAGAAGTCACAATTAGTGTCAGGTATGGCTCACCCTGCTGTAAAGCAGTGTCTCTCTGAGGAACTTTTCAGACCTAGTGCTATTGTCTGCTATCTTGTTTAAAGCATTGTCCTCGTTGTTATCTTAAACACCTTTTTCTGCAAAGGCAGCGAGGTTCTCAGAGAGCTTGGGTCACAACGGAACACCACGTGTTACAGAGGCATTTTCCTCTGGGTAGTGACTCCAACTGAGCATTTAAAAATGGTGATACTTGAAATCACCTCTCTAGCCATCTTCTAGCATTCATTTCTGCTGCAGAATCCTAAAACTACCCAGTTTCCTACAGAGGTGATACAATAAATTCTAAGTTTTCTACTTTAGGTCCTCGTTAGGAACACTGGGAACAAAACACAATGTTCAGCTTTAGCTCTCTCCCAAATTGTGCTACTCAGTTATTTTCCTTGGACCCCTGTCTTTAACCTCTGCTGTTAGTTTAGCCCAGCTACACTTCAAGTTTGTTTGTTTAGACAGGTTTATAACCCAGTAAAATGTGAGCCAGATTCCCTGAATTATGGCTGTAGATAGCACAAAAGCAATCAAGTTGTGGCCAGTAGAAGTCAGGAAAATGCCACCAGTCACAGAATCACAGAATCACAAGGTTGGAAGAGTCCTCCAAGATCATCAAGTCCAACCCAGCCCTAACACCTCAACTAAACCATGGCACCGAGTGCCACATCCAGTCTTTTTTTAAACACATCCAGGGATGGTGACTCCATCACTCCCCAGGCAGACTGTGCAAATACTTTATCACCCTTTCTGTAAAAACTTTTTCTCAATATCCAACCTATATTTCCCTTGGTGCAGCTTAAGACTGTGTCCTCTCATTCTGTCAGCTGCTGCCTGGTGAAAGAGACCAACCCCCACCTGACTACAGGCACTTTTCAGGGAGTTGTAGCAGTCAGTTCATCCTTTCTGTGTAACCAGCTGGATTCTGCCCTGAGGCAGTTCTGCAACACAACTACAGGTAATTTTCCAGCAAACACACACAGGAGACTGAATATCTCTGTGGGTCTTTTACAACTCTTTGGTAGCTGCACGCTTGTATCTGGTTTACTTTCTAGTCATTCTACTATTCTACTCATCAGTCCAAATCTGTCTATTTATTTGAATGGGTTAGCTAGAAGATGATTTGGACTTCCTCTAGGTTATATTTTTCCCTGCCTCTTGCTCAGTTGATGCCACTCTTGAGCATTTCTTGGGGGAGGTTATGAAATGTGGTTCCCAAAAGCGCAAGGTCTGAGGCTGCAGCGTGAACGGGTCATTTCTGTGTGGGTACAACCCCTTCCCGCATTAGCTCAGAGGGATGTGTCACTGAGACACACAGGATCCCGTCACTCCACTGTTCCTACACACAGGGCAGACAGCAGAGTGAGTAGTAAGGAAGGAATTAAGATTTTTATGTCGCTCCCGTCACTGGAGAGAACGCTTAGAGACGTTATTGGCATAGTCATGTGGAGTGTTTTCCAGACCAGATTTCACCAAAAGATTTCAAAGCAGTTTAAGGACATGACTTTAGATGATTTTGCAAGGAACAGATTAATTCAGCCTTGAGTTAGAGCTGAAGAAGCTCCTAGCAAGAGTAGAATAAAGCCCATTTTGTACAGATGGATTGTCATTATCTGCACTCCCATGGCTCCTGCAGAAGGTCTCAGGGAAATGGTCACTGGTGGGGCCCAAAAAGTTGAATCTTTCTCCTACATCAAGAAGGAAAGAGACAGAGCACCCACAAAAGGAAGAGCTGGAGAGCAACTGGGGCACTTGACAAGGGCAGGGATGGGTTTGGCTGGTAGGGGATGGATATGTTATGTACACACCTCTGGGAGAGGGTTCACAGCTGTTCTGGCACAGGGAACCCTTCCTTGCCTCAGATACACATATCAGGTCAGAGATATATCTTGGGCATTTGCTTTATCAGCTGATCATCTTTCATATCAGGTTGTTCGTGGGTAGATTTGGTGTTTCGGTGGGGTTTGTTTCCCAAAGGACATCTTTTCCTCTTTAACTGTGCCCTTCCCATGTGTAACTTGCAACGTGGCTATCAAGGACTGAAAGTGCTGTTGAGGTGCTTTTAGAGGCTCAGGACTTAAATTCCCAGGTTGCCTGAACACAAGGCATTATAAAACCAAGGAAGCTGCTACTCAAGTATTTTTAATGATCTGGACTTCAGTGACTTCCCTACATTTATAAAAAATATCAGTGATGGAGCATGAGCTTTGAATAGGATCTGCTAAAACCCATGTAACCCTTGAACCATCTTCCCCTGGTCTAACTGGTGCTTTAGAGCTAAAGGCAAATACCACAAGCTTAGTTCTAGGGTTCACCTTGGAGACAGCCCTAAGCAGAAAGCAGATTCAGTAGGTATTTCATGTCCCTGAAGGGGCACATTGTGCTTTCACAGCTCTTTGTGAAGGTCAGGAAATCAGCTGCTCAGAGCCTGTTCTGAACAACCTGCAGACTGGGAACTCCAGCATCTGGGCTAGGGGGATTGTGCTTCACAGGAAAGTCGTGAGGAGTGGGGGGTCTCTTGTGAAATTGGGCTCCTATCCATTGATACTTCTTGTCTCAGTGAAAATTGCTGTTATGTTTCTGTGAGATGACTGCTGAAGCTGAAGCTCTGCAGCTGCTAACAGTGGGATGCTGGGGGATATAATGCATGTGCTAAGCCATTTCCTTGGAAGCTTTGTAGATACCTAAATTCAGTCTGGAGAAGGAAATTATTTCCCCTGAAGACACCTCCCTTTTGATGCCTTCTCTCCCAACAGTGTTCTTCTGATCCCTCACTTTGTGGAAAGAAGCAGAAAGGCTGGTTGCAAACAGTGAGGATGCTGCTTTTCCACAAAAGACCTGGCAAAATGTCTGTTAGTTTAATTTCATTTTGAGCAGGATTAAAACCCAGCTTCTTTTTTCATGAATCAAATACTGGAAATAAACATTTTCATAAAATCAGAGTCTGAACTTTGCCTTATGGTGTTATTACTCTAACAATTATGCCCAAATAAAACACAATTTACTGGCAGACAATACATCAATCTAAACAAGAAAATGTAACTAATATTGGTTGATAGTTTATTTGGTATCTGACTGTTCTACCAGAACCATTAAATCCTGGTTAGCTTAGGATGGTTAATTTGTTTTTGAAAGAAATCTCCATCTCTGTAATATGCTTTATTTAATCCAAGCCAAATTTAATAGAAAGAAATTGTGTTTTTGCAAACCAGAAAATGATGTTTCCCACTAATTTTGCAGACATGCCTTTTAATTTTCTGCTCAGTAAACAGTGCTCAGATCCATTAAAAGATGGACTGTGTCAGTCATTACTGAAACCTCCTCTAAATTGTCAGTAAATGCTATTTGTGAGAGGTGGTCCTTTAATAAAAAGGGAACAAGAACTGGATGTAGCTTACCAGCAGATATTTCTTAGTTCTTTCTGTTGCCAAGAGGCCAAAGCTTTTACATTTTGGCACTGTTTCACTAGCAATGCACATTACAGTTCAGTAGGAATGGGTAATGAAGAGATGGGTACTGGAATTGCTCCTTTACTTTTGTTGGCTGCAAGAAAAAACATTCAGTCTCCTCTTGGATGTGTTTTCTCAAGTGCAGAATAACACACCAGTAAGAATTGCAGGGTAAGAAGAGTCTTCAAAAGCAAAATTTGTAAAAGGCAAGTCCTACCTGACTAGATCATCTGACAGAATTCTTGCATGGAAAAATGAAATATTTCATTACCTTTGGTTTTCAAGTGTGATCTGAGAGGTGAGAGAAGGACTCTTGAGATTGGGACAGAGACACTACAGATGCTCCATCCTCCGCATCACACACTGCCTCTGGCTTTCTTTGGGATCTTTGATAAGTCCTTAATCCCATGAGAAGGAATAAGAATATTTATCTCCTCAGCAGATGTTTTGCCCTTTTTAAACCAAATGTAAATGTTGACTTGTAAGTGCTGTGAATAATGTGTTTTACATACAGCTCTGCTCATTAAGGGCCACAGGCACAGATCTGAGATTGCAGCTGTGACAGACAGCCCTTGCCCCAACCCCAAAGTGCATTTACTGCCCCCAGCACTATCCTACCACCTTGGGAACTTGTAGCAGTATAGACTTGCTTTCTTAGGAATTCTCCTAGCAGTTGGTTGCTTATCTAAGGAAAAGTGACAGATATGAGCATAAGCAGACACACAGGTACTGGATGCAAATTATCAGTGGGAAAAGATTCCCTAAGGCCAACAGTTAGGCTTGGATACAGCCAGTGACCACCTGGCCCAGAGCTAATAAAAATCAGTTAAACCCAAGAATACACCAATCTGAATAAGAAAGGAAGAAATAGGCTTCATCTATTTATCCTCACTTATTTTAAGTCAAGGGATAATCCAGAGGGTAACCCTGGGGCCAGGCTCAGGACCTGCAAAGCCACTCCCAGGTGGTGCAGCAGGTGCAGCCCCTGTGCCACTGCTGCTCTGGGGCACTCCCACGGGAGCTGCTCCGTCCTGAGCCAGGTTACAGAAAGGCCTGATGGATGCAACATTCAAAATGTAGTTCATGCTTCCAAAAGCTCAGATCTCACCCCAACTCCTCAAACCCTCTCTGTGGAAAGTAGAACCAAGGTTCCCAAAGCAGTTGTGTATTTGGGATATTTCCTTGAAGAGCTGGTAGTCTCCACCTGTGAATTAACTCAGCTACTGTAGATCAGGTAAATCACTCTGTTGTGTGGCTGAACTCCTCTTATTCATGGGTGACTCTTAGCTATATTTTATTATTTATGTAGTCATCACCAATTTTACCTGGCTGATTATGCCTATGCAGGAGAAATATTTATTTTGTTGTTTGGTTATGTGGGGTTTCTTTGTATATTTAAAATCCATCAATTTAAAGGATAAGAAAGAGGCTTAAGTTGGTTAAGTATTTGCAGACACCAGGTTCAGGACAGTGAATAAGCTGTGGTTTACACCATCAACAGAGTACAGAGCAGAAGGTTTAGTACTGGGGTTTGTATTTTTCTAGTCAGAAAAATAACCAAAATAATACATATTTCTGTTCATGGGTATTTTGTAGGAGCTCTGTCACTAATAGGAAAGAGGTGCTCTATTCAGAGCTGTGCTTTTTCCCAGCCTATCTGGAAGAAATATCTTCATGTAGGCTGTAACATTGGAAGCACAAGCTATTTATGCATTGATGGGTATTTCTGACTTGAAATATTTGACAGGCTCTATGTTAAATATCTGGTTTCACTTTCTAAATGTTTATCTCAAAGCCTCTCTTTCCCCTGTGCCTTAAAAAAAAGGCTGTAAGAAAGGAAGTGAGGAAACTTGAAAATTAAAAACATTCCAGCAACATGTAGGAAACCTCCATTGTAGCAACTCTCCTTGACTTCTAATCAATGCATTGATTTTGCTATATTAATTCTATTGATCAATTAGTTTGTGTTTCTTTTAAAATTGTAAGTGCATCTAGGACTTTTTAAGGAAGAAATTGGCATTAAGGATGGAGCTCTCAAAGTCACCAGAATCAGACTTGGCCAAAACTTTATTTCACAAAATTCAAACTTCACAATATTTGCTTCTGCAGTTGATGAGAATGTGTTTAATGGGCTGAAGCTAAGAAGCAATTACTTCAACTGTGTCTATCTGAAGAAAATTCTGTTAGAGCCCACCTTCCAAAGGCAAAAAATAAACCCCTGACCCATTCAAGAGGAGCACCAGGCTGCCTGGTGTGGTGTGTGGTGGGAAGCTCCTTCCAGGAAGGGGCTGGCTCAGGTTGGTGCCTTTGCTGTCAAGTGTCAGGGATGATGCCTAAAGTGTGAGCAGGAACCCTGTGCTGCTGGAGCTGGAGCTTCTGGTGTCTGCAGGAAGGCACAGGAAGGTGGGCCTGAACCTCTGAGAGTCACTGAAGATCCTGCAGTGTCTTCCCAAAGAGGACAGAGCTTAGTGCTCATGCTTTACCCAGGCTCTCCCCATGGAATGCTGCGATGGGCGGCCAAGGCTGATGGCTGCTGTTTGTGCAGAGGATGCTCCAGGTGCCAGCAGCACATTCAGGGAGCTCTCCAAGCTATTGCCTTACACTTCACACAGCCACGAGCAGGCCTGGATGTCCCTGGTGGCAGCAGAGCTGGACAAACCATTTGTCTTGTTTGCAGTGTTAATGCAATGATTTGGTTTGAGAGACACCATAAGCTGAATGAGCCTTCTAGTTCACACAGTTCCTGTCTCCTTGGAGCTGCTGGGCTGCCTGGACAACAGGAGAAACTGAACTGTTCACCATCAGTAATGTGCAGCATCCCAATTCCTGCCTCCCAGGCTGGATGGTGAAAGCCCTGCTCGTGTGCTTTATCATCCACTGGCTCTTTACTGTGGGAATTTTCTAAAACAATGAAAATGGTTCACCTGTGTAGCCTGTCTGTTTAATGTGATCAGGGCAATGCTGCTGATTTGTGCAAAGTTAAAGGTAAAGATAAAGCCTGCATTTTTACTGGTGAGTTTCTCTGCTGTTCTTCAATAACCCTAAAAATCTGAGGATGTAGAAACACAAGCAACTGCAATATTTTGTTACCCTTCATACAGCTGTGCTTAGTTGTTGACAACATGACTTGGGAGAAAGCAGATGGTTTTGCAGTCCAGAAGTCTGGAATTCATTAGTGGAAATTTTCAGACGTGGATTATTTTTCTGTTGGTTTTTTTTTTTTTAATTATTTTTTCGCTGAGCTACAAAATGTCAAAACAAACAGAGCTGAATATTCATTGTGAGGGATGTTAAAGAGTTTCTTTTCTCTCTTTCACCAAAGAAGTGACTGGACAGGAAAATTACTTGAAAATTACTTTTTCCTGGTTTGCTTTTTGTGTGTCAGCAAAACCTTTCCTGAGAAGAGGAGCTCTTAAGAGCTTTTCTGGAATTCAAGTTTATTTGTAGAACACCAACTAAAGCCTGCAGTTGTACTAACCTCAGAAAGGAAAGGGGGGGAGACACAGAAGTGATGTTAATTTATTCACTGAAGAGTTCAAACTGTGCAGTTTTCCCCTCCAAGGAACTTTTTCTCCTGCTCAGGAATAGAAACTGCACAGCAAATGTTAACCTGTGACATCCTGACTCGAGACAGGATTGGTTCGAGTTTGTTTGCTAGGCACTTAGTGAGAGCAGACTGCAGCACTTCAATACTGCAACTGCTTGGAAGAAGGTGGAATTTGTTTGGCAAGAGTGAAAAATTCTTTGCCTGAGTAAAAGCACAGGAGTGCTGAGCCCTCCCAAGGCAGGCACCAGCCTGGCTGCTGGTCTGGCAGTGCTCTAGGCCAGGTTCTGCCTTGAGCTCTCCCTTCTCAGCCTCATACCTGTTTCTTCCACTTTGTAGGTTTTTCCTCCATTCCCACCACCTAGATTTGTTGCTCTAGGCTCCCCCTCTTTAGGGTGACAATGGCATTGTCTCAGCTCCTGGCAGCTTCTTTCTGGAGTGTTTTCCAAGAGATCCTGTGCTCCAAGCCTGCCCCAGCATCCACCCTTCCCTGCTAGCCTACTTCCCATTATCCTTCAGACAGCCAATATTTCCTATCTTGTTACAGTCCTCTGGTGCTGAGCCCTGGGAGACCCTGGGCTCTGGTCCAGGGCCAACAGCTTTCTGACAAGCACAAGCAGCACTGTGACAAATAATGTGCATTTGGAGAGCCGCCTTTCCATAGGCAAAGGGGAGGTGGAGGGAGAAAACAGGCATGTGCAACCTCTCCCGCTAAAATCTTTCAGCACACGCTGTGGATCTGCTGCAAAGGATGTTCCAACACGAGCTTCTGGAAGCTGTGCTGCTCGTGAATCACCAGGTGGTTTACACACACCTTAGTCTGGGAAAGCCTTTAAGCCTTAGGTAAACACAGGTTAACAAAACTGCGTTTCCTGGGACTTCAGAAGTGTTAGGTAAACTTCTCTGGAACTGGGGGAATTGGTTGTTTAAAAAAAAAAAACAAAAAAACCCTGTTTCTGCTTCTCATTTTTGGGCCTCTTGGATTTCCAAGCTGAGTTAGGTGTTACCCTTCCATGCAGAGGGGGAAGCAGATTTGGTGTGTCACAGCAGCCTCGAAGCAGAAGCGATGTCATAAGAAAGCTTTGCCCCAGTCCAGACAGGATGATGACTCTCTCAGTTGGACTAAGGACCAGCTAAGCCCCTCAAATCTAATACGTAGAGAAGGTGCTGCAGCTGCTTATTTAACATCTGTGCTCCTTGTACTCAGCCAGTAAACAATGTGACTAAGACACAACGAAATTGGAATTTTTTTTTCTGTAAACTGTAATGTGTAATTATGGCAGATGATAATCCCCCATTTCTTGGAAAAGGAAAAGATTCCTATCTGGGAGTTTCTTAGCATGACACAGTTCAGGAAGCAAATGACCTTTCACAGAATTCACTGTAAAGCTGAAGTAGCAAATGTCTGGTCCTCGGTGCCAATGAGGCTGGTTCTTACGAGCTGACATGCCTCCCTTTGGTTTCCAACACGGAAATTCTTGTTCTAACTCCAGTGGCAGATGCAGGACAGACTGTGAAACTGTTTCTTCTGCCTACCTTTTACTGCTGCTTCTTGTAAATGAACTCAGAAGATATGTGATATAGAATACAATGGTTCCTTATTTGAAATTTCTTCATGAACTTATGATATTTTTTGCACATCCAAGTTAAAACTGCATTCATGTAGGTTGCTTAGAAGTGATTTCAATTTTTCACGGTAGATGGATTCATAAATGTGCAGACTCGTGTTAAATAGCCTACATTTAACACTTATCTGTGTTAATTCAACACCTATCTGTGTCTCAGTTAATTTAAAATGTAATCAAGCTGTATTATAATAACATACCCAAGCTTTGAGCCTGGACTGACTGTTTTGCATTCAGATCTCTGGGGCTGCAGCAATGCTGTGCCTGTAGCTGTACAAGCACCAGTTTAAACATTGCTATGGTGAGAAGACTGTAGCAATACTTCCCTCCAAAACATGGGCAGAGCTGTTGTGGGCTGTAAGGACAGAGGAGGCTTGTGATCATTCCGTGTCCTGCTGCAGGAGCCCGAGGTTACTGCCTCCATGCAGAGGTGATGTCCTGCAACTCGATCATCTGAGGGGGGTGGAGGAGAGCCCAGTGCCTGCAGCTGTACAAATAAGGGATTTAGCTGCTTGGGTTTCAAGTTTGCCAGCCAGTTTTGGCCAACTGAGTTGAAAACTGACTGCCTTTGCTGTCAAAATGTACAGCACAAAAAAAAAAGGTTTCCAACTTGAAGGGAAATTAGATGTTTTGACTAGGGGAGAATATTTTTTAAGAGTAAATCCCTTCATTTTAAGATGTAACTAAAATATAGAAAACAGAAACATCTATTCTTCTGTAGTTTTCTAGCAACTTTCTCTTACTTACTCCTCCAACTCTTCCTTAAATTTTGTCCAAGTTACCATGAGTTAGTATTTTTTCTCTTTAAATTGCAGAAACAGTAGGAAACATTGAAGAAGGACATGCTCAGTATCAGCACACAACTCAAAGAAGCACAGTTAAAGTGGAGAATCAAAACCATCATCACCTCCCATTCACCCAGATAAAATGATGAGGTAAACTGTAGGTTTACTAAAAGCAGAAAATTCAGTTTTGAAGCAAAACGTTGTCCTCAACTTACCCCATCTGGTACGTTCACACCAAAGTACCCAGAGCCCAATGACAATACCACAGGAACTTTGGTTGCCAAAGGCAACTTTGCAGTGCAAGAGCATAAACACCCCCACAGGGATGCCATCCTTTCATGCATCTCATGGGACACTCTAAACATGAAGATCTAAATCCATTTAGTAACTGGAGCTGTTAGGACTAGATAGAGTCCATCTGAGTGAGGGAAACCCAAAGGGGATTTCTAATTTTACTGTAATACAAAAGTCCTGTGCTTAATAGAGGAGAACTGTATTTACAACCAAAAAGAAGGAGGAAAAGAAAAAAAAGAGAAAATATATGTGATTTTTACTGGCAGTAAAACAGTGCAGTTCTTAGCTTGGTTATGAGAGCTGTTTGGCTGTGTAGTTGGCAGAGGCTGTCAGGGACAGAGTTCCTCTGCAGCCCCAGGGGCAGTGGCAGCAGAGGAGGTGTGGGACAGGAACTCGAGGTGATGCTGTGAGGGAGCTGCCATTTCACTGCACAGCTTTTCCTCCATTCCAGATTCACTTAAGGATAACATCCTGCACACTTTCACAAGCTGGAGAGCACTGTTTCTGTTAATTATCAACTTGTGACTTCTACTCAGTGGTCTCTATCACCCTGTTCTGTAGCAGTTGCATGGGTAGTAAACAAACAGATGCTCTGCATTATTTTTTTTTAGGTGCTTCCTAATCTCTAGTACAGAGGAACTGCACAAAAACTGAACTGGTTTTGCATATGGCTGGTGATAGAAAAGTTATCTTTGAATTCCCTGTGTGCAATATCTTTATTTCTACCAATGTTGATGTGCCCAAACCTGATTTTGACCACTGGTAGATTATGGCAGATCTAATAACCCCAAACCCCTGGAAACAGAGATGTAGATGAGTCATTAGCTGCCAGTGAAAGAAAATGACAGCTTCTATTTAAGTAGAGTTAATGCCATTTTTCTTTGAATAAGCTGCCAAAAGAACAAGATCACAAGCTGTTAGAAAAACAACTTGAAGAAGCTGTAGCTGTGATTTGTGTCAAGCTCAGAAGGAGAAATATAGAATCTGCAGGCAGGAGTAGACATCAATCAGAATAGCTGTGACTCTGGGACAGAAAATAACCCACCTGTGAGAAGAGTTTTGTTCCATATTTTATCAGTTGCTGAACAACAGCATCACATATCCATCATAACTTTTTTTTATTTATTAAGGCTGGGCAATACTTGGTTACCTGTGCTTGGACTTCAGGTAGTCTACTTTCACCCTCCTTTAGAATGAATAGTAGCACTGAAGCTGCAGTGTTGAATACACCATCCTAAAGTTACCATTGTAGCTTAATCTGGCTCCCCCCATTTATTTATTTATTTTAATCAAAAATGGAAGAAAAGGGGGAAGAGGTGGTGTTCAAGTTCCCCATATGTAGTCCTTTGATGCCTATCTCAATTAAAAGGGAGTGATGGGGACAGATTAGGATTTGGGAATAGGGACAGATTTGGATTTGGGGATAGGGATAGATAAAACAAATAGATCTGAATGTGTGAGGTAAAGCCAGATGCCTCTTGTTATATGGGCTGCTTTTAGAAACTCAGATTTGTTTTCTTTCAGCTCAGAGCTGCTGATAACTGGAGCTGTTTGGAAGTAACTCCCATTCCCAGCACCTTCCTCCCTCCAGCTCAGTCCAGCTGCTGCTCCAGCAGCTTCTTGCTGGGCAGTGGTGACAGAAACAATGTTAGAGCTGAGACAAGGGAGAAAATTGGACTGTTATTCAGCTTGTCTTTGTGGAGAGTACAGGTATGTGTTCTGCAAAACAACGTGTTTTTATTTGCAAAATCAGAAGCTCCTTGCCAGAGAAGCCTTTAAAGGGCAAACCAGAGGGCAGCCAGCAGCAAAACCATTTTCTAGCTTCAGAGGTGTTGTTCTCAAAGGCCTGCATAAATCCTTGGAGCATTAAAGCTGTGAAAAGAAATTGAGAGAAGAATGGAATGAAATTGTTCTTACCCAAATAGCAAGCCAGGTTCATATGCTCAGAAATAGAATTACCCAGAAGAGTGCAGAAGTTACACTTCACCCTGCTCCGCTCCGTCGTGGTGAGTGAGGCTGTGCAGCTGGGGAGGGCAGAATTATGGCACACGGAGGGTGCCTGCTGCCAGGAGGGCTCTGCAGGAGCTGGGGAAGGACAGTGAAGCTTTCCTTCAGTGGAGGAGAAAGAGGGGATGCTGTGGGCTGTGCGGGGTGTGATGGAGCTGTATGAGCCATGCGGAGGAGCTGCAGCAGCTTTTTGGTTCCCCAACCAGTTCCTTGCTCAAACACTTTCAGCCAAGTCATGTTTTGGTGCATTACTGGAGGGAATTAACTTCTTGTAATGCCTTTTTCATCTTTGGATTTTAAGCTTCTTGACTTCTTATATGGGCATGCTTTCTGCAACTATTGTAAGTAGCTAGCTTTGCTCCCTCCAACCCCATGTAAGCTGAGAAAATCCAGAATTTATGAAAAATACTGAGTAGATGGACCTGATCCCCAGAAATGGGGCAGGGGAGGGCAGGTGTGCAGACACCTGTGTTAGTCTGCCAGCATTTCTCAGTCTTCACCTGAAGGGCCAGAAAATATGCTGAGAAAACTAATCCAGCACTGAAAGCTGGCTTGCTTGAAAAATCTGCAGACTTTTCCAAGAATTAATTTTTCTCTCTGACACTTGCCATCAATTTATTTGCAGCTCCTGTTATGAGGAATTTACATAAAAACCTCAGGAAACCACTTAATGCTTTTTAAAACACAATTCTTTAGACGAATTATTACTAAATGTGCCTTGGTGTTTTTTAAAGTATTTAAGATCTAGTTAATTGGCTGGGTTGGTTTTACATTACACATGCTCCTCTGGACACTCAGCTGAAAAGCCACCACTGAATTAAACCATGGTTACTTAATCCTCAGTCATAGGTATGATGTTGATTCACATTTATGTGTAACTCCTCCTACCACACATGATTTTTATAATTTCAAAGTCAACTGTTTGACAGTGACAAAAGATGATTAACTCTCAGCTGTTCTCAAATTAAAAGCTGTTAATTACTATTATGTACTTCTAAACTGAAAATACCAATGCCTTAGCCCTACACAGATCCTAGGTGAGCAGCTAGTTGACACCTCAACTGAGAGAAACATCAAAATAACAAATATTTTTTTCGTCTCTTTTGAACTTCTCAGCAGAAGAAAGGTGTTGCTGTAGGTGTTGCTGTTTTCACTTCAAAGCCATTGCTGATTGTTTTCCAAACTGGCTGTGGAGCTGAGATGGATGCAGAGGGTGTCCTGAAGCTCAGCCTGACCTTCTTCACATGTCAGGAAGGTCAGCACTTCATTTTTGTATTTCCTGTTGGTGAAATTCAGCTCCCCTGGAGTGACTCCTGGTTAACAGCAGTCATTGTTATCAGACTGGGAATAAAGCAGCAAGATCCAGACCAAGCTGTCAGCCCAAATATTCTTGAGAGCCTTGGCAGGGAATAACACTGTCCCACTTTGTTAAAATGAAAGTGATGGTGATGAGATTGTTCAGAATTTGTCCGTGTTGTAAATATTTTTTTATTCGGAATAATACATAAAAATTGTGGAAGTGCAGAAGCCTAGCTGAGGGGGATGAGGATCTGCAATGTACAATTGCTGCTTTTAAGCTCTCAACTTCCACATTTTGAAGTAATAAATCTCTACTTAAATAATAGATAATTGTATGTAACATATAAATATATAATAGAAATTAAATAACAGATTTCATTGTTAATATAAGAACTTGTGCTGTGGATTCTAGTATGAATCTAGAGACAGGCTATTAGTTCTCAGAAAATGTTGTAGCCATTCAAACAGCAGTTCAAAAAGGCAATTTAAAAGGAGTTTTATAACCCAGCCATAATCATGGAAGTGCTGGAGTTGGAAGGGACTGCCATTTGGTCACCCCTTGTCCTTCCTGCCACACACAGGTCACTCAGTGGTGACCCACAGGACAGGGTCTGTTCCAGTGGTGTCACCAGTGAAAAGGCCACAAGCCAGCCTCTGGGGCCTGTTCCATTGCATAACTGCTCCTCCTAATTTTTTCCTGATATTTATCACAGTTCTTCCCTTTTGCACTTCACATCCACTACTTTTTTTCGTGCACCTGTTTACTAATGAGAGGGATTTGGTCCTTTCACTCCCTGGCACAAGGGAACTTACTGGAACTCCTCACCAGGAAATTTGGTCCCTGTGGGTGCCAAGGAACAGAACAAGGTATGCAGAGATGTGTCTGGACCTCTTGAGTATGCAAATGCAGTTTGAAATATCTGTCCTCAAAATGCTGATGGCTGCTTTCCAGGGCAGATCATAAATGCTGTGAGAACTAGTACCTGTATTAGGCTCAGAGGGAGGCTACACATAAATCCCTTCTCTTTCCAGCCACATGCTCAATGATTTTCATTGCCCCTCTCTTTTGCCTATTGGTGCCCCAGGCAAATTCCTGGTTACCTGACACTGAAACAGTGATACAGTGATCTCCATCCTGTACTCTACTGTTTCCTACTTCTATTTTTGGTCACTTGTTAAAGACAGGAAAAAAAAAAAAAGAGAAAGATGTAGCTGGGCAAAAATTCCTAATCCTTTGGGTGCCCCTCAGGTTTATGTTCAGACCTTAGTGGGAAGTTGCACCACTGACCTCCTTATTGCTCATCAGTTGCCTGTCTCTTATGACAGGAAAACTGCAACCTTCAATTTACAAACGCTTTATCAAAATTGCTCTGTTTTGTTTAGGTTTTTTTAATGGTCTCATGAGAAGAGCACTTTTCCAGAGCATGGCAGAATTTCTGGATCCTTATTATGTTGAATACAGTAGGTGATACTTTCAAATATTTTGGCTTTTAGAGTTTAAGAAGTTGTGAGATGGTATCAGTTTGATCATCTCATCTGAGTGCTGTAAAATGTGTCCTTCAAGCCAAACAAACATACCAGTAAAAAGAATTAGTGTACTCTCTAATGCACTTCCAAAATGTCATGGAAAAGCCAAATGGCAGCAGACAGATGCGTCTGGGAAGTGTTGACTGATAAGTTATCAAGGTGATACATTAACCACTAATTAACGCAGTTCTTACTAGCAGTTGAATCTCATTTTGTTTCATTTTCTCCCTGGGAATGTCACATGGAAACATGAAATGTCTTGCATGAATGGAATTTTGGGCTCTAACTTGTGATCCTTGGCAATTAGTATTGCAGTGATGTTAGAAAAAATGTTTCTTTCCTACTGTCTGCATCACTCATTAGTTAAAATGCCTCACAAGGAGCAAATAAGAAGTTTTCCTTCATTGTATATAATTTAATATAAATACAAATGCTACTTAACACACAGAGCTGCGATTAGGAAAGTCGCTCTTCACTCAGGCTGGGCTGGGGGAAACAAGATCAGAGGTTACTTTAGAGGAGGAGCAGTTACCTAAACAGAGAAGAAAAACTGGAATGGAGTGTCAAAATGACTCGCCTGACGTCACATGGCAGGCCAGTGACAGAGCTGGGACTGCAATGGTGACAAATCATGGGCCTGTTTGGTCTTATTCTGGGAGACTGGGGGAAGGAAAACAATATTGGTGTTTAAGGAGCATGGTGTGCATAGCTGTCCACATATTAAGTAAAAAATACACTTAATTTATCCCTTTTTATAAACTAATTAAGAAGAGAATTTAAATGCTTTTAATTTTATGATCTGAAAATATTTCAAATCTAGTTTTACCTTAAAATTGAGACAAAGGTTCTCTTTCTTGATTGGCACAAAAAGGGTTTTTTTGCAATAGAAATTTTAATGTTCCAACCTTTATCCTTCATTCAACTTCTCCATTGAGACAAAAAGTGAAAAAGTTTGAGGGAATCACTACTTTAGGTAAAAATGACCTGCAAAATAAATGCAAAAGAGCCATTAAATTCTAGCTTAAATAAGACACCTCGCACTTGAATTTCAAGAACTCTATGAAACAACTAGGATCATGTCTATAAAATACTTTGGTACTTTTTAATAAGGAAGAAGAAACTATTTCATGAAACTGTGTGTATTTTTAAGTCATGTTTGTTCAAAGAATGGCTTCAGCTGTTCTGTGGATGCTGTCAGTCCAAGTGTGCTGCACAGCACTCTCTTTAAAAGCCACCATTCATTCCTTTTGTTTGGAGGAGGCTCTCTGAGATAAGAGATGACTTTAGAAGAAGATAAAGCTTGAGGCTCTGCACGGGCCATGTCTGCAGACCTGACCCCACGCCAGGGGCTGTGGCCTTCCTTCTCCTTGCAGTGCCTGCCCCCAGGAGAGAGCCTGGATCAGGAGGCAGAGGCTGGACAAGGCTCCAGGAGCAGTTTCTGTTCTGCCAAGTACATGGAAGAGACAACGGGGGCTGAGCAGGAGTTTAGGCTCTCCCTCAGGTGAGGCTGGTGAGCACATTCAGCACCCAGCAGGTGCTCCTGGTCCTGCCTGTGCAGACGTAGTTGGCTGCTGGGTGTCTGTCAATTCTTGTGGCTGGAGGATGGGGGACACCTTCCCAGCCCAGCTCCAAGGGGTGCTGCCCTGACAGGATTGACCTGTCCTGCTCCTCCACGGCACTGCGAGGTGGAAAATCAGAATCAGTGCACAAAACCACTCCTTGTGCTGCCCGAGGTCACACAGCCAGGTCTCTCTGGGGTTCCTGTCACCCCAAAAATCCCTGAGCTGGTCAGAGTGACCCAGACCTGAAGTGGACATGGGATTCATCCTGTCTTGACATGACTAGAGGATGTAGCCTAGAACTGTGCCAGAAAAGGTTCAAGTTAGACATCAGGTAGAATTTCTCCCCAGAAAGGGTTGCCAAGCATTGGAACGGGCTCCGCAGGGAGGTGGTGGATCCCCATCCCTGGAGGTGTTGAAGAAACGATTGGACATTAGATGTCATTTAGAGCTCTGTTTGACCAGGTGTGATCGGTCAAAGGCTGGACTTGGTGATCTGGGATGTCTTTCCCAAGCTCAATGGCTCTGTGACTCGTCGTGTGCGGAGCTCGGCAGGGCAGGGCAAGGCAGGGCAGGGCGGGAGTCGCCGCGGTCATACCGCGCTCTGTCCCGGCCGGGCTCTGTCCCCGCCGAGCTCTGCCCCCGCCGGGCTCTGTCCCTGGCCAGGCTCTGTCCCTGTCGGGCTCTGCCCCTGGCCAGGCTCTGTCCCCGCCGGGCTCTGCCCCTGGCCAGGCTCTGTCCATGCCGGGCTCTGCCCCTGCCAGGCTCTGTCACCACCAGGCTCTGTCCCTGCCGGGCTCTGTCCATGCCGGGCTCTGTCCATGCCGGGCTCTGTCACCGCCAGGCTCTGTCCATGCCGGGCTCTGTCCATGCCGGGCTCTGTCCATGCCGGGCTCTGTCCCCGGCCGGGCTCTGTCCCCGGCCAGGCTCTGTCACCGCCAGGCTCTGCCCCTGGCCAGGCTCTGTCCATGTCGGGCTCTGTCCATGCCGGGCTCTGTCACCGCCGGGCTCTGTCCCTGGCCGGGCTCTGTCCCCTGCCGGGCTCTGTCCATGCCGGGCTCTGTCCCCGCCGGGCTCTGTCCATGCCAGGCTCTATCCATGCCGGGCTCTGTCCCCGGCCAGGCTCTGTCACCGCCAGGCTCTGTCCATGCCGGGCTCTGTCCCTGGCCAGGCTCTGTCCATGCCGGGCTCTGTCCATGCCGGGCTCTGTCCATGCCGGGCTCTGTCCCCGGCCAGGCTCTGTCACCGCCAGGCTCTGCCCCTGCCGGGCTCTGCCCCGCGGGGCCCCGGGCAGGGGGCGGGGGGAGGCAGGGCCGGCCCGGCCCTATAACCGGAGCTATAAGAGCCGCAGGCGGCGGGCCCGGCCCGGCATCAGCCGCGTCTGCCGGGAGCGGGAGGGACCGTGCGCTGCCATCATGTGCGGTGAGTGACGGACGGCGGGCTGAGCCCGGCCAGCAAGGGACAAGCGCCGCTTTGTCGCCGAGCCCCGGCGTCGCGGCTGCGAGTTCGCTCGGGACGGGCCCCGCTGCATCCATCTGGGGGGGGTGGGAAGGACAGGGAGCTCCTGGCAGGTGAAGGTGAAGCCCCCTTCTCCCGAGGAGCGGCGATCGCCGTTCCGTCCCTCCCTCTCCAAGCCCCCCGTGCCTGGCGGCGTGTCCCCGTTCTTGGGATGGAAATCGTCCCGTTCCCACCGCCGGCTGCCCCGGGGTGCCCGGGGTGCGTGGTTCACCTTTGCTCCTGGTCCCGCCGCCTTTGATGCACGGGATGCGCTGGGCTCTGTCTTTCCTAAGCCGGGACCAGGGATTCGTTAATCGTGACTCACTTCCGAACTGCGGCGTTAAGGGAGAGTTTGTGGTTTTCAAACAAAGACAGTGAAGGAGCTTAATTCTTAGCTGTTGTGAGTTTATTCACCTCATTTTATCTAATAAAGACGAGATAGTAAAGATAATTCCTACAGCGTGTACACAATTGCTTAGATGTACTTTGGATCAGATTGAAATCAAGGTGCAGGTTCAGAAGCTGCAAATGCAATTGTATTTAGTTATGGAGGAAAAATTTAGTGAAATTTTGCCTATCTGTCCCTGACATCTCCTCTCAGGTCTGATGAAAGTAGAAAAATTTGCACTTTTACTTCTTAGTCGTCATCAACAAAACCTCTTCTGTGGGATGCAGACTGAGAGTGAGTTGAGTTACTGCTCCCAAAATTGTACTTTCTGCATTAGGTATCTTTTCCTTGCCTCCACATCCATTTTAATTGTAATCTCAGAAAAAGAGCAAGGAGCTCAGGAATCCTCTTTCACTTGAATGGAAACACGAGGTGATATTGTTCCAGCTCCTATTGTTTGAGCTCCTACGTGACAGATCACTATCAATGAGACAACCTCGGTGCCTTCTAAACAAAAACCCCTCCAGGTGAGAGCCCTGGCTCAGGGCCTGAGCCACCCTCGAGTATTCAAGGCAAGTCCTGAGACACGTCATGGTAATATCAGAAACTCTGCGTGTCCGGGCTGTGCATTGATTGGGAAGTGAGGGTGGTAACAGCGTTCAAGGAGTTCGGTAAAACGTCCAGCTTGGGGTGCAGCAAGTGACTCAGTGTGAAATGGCAAAGAGCAGCGGTTCATGAAGGGTGAGAGTAGAGCCAGTTTTTTCCCATCAGCATTTAGAGACCTTTTATATTATACTCGTTTTCATGAAAGACAACCCCCAGCCTGCTGCGCTGATCTCTGTAGGGAGTGTAGGAGCTCTTGAGACTGCAACCAGCAGTTTCAAAATCACTTTTTTGTTGTTGTTTTTATTTTTTCATACCTTTCCAGGTTTAAGTGCTGATGATAAACCTTATTGTGTTTTCTTTGGCTTCAGGTAGCACATGAAGATTTATAGCCCTTGGCTCATGTTTTGAAAAGACATAGGTCATAAATGCCGCCAAAAACATGCTCATAAAGAAGCAAAGTTGAGATGTTATCATTCTCACATGTAAGACAGTATAGCAAAAGTATTCAGAGTTTAAAAAATAGCCAAGATGCACTTAAACTGATGACCTCTTTTAGATCAAATTTACTTTCATCAGCATATGAAGTTGAGACTTTTTCAAAGCTAAGTTTCTGGCATCAACAATGTGCTTACCCCAATAGAGGTAACTTTTATTTTTCAAAAAGTAAATAATTTTATTCAAACTTCAAGCATAGGCTGCCCCCTTCTTGATTTTGGTGAAGTCTTGCAATTGCAAGAGTTCTTGTGGAATTTTTCCACAAAAAATACACAATTTACTTTTCGTCCTTTTGATGCTGTGCTTGTAAATCCTGAAAGGGGAAGATCTAAAGCCTTGATATGCATGTAAAGTGAGTGCCTTGCTTTCAGTGTCTGCACGTGATTGAAGCTGGTTTTAGTAATGTTTTAGCAACCTTCTCCTTCTGTTTTTAGTATCTGCTTCTAAAGGTAAGCCATACGTGACTGATCTAGTTCATCCTTCTAAGCAAACTGTGATTATGGAAAGTTATAAACTAGATTTAACATTCAGATCAAGAGGGCAATGTCCTAGTAAAACACTTCTTGGTGCTTTTCCTGGATCTTATGTTTTTGAGTCTTAGGGAAGGCAGATCTGGAATGGCATCTAATACCTTAGGGAGGCCGTCATAAAGGAACTTGTTAGCATCACAAAACTCTTATCATAAGTATGATTCAACTGAGATTCAGTCATACTGGTGTGCTTCCAGAAAGAATTAAGATACAAGGAGTCTTTATCAGAAGCTGTTTCTACATGAGTTGAGTAATGTGCTTTAAATATGGCCAAAATGATGACTGAGAAGGGAAAAAATATGTGAGTGGATAAATCATGAAACAGAAACGTACTAGAGAAAGTGTTACTCTCACTGCTTAGAGTAAGATTTATTTCTCTTAACTGCAAGAGTTTATAACGTGTTCTTTGAAGTCAGGCTGCAGCTATTGTTTTCATTTTAAATGTCCTCTGGTGATTTCTGCATCTTCTAATGCACATGTGTGGAGGTGCAGCTCCAATTCCCTGGAAACAAGGATCTTTTTAACAATTGCAGCACACTGGTAGCATTGTAAGGATGCTCCCAGAGGAAGGTTCTTCCTGGAGCTCTGTGTAGTGAAAGATGCCACATGGAACATACAAGGATGTTGAGGCTTAAATTCATTGTGAAATCTGGCCTAGAAAGTAGAGCTGGATCTGAAATGAGGCGTGTGGCAATGTTTTGGAATGATATTGAGAAATTTGTGTTGAAGAAATTGAAGAATGCTGCTCTTGAGGTTCGTGGTTAGTGCCAGAGAACGGTAAATATCTGTCTGCAAAAATGATCAACAGGCTCTCAGTCTAAAGTGACTGCTTATAACCAGAGGCCTTTTTTTCCAAAGCATCCATGAAGAACAGTATTAAGCAGTTCAAATTCCCAAATACCTCCTTAAATGCAACTATTGTCTTACTGTCTCCGTTAATGTTGGATGCGCTAGAAATAATTAGGCTGAGCTCCTCATAAATCTCACTTCTGAAGCAGAACAGTATTATCCACCCTTTAATCTTTCCAAAATAAATTCAGAGGCAAATGTAATACTCTCTTTGTCTCACTATCAAATCAACAGTATTGATGTCTAATAAACCAGTGGAGTAACCAAATTCACAGTAATATTTATAAGGGAGATTTATCGGTGTATCATTATAACAGCTTCTTCACTATGGCCATTTACAGTTCAAAAGCCTTAATTGAAGGGGAAGAGGGTGTTAAATTTCAAACAAATGCTTTCTGTATCTAAAGCACTTGTCAGAACTGCTTATCTGTTGAGCTCTTGAAGTCTGGGCTTTTTTTCTAACTGTAGCCTCCAGTCCTGACTTGTTGCTTGGAGAAACTGTTGAAACAGTGAAATTAGTTGTGTCTGTTTTATTGGGATACAGGTTGGCAAGAGTTAATAAAAGGCCCTAATGTATCCTTTTAAATACCAGAGTCCCAGGAAGAGCAGTAGGCAGAGAAAAGGAATAGCAGTATTTTCCTTTGCAGGTGACTCTTTTATTACACATTTTCTAAAGATAAAACAACATCAACAACATCAGGAGAAGAGGGCTCAGGCCCGGGCTCTGAGTGCCGGGCAGGCGGGCACTGAGCTCAGGCTCCTGTGCCTGCCTGGCCTTGGATGGTGCTGAGGCAGTGCTCGTCTGCTGGGTGACCCTGTTTTGTACCTTCTGTTTCTTTCCTTTGTTGTCCTGCTCCGTTGACTTCTGCCCTTTCCTCATGTTTTCTTCTCCGTTCTCTTTCTGCTCAAGTGACTGCTGCATTCAGGATTAAGCTGGAGCCTTTCAGAAATAGATGTTGTGCCTCGTACCTACCCATGGGTATTTAAGGCCATGACTTGGATTACAAAAGTCTCCTTGTGTTAGTGCTGGTGAATATATTCCTTCTTTGAATGCCTGGATATGAAATAGATCACAATGTTCCCATTTTCAGCTGTGGTTTTCGTGAAAAGTAGAGTTTTTTTAACCTCTCCTAACTGTTTAACTCTTGGTGGGTAACATGAGGAGAGTGAAACTCGCCAGTAAAATTTATGTGTTGTGTGTTGAAATGAGGCTTCTGAGTCCTTTAGTGTATTTGAATTCTTTCCATTTAAAAATGCATTAGAAGGAATTGTACTAAATGGAAGGTTGAGTGTCCCTAGGACTTCTCCCTGATACTAATTTTAGAGAGTTTTAAATTGAGTCTGAAGTGATGCAAATATTTAAAATAACTCCTCTGATTCTTTTCCCCCCTTCCTTCCCCCTTTCTCCTAAAACAGGAATTTTTGCTTATCTAAACTACAGAGTGCCTCGCACTAGGAAGGAAATATATGAAACCTTGATAAAAGGATTACAGAGACTGGAATACAGAGGATATGACTCTGCAGGTATGTTAACCAACTCCAAGAATTCATTTTAGCAATCAATAGCTCATTCCATTACTTTTTTAGGTACTTTCAGTGTCTGGCCTCTCGGATTTTTCTTTCTTTATTCTACAGATTAACAGATCAGAACTAATTAGCTTGATTCTTGGAGTGCTACAGCTTTCCTCAGGACTTAAAATTGGGTGTTTAGCTCTGTAATTAGATGGTTGAGGTTAGCACATGTAAGCAAAACAAACAGGGTGTGGAAGAAGATCTCTATACAGGGCCGTGTAGTTTGTGCCTCAGCCTTTTTTGTATATGTGAATCCCACTGAAGAATGGGGAAGATTAAGCTTGTCTTAAATTTCAGTTGGCTCATTTCATCAGGCAAAATATTTCAGTCTGTTGTCAAATACAATTTGAGATGGCTCATGTATGTTTTAATTTGTGCAGTGGATATAGACTTGATGTAGTTTCATTTAAACATGCATAGGTCTAGCAACAGACTTCAAATATATCCCTTTAAAGGGTAATTTAAAAATACTCATTTCAGTGGTGTGTGCCTGTGTGTATTTTCTCAGCCTTATCCTCATTCTAGTGTATTTCATACTTTAAATAACACTTATGACTGTGTCCTGTGCTGTAGGAGTGGCAATTGACGGAAATAATAATGAAGATAAAGAAAGATTCATCAAACTGGTTAAGAAAAGAGGAAAAGTAAAGGCCCTGGAAGAAGAATTGTACAGTAAGTGTTAAAAATTACCCCTTTACTTTGGCCTCCCAGTCAGATACCATCTGCATCTCAGCAGAAACTCAGACCATAAAATTGCAGTTATGATTTTGCATCAGCAATAACGGCATTGGGAAATCAAAGCAACTAAATTTTTTGTGCCCCTCAAATCTGCACTTTAAAAGCAAGCTGATCTTCAGATCTAGCACTGTGAAATTGTCAGTCTGTACTCCCTTCTTTTGGTTGCTCCTTTGTTCAAAACCTGGGCTCCTTGGGTTCTTTACTCGTGATTTCTGTGCTGCGTGGCTGAAATGCTGAAACATGCACTCTGACAGAATTTACAACCATTTAAGCAGCTGGCTGTCATCAGAATCTGCTTTATGCAGTGCTCCCATCTGTGAAAGGCTGAAGATGTGTTTTAATACGTTTACATTATAATTTGTAGTAATAGGGTCTGTTAGCCTGGCTGTTAGTATTGGCTAAAAATGCTCTCATGTCTTGGCAAACAAGGTTTTAATCACAGTAGCTTGAACTTTCTGAAGTGTAATGTCAAGAAAGCAAATGGTTTAAAAAAACCCCAGAAGACAGCATTTAGGTTTTTGCCTGTAGGAATTGTCTTTGTGTTTTACTAATTTTGTGTGTGTGTGAGAGAGAGAGAAGGAGAGGGGCAATATTAATTATTCAGTAAACTGAATTTCTCCTGTATAGAACAAGATGACCTGGATTCAAAAACAGATTTTGAAACACATTTTGGAATTGCTCATACTCGCTGGGCGACCCACGGAGTACCAAGTGCAATAAACAGTCACCCTCAGAGATCAGATAAAAGGAATGGTAAGTAATCCCTGCAGCACCTGAACCACATGAATCTGAAATGATTCGATCCACAGAGCACATCCATTCTTACTATTGTGATGGTATCTATTTATTATACTAGGGCTAAGCTGTTGCCTTTCTATTTAGCTCAGACACTTTTAAAATTAAATAACCTCTTCTCAGGCTAAAGTAACACTAAAAATTAATGAGATGTGTCCTCTGAAAATTGCAAGTTAATCAAAGTACAGCATTCTTGTTTTGAAATAAGACTGAAAATATGAACGTGTAAATATTGTCTGGTCCAGAAAAGGGAGATTTCATATCATTCTTTATTTGAGCCAGCTTGGTGCTCTACTAGGTGTAGTTTAGAACTCTCTCAATAATTTGGAACTGCCTTTGTATACTTTCAGAATTTGTAAGCTTCTGCTTTCAGTTGTCCATGTTGTGATAAACTGTGGGTCTGAAAGCTATAGCAGGTGGTTTCAAGTGTACTTCTAAGCATTTTTCCCCTGGTAATTTTGTGTTCTGAATTAAATATCTTATTTTTTTTGCTCATGAATATATATATTTATATATATAATTTTTTCTCTTAGAATTTGTTGTCATCCATAATGGAATCATCACAAACTATAAGGACCTGAGAAAATTTCTGGTGAGTCTCTGGCAACTTAATTCTAAAACTAGAAAGTTAATACTCCCCCAAACTACCATCAGATCTTTCATGACTTTGGTGGTACATGAATTCAAGTTTCTTGATATCATCTATAAAAAAGCTGTGTGAAAGAGTCTGCCTGAAATAAAGATATTTAGGAGCTGGTGAAGTGCAATCCTGTAATCTTAAATGCAAAGTTCCTGTAATCCTAAATGCAAAGTATTTGTGAGTACAGTAGCAGTTTATGCTGAGATTCTCTGAGAGGGTGTGTGGAGTGGGCTCCCTCCTGTCTCTTGGTGCTTGACAGATGCTAAACAAGTCTTACTGTGTCCTATTCCAGTATTTTCCAAAGAGTAGCTATGACATGAAAAGTCCTTATATTTTATCTATAGTGATTTATATCCACTGGTCCAATGCAGTGCTCCGAGCTCTGACTGCAGTTTCTGGTGGGAGGCAGCTGAGAGGCTCTTCCGTGCTTCTTGCCTGAGGATGGACACAATTTTTACTCTTCTTATGATATTTCAGGAGAGCAAAGGATATGAATTTGAATCTGAAACAGACACAGAAACAATCCCCAAATTGATCAAATACATGTATGACAACAGAGAGAGCGAAGACACCAGCTTTTCAGCCTTGGTAGAGAGAGTTATTCAACAGCTGGTAAGTGGGAAATTACTTTTTTTTCTTTCCTGTACAACAGTATAAGATACTTGTGGGGTTCCTTAGCATTCTGCCTTATGCATTTAGATCCTCTGCAGGAGTTCTTAGAAGATGGTGCAAATAACACTTTTAGGCTTCTAAATAATGCTTAATAGACCAAGAAATGAGATTAAAATTTTGGAGACTTCAAAGGCTTTTCACTGTTAAATCTTTAAATTGCAGTAGCAGCAGGTTTTGTTTGTTGAGGTTTTTTTTGGTTTTTTCTTTTTTGTTGTTGTTAGCAAGAAGTTAACACAGCTTCTTAATTAAGCTGTTTAATTTTAAAAAGTAATAGGAGCCTCTGGGGGTTAAAATCTCTCATAAATGGCAGTGTGTTCCTAAAGGTTATTCTGATCATGTTGAAACACTGCTGTGATTCAAGTTTGGCCAATGCCTTGGCTCTCCTATTTGGAAATACATCTAACAAGCTGGACTAGTTTCCAAACTGTGAAGTGGGAATCTACTGTTACTCAGTATGTGAATGCTTAAAAACTTTGATAGATGCACTGCAAACTTGGAGAAAGCTGGCTTTGTTTCCTCCCCCAGTCTCCAGGCAGATGTTTTCCCTCCCCCTCCTGCAGTTCTTACACTCCTTTCACCTCCCCATCTCCTCTTTAAAGCAGCTCTGTAGGATTTCTTGGAGTGGGGCTGGAATCCACACCAAGTCAAGGTCTCTGTGGGTCAAGGGGGAGCAGCCACAGGGCTGAGGGGAAGGGAGGCTTCACCTGGCCCCAGAACAGGGCAGAGTGCTCTGAGTGGAGCCCTGGGAGAGGAGGGAACGTCACCATCCCTGTCCTGCTGGCAGGGTGGGGGGCTCCTGCTTTGGGAAGCCTCCTCCAGGAGTTTGCCAGCTGTGTTAGTACTGTAGAGTTGTTTCTGGTTTTGTTTTTGTTCTGTTGTTTGGTTTGTTTTTTTTCTGGTGTTGTGGATTTTTGTGTGCTTTGTTTTTGAAATACATTAATGAGAATTTGCTGCTTGAACTAGAAATAGTAATTCCAGGTTTTTAGTTGAAACTGCATGGTAATGCCCCTCATGCAAATTCTGATTGAAGGTCTTACTGAAAGTAAATGTCTAGCAGTCTTCGTGTTGATTAGGAGTAACATCTCTGACATTTTCATAATCTTTGCATTAGGGTTTATAGTTTTTATTTATAAAGAGAGGCTAAGTGCTCACTTCCTGATCTTTCAGCTGTTGCACCCTTAACGTGCATGTCAGCTTGTTCTGCTCCATGGCCAATTCCTTTAAAGGTGCACTCTGCCCTCCAGGAAGAGATTCCTGATGGCAGCTCCTTCAGTGCCTCTTCGGAGAGGGGCCCCAGTTTAATGAGATGCAACTATTTGAGATAAGTTGTTTAGAATCTCTTTTTTTTTTTTTTTTCTCCTTTGTGTTCATGGTTTCCAGGAAGGTGCTTTTGCATTGGTTTTCAAGAGCATCCATTATCCAGGTGAAGCTGTTGCTACCAGGTTAGTAAAAGTCCATTTTATACATAATGCATGCTTTTTATTAGGTTAAAAAAAAGCCACCCTCTCTTAAAGATACTAAAATATTGATGTTTAAAGTGCTTAATTAACCAAAATCAGTGAGTCAATAAAGAATCTCAGTGTATCTTGTGTTTCTAAATTTGTATTAAGAGCATGGTAACATTTTTCCTATATCAGAAAGGGGAGAGGGAAGGGATATTGCTCAGTTTTAGTTCCCATTGAGTAAAGACTGAGATAAGTATATTCATGTTGGCTGAAAGACCATCATAGTAACAGGTTATACAAATAGTGTTCTATAGCTGTCACAGCATTTATGGTGTCTTTTGGTGTACGTTCTACTTTTATTTATTACTTGAAAAACAACTTTCAGGAAATGTAAAGATATTAAAATAGCAAGTGACATAGCAAGTGATTAAAATAGCAAGTGATGGGAATAAAGACTGTTTTATATTACAATCCAAGAGCCCATTGCTTTGGTGGTCTAAAATAAGACTACATTAAAATTTTGAAAAAGCCAGCTGTACCATCACTCCAACTGGAGAACATCTTCTGAAATGAACTATTCTATATGTGGTTCAGGTTTGGGTTTTTAGGGCTGAGGGATTTAAGAGAAGCTAATCTTGTAATCTGTGACTTGTTCTTTTATTCCTGTGATTCTTTTTTTTTTATAAGCTCTTCAGTGACATGTAACCCATATAATTAAGAACTGGTCTTAATATTCTACGGTTTCAGAGGTGCAGTAGGAATGGTTGAGGTTTCTGAGTTTGAAAGGCTAAAGAGCGTAACAGTATTTCAATTCTAAAAAGCATGGGAGCTTATTGTTTTCTCACTTTCGAGGCAAAGTAAGCTTTGGTTCAAATTGGTCCCTGTACTAAGCTGTTTTCTGATTACTGGAAAGAAAACAGCTGGTTCATATACATTTTCCTCTACCTGGATGTAGTTTACAGGTAAAGAATCACCAACGCACGTGGTAATTCCTTATATAATAACGTTTGGTGAATCTTACAGAAGAACCAAGTTTCTATAACTCCTGCCATGTAGTGGCCTTAGGATCATGGTTGAAGGAGGCTCTTCCTATTTAGGAAGCTAGATGGGATATTGTCTTTTCAGCTTCACCAGTGTCTGGTCAGTTCTTTGTATGCACATTTCTTGAATTTCTAAACTTGACTTTTTTCCTTTCTGTAGGAGAGGGAGTCCTTTGCTCATTGGGGTTAGGAGCAAGTACAAGCTCTCAACTGAACAGGTTCCAGTTCTGTATAGAACATGTAAGTTGATAAATCAAAATACATCATTTTTAAGAACTATAATTACTGTTACTTTAAGATTAGAAATTAGGTTAATTGGTTTTTGTACCATAAAACTACCAGCTGCTGCCCCAAATAGCTTCTTGGCTGGGGATATTTTTATGCTACTGAATGTGTAGTTCATGTGCAAGTCCCATGCCCCAACCTATCTCTGTAACTGTGATACCCTAAATCTGTATAGTCTGTAATCTTAACTTGAACAGAACTCGTTTTGCATTTAGAATGTCCCATTTCTTTAATAGGCAACATTGAGAATGTGAAGAACATCTGCAACTCCCAAATGAAAAGACTGGACAGCTCAACCTGCCTTCATGCTGTTGGGGATAAAGCAGTGGAATTCTTCTTTGCTTCAGATGCAAGGTAGTAACAGTACTTCAGCTTTGCTGAAAATACTGGGTTTTTTTGTTTAAAAGTGAGATAGTTCTGGAAATCTAAGCTGCTTTGCTCTTTTACAATGGCTTTCTGAAAGAAGAGCTTTTAATCCAGGTAGCATCAGAGAGCCCCCAGGCTCAGGTGAAAAATGTTTGGAGTTCAAATGCTACTGACAAACCTTCTCAAGTGCAAATACTGCCAGTTGCTGACCTCTATGTGAAATACATCCAGTGTAGGAAAGTAATTTGGGTACAAATGGACACTCATCAGCTGAGCATTTGGGCAGACTATAGGTTAGTCGGGGTTTTGATGTTTTCAATTCACATATCAGAGGAGAAAAATAGTGGTGTGGTTCCAAGCTGGGCAGGAACCTGGATATCAGGCACACATTCATCTTGGAAACAAGAGTGTGACCTTAGCAGGATCCATCAGGGACACTGGGAGGCACCTTCAGGCCAGCAGGAATGGATGCAGTGGTTCCTGAGCCTCCTGCTGTGGGTTGCTGTGAGAGTGCAGGAGGAGCAGCAGATGGAGCCATTGCCTTTAGGATGGCTCTGTCTGCAGTTATGTCCAAAAGCAAGAGAGAAGCAGGGCTGGAAGTGCTCTTGTGGCATATTTAATTGCTTTGCTATTACCAGGTCTAACGTGTCAGGTTTTTGGTTTTTTTTTCCCTGTAGTGCTATCATTGAGCACACCAACAGAGTGATTTTCTTAGAAGATGATGACATTGCAGCTGTAACTGATGGGAAGCTCTCGATTCACCGTCTGAAGCGTTCAGCTAGTGACGATCCTTCCCGGGCCATCCAGACCTTGCAGATGGAACTGCAGCAAATCATGAAGGGTGGGTTGAAACATCTGTAAATGAGTATCATCAAAGATGGATACTTACTGTTTTTGTAGTGGATGAGGCAGAAAACTGCTAATTTATTGTAATAATTATCTTTTATTCAGGCTGTTTGTACTGGGAGCTGACAATTCCAAGTTTTGAGATCAAGAGAGAATGGGCAGCCTGGGATACTATCCATTTTAGCCTTGGAAAAGTCATAGATACTTCATTTCAGTAGCTAGTGAAAATGTAACTAATGTTAACATGTAGTTGTTGGCAAAGTTTGACTGTAAATTCAGAATTGAAAGGGAACACAGACATCTTCATAAGACATAAATTCCTTATGAAGGAATTTATTTGCCTTGTCAGTATTGGGAAATGAGTGACCTATCCATCCTTCTTTTCCTCTTGCCTATTCTAAGCTTTTATTTAGGCTAACACAGTCAAGTTAGTCTTAAAAGTTCTCTTTATAATTGGAATAGACTTAAAATAACAAATCTAAGCATTGCCTTGTCATGTTTTTGTAAACAGGTAACTTCAGTGCCTTCATGCAAAAGGAAATTTTTGAACAACCAGAATCAGTTGTCAACACAATGAGAGGCAGGGTGAATTTTGAGAGCAGCACAGGTAACAGAGAACAGCCCTTCAAACTGCACCAAGTTTGAAATTTGCAAATATGCTATCTAGAAAATGAAAAACACCTTTGATATATGTGTGCTTGTTTGTTTGCAGTTCTGCTGGGGGGCCTGAAGGATCATTTGAAAGAAATCAGAAGATGTCGAAGACTGATCATTATTGGCTGTGGGACCAGTTACCACGCTGCAGTGGCTGTATGTTCCCAGCCTTGGTTGAAATGCACATATCACTTAATTGCTGGGGTTTCAGATAACAGCTTTTCATCTGCTTTTTCTTCTGTCTCAGACTTTGTCTTTCAGTGAGGGCTCTCACCCTTTTATTTGGCTTTCCTTAGTGCCACATTCTTTATTAATGCTCCAATGCCATTAATTACCGTGCTAGAAGTTAACTTTTTCCACCTTTGTTTATAAAGCTCTGGTGAGCTGTAATTACCAGCTTTTATAAAAAGAATTCATTTAGATTTTCTCTGACTTGTAAAGTGTCCAAATGTTGGTGGGTAGCAATATTAACAAATACTGTGTTCTGCTTGAATACAGACTCGACAAGTCCTGGAAGAATTAACTGAGTTACCAGTGATGGTGGAACTTGCCAGTGACTTCCTGGATAGGAACACACCTGTGTTCAGGGATGATGTGTGCTTTTTTATAAGCCAGTCAGGTGAGCTGCATTTGCTGTTGCCTGAGTGCTCTAAGATTGCTTTCCATTGCACTTTGCATCGTGTAAGTGTGGGTACAGTTATTTACAACACCCTTGTGTAGAATTTGATGCTTTTCAGGAATCATTATTATCCCCTGCCAACCTGAAGTCAAGGTGTGAATGTTTTCCAGGGGAAACTGCAGACACACTCATGGCCTTGAGGTATTGCAAAGAACGCCGTGCTCTGACAGTCGGCATCACAAACACAGTTGGAAGTTCAATATCCAGGGAGACTGACTGTGGTGTGCACATCAATGCAGGGCCTGAGATAGGTGTGGCAAGCACAAAGGTAATTGCTGTTCAGTGTTTGACTTTAACCCTTCAGCTCTGTGGAATACAATTCAAATTTTAATTGCAGCACTTCAAACTGAGATCATATTCACTCTCTGCAGAATTAGCTGCTAAATGTTTTTGTTTTGTCTGCAGGCTTACACCAGCCAATTTGTGTCTCTTGTAATGTTTGGCCTAATGATGTCTGAAGACAGAATTTCGTTGCAGAAAAGGAGACAGGAAATCATTAGTGGACTAAAATCATTGCCAGGTATATTGATATTTTGGGTTTGAGGAGGCATAGAGGATGTTGGCAGTGTAAAATACTACTCAGGGATATTTCTTTCTCATTTAAGTTTCACTCTCTCCCTCATCCTGAAAGGCAGACAATAGGAGGAAAATGGACTGGTTGTTTCTGCACTATTTGCCAATTTTACAAGTGCCCTTCCAAGAAACTTGGCAGGAAGACGGGAATATTCATGGGTTGGGTTTTCTAATTACAATAAGGTAGCTTTGTATGAGAAATATTACTTGATCTCCTAAATTCATAGTTTTAAATTTTTAAAGCTTCCCACTTTAAATCAGGATAGATAAAAGGAAACTAATTGAAGGGGATTTTAAATGGATGTTTCACAACTTCCTTTAGAAATTCAAATGGGATGTATGACCCCTCTTTAAACCAATAGTTGCTTTAAATTTATTACTGTAAGTAAGGCTGGAGAAAATATCCTTAAACTCCAGTCAAAGTTGCTAAGTGAGTGGCTGAATTGCATTGTGTATTTGTTCTATTAGATAATTAGAACATTCTGCTACAAGCAAATTATTTTTTCCAGTTAAAAAAAATGGTGGGTTTTTTTTTTCTGTGTCTCAATAGAAATGATTAAAGAAGTCTTGTCCTTGGATGAGAAGATACATGATCTGGCTCTTGAACTGTACAAACAAAGATCATTGCTGGTTATGGGTCGTGGGTATAATTACGCCACTTGTCTGGAAGGAGCTTTGGTAGGAACTTCTCAGTATTGTTTAATATTATTTAAAATGAGACTTTTTTCATTTCTGCAAGACAGTTTATTTCTAGCACTTCATTACAATTTAATTCTGCTGCAGTAGAACTGCTGTCTATAACCAGGAGCATTTAATTAAACATGTACATAAGGTGAACCTGGATATGGTATCAGTTTCCTGTTTCTTTCATATAATAAACACAGTATTTAATGAATCTATTTACAAACAAGAAACTAAGAAGTAAAGTTGCTGACCCATTTGTAAACAACATCAGAAAACCACAATGTACTGATGTTGAGAAGAGATGCTCATGCAGGAAAGTCATGAATTACATTATGAATGTTGTGGTAAAATGGACACGTATCCATCTCTCAGAGGAGTTTGATGTGTTAAAAGCAGACTGCAGTAGCCAAGCTTGTGCTGGTGTTTGGTTCCTAAAGTTCCTACAAGTGCATGGGCGAGCTCTGCAGCTGCCCACAGCCTGCTAGAAATCCCAGCAGCCACCCGTGTGTTTTCACTAATACTTGATACTGGGTACATGTATTTAAGTGGCAGAGGTACAGCCTTGGTGTTTTGCTTCTTGTGGCTGTTGATTTTTTAGCGGATTTAGTGCTAACTTGAGACATTTCCTTTTTTCTTAGAAAATAAAAGAAATCACCTATATGCACTCGGAAGGGATCCTGGCTGGTGAGCTGAAACATGGGCCCTTAGCCCTAATAGATAAACAGATGCCTGTTATCATGGTGATCATGAAGGATCCTTGTTTCACCAAGTGCCAGAACGCTCTGCAACAGGTCACTGCTCGGCAGGTATGGTGTCTAATTCATTAACTTCTACTGTGTCATAGGAAAAGAGATTGTACACACTGCATTGCTGCTGACTGTGCACCTGGAAAGGGATGTACTGCTGATCATTGTTAATTATTAAGTTATAAATAAGATATTACATCTGCATTGCAGGTTGTTATTACAGGTTAACATCAGCAGTGAAAACTGCTTTCATATGGCTTGTTTGTTTGTTTTGGGGTATTTCGGTTTTGAAGCAAATGGAATAATGTTAAAACTCTACAGGGTGAAAACATTCAAATCTTACAATACAGTATAAGTCTAGAGCCATTATGCACATCTGTCATTGCCTTTGTTAGCTACTTGAGTGTCTTCCAACACATACAGGCTTGCTGTGAACAATATTTCAAAGCAGTTCTAGGCTAGCTCTTCACTTAACGATCCAAAAATTTATTTTCAGGGCCGTCCAATCATTCTGTGTTCTAAAGAAGACACTGAAAGCTCAAAATTTGCCTACAAAACCATTGAGCTGCCTCATACAGTTGACTGTCTTCAAGGAGTGTTGAGTGTCATTCCTCTTCAGCTGCTTTCATTCCACCTGGCTGTTCTCAGAGGATATGATGTAAGTGTTTTCTATATTTATCATTCATTTAGTGCAGTTTTGAACTTCCTCCTACCAGTGTAAAGTGAGAGACCCAGTTATATGGCATATCTAAGATTCACTAGCTATGAAAATAGCTAGCCAATCTCCTAGTAAGTGTGGTTATAGAGGTGGCATTTCAGTGCCAATTCTTCAGTTTTGTATTTCTTAATTAATATCTGTTTAAAAAAATTATAAAGCTCTTTTGCTTGGTTTGATTAGTTAAGAGTGCAAATGGGACTTTTTCAGAGACTTTTTCAGGTTTTTTTTAACCTTGAAATGTGACATCGTACTTTAACTTAAAATAAGTCAGTGCTTTGTGCAGCTTGGTTTGTTGGTGTGTCAGTTTGGTAATGACGACTGCTTTGGAAAGGTACTCTGTGCAAAACAAATATGTATTTGTTAGGAGGGTTTTGGAAGCACAGATGAATTCATCTGCGAGTCATTATCTGCAGATCTATAGCCTGTTGTGTGTGTGTTAATGTGCCTAGAATAAAGCAGAACTCGTTAGGAAGTCTGAAAAAAGCACACTAAATGAACTGTCAAATGCAGAATGTCAGTATTACTCTGTCATACTGAAAGCCTGTCTCTTCATTCTAGGTGGATTTTCCAAGAAATTTGGCCAAATCTGTTACTGTAGAATAACACCCAAGAACAGCTGATGTCTTTGTCGCCAGACCTCTGAGTTATACTTGTAGAATGTGTTGTTCTAAATTGATAGGTAAATGTTTTTTCTAAAGAGAATGACAGTGCTAACTGGAAAGTGTCAGAAGGATTTATCTTGCAGCTTTAAAAGCTTTTGATGTGCCTTGTACCCAAGTGCTTTTGCTCACTGCAAATCCTCCTCTAAGTCCTGAAATTGCCAAAGAAGATAAAAATTGTTTACACATGGTATACTGAATGAACTTTTTTACTGTGCAATATATATATATACAGCTCTCTCCAGAGTAACTGTGAACATTTTTTAGCCTACACTACATAACTAGTTTCAAAAATATAGTATTTATAAGCACAATTTGTATAGCTTTTTTAAGTTATTTTTTTAGTACACTCCTTATCTGTAACATTGGTAATGCTCAGACTGTAAATACTGAGCATGTTGATACTTCTGTACAGTTGTTAGGGATTTTCCTTCTTCAGCCTCAAACTGGAAATTTGTTGTCCCCTCTTCTTTCCCAGCTTCCCTTCCCCCGTTGCATCTGTGTTTCATACTTAACAGTTATTTGCAAAGTTCTTCTGTGGCTGTAAATTCCCAGCTATGTTTTAAATTTCTGCTTCTTTCAACTCTCTTGAAAAGCCAGAATGACATTTGTTTTCTATGCCACCCCAGCTCTTATTTGCATAACATGTATAGTGCAACAGAATAAGGGAACTGGATGTCTTTCAAGTGATATTTTTGTTTGAAGAGGGTACAATGAAATGACAATGCAATTAAAAGATTATATAATTCTTCTTATTTTGTGGTTTGTTTTTTTGTGTGTGTGTTTGGTTTTTGTTGGTTTTTTTTTTTTTTTTTTTTTAACTTGATGACTTTTATCTCTGGTCTGAAGAAACTCCTATTTTAGTACCATATATATTTGCAAAAGCACACTTTGCTAGTTGTGAACCAACTTGCAGTAGGGGACCACCTATAAACCTGCAAAAAAATAAGGTAGATACACACAATAAGTTCTCTGCTCCTTTGTTTGCTTTTTATTTCAAAATGGCTAGAAAGCATAGTATTTAATTTTTTTGCATTTTATTAACTAAATATTTCAGCAGTGACGTTTTCTTTATGATAGTCATCTGCAGGCTTTGTTCTAAATGGAAGTGTTTGAATGTTTACTTAGGTTAGGAGCTTGAAAGTGCACCAGCTTGTTATAATAGGAGTTACTTACTGGAAACTGGCCTAGTACTTTTTATAACCACAAAATAGAACAGAAATCATAACAAAAAATATAGTACTAATCTGACCTAAGTGCCAAGAATATGTAGCTCTGTATCGAACATGTTTTGTTAAGTGATGAAAAGGCCCCTTTTACTCTCAATCTAGAACTAGTATTCTCTTCATATTAAAAAGTGGAACTATCAAAGCATATTGATGTCATCTAGTCTATATGTGGCATTAAATTGATTTATTAAAAAAATTACAGGTGCATTTTTCTAAACTCATCTGTGAGAACAGAAATCACAGAAATGAAAGCTCTCATCAGTCCTAGGAGAGGTGGAAAATTGAGTTTATTTTTAGGCCACACCTGTTTTAAAAAGAAGCAGTCCTCGTGTCAAGGCAGGGGGTGTGTAATGGATAGAACGCTTATGATTTTTGAGTTGAAAATAGCTCGGGGAGGGAACAAATCCCTTCCCTTCTGCGCTATCCCTTTGGAAAAGCTGTGTTTGTTCCGTGCCCCAGGGGTTATGGCAGAACCAGCCAGGGTCAGGGGCTGCTGCGGTGTGCTGTGACGTGGTGACACGCTGCCACCGTGTGATGTCATCGTGCCACGGCGGGGGCTTCTTGTCCAGGGCAGGGGTTGCCTCAGCGAGGGCTTCTCCCGGCCGGCTGGAGCTGTGAGGGGCCGGCAGCAGGATTGGGCGCAGCAGCTGGCCGTGACATGGTGCTGCTGCGAGGTGACATCACAACTATCGTGATAGGCTGACGTCAGGCAATGACGTAACTCCCGCGACGGCCTGACGTCATGCGATGACATTACGACTATCGCGGCATGCTGACGTCACGCGACGACACCACGCCAGGGGCCGCACTGCCCCGTCACTGCGGCCCTTCAGCGCCCTCCCTTATATAGCGGCCAGGTGGTCCAGCCCCCAAGACTGATTGGCTGAGCTCCCCCGGCGGGGACTGCGATTGGCCAGGGAGGCTGTCAGTCAGGGGCGGCGTCGTTCGGAGCGCCGGGAGGCCATTGTGGCTGGGGCAGCGGGAGGCGGCGGCCGCGGCCGGTCCCGCCGCGTCCGACCCAGGTGAGAGGGCGGCCGCAAGGGGCGTGCTGGGGCGGCGGGGCTGGACTCGGGGCAGGACGAGCCCTGGGCCGGAGGGAGTCCTCGGCTTGTCCCGCGGCGCGGGCAGAGCCGGGTCGCCCCGCGGGCCGCTGCCCGGGCCCGGCCGCGCCGGAGGGACGCGGGGGAGCGGGAGGGCTGGGCCCTTCCTCCTCCGGCCGAGCCCCCCGCCCTGCCCGTGCCGCAGTGCTGGCCTCGCGGGGCCGCCTCTGCTCGTCCTGCTCCCCTGTCGCTCCGTGCCCGCTCCGCCGGTGCCCGTGTGCTGCCGGCCCGCGCCCGGCGGCCCCCAGAGCCCCGTCCCCGGAGGGGAGCAGGACCGAGCGCTCCGGGTCCCGCGCGGTGCGGCCGCGCCGAGCCCGGGCTCTCTGGAGCCGAAGCGATTTCTTAGCAGAAGTTTTAGGAAAGATGTGAGAAGGCTCTTTTTGCTCGGTTCTTGCATAAAGAAAGCAAATTTGCTTACAGCAAATGCATGTTTAAACTTTTTCTCTCTTTACACCAGCTTGCCCTGGCAGAGTTCTGAGATCCTTTCAGTGTTTGCGTCTGTGTGTAACAGCTGAATGACACTGTAACAGGTAGCGGTGAAATCTTCCTTTGGTCAGTAGTAATGTGGGTTGCTTAAAGAAAAACGACTACTTTCCAAGAGTTTCCAGTTGCAAACTACCTCTAAACTGCTCTCATCCTTCAGCGTTACTCAGCTGGTGCTTCGTTACAGTTTCGTTCTAAAGGTTATGAATAGAGGAGTGAGGTGTAACTCACTGTGATTTTGTAGTTGGAATCTTACCTTTTGATAAATACTGCTGTAAGATTAAAAAAAAACCAAACTTGTCACTATTGGATGATAGTCCTTAAAAGGGCACACCTGAATTAGAAGTGCTTTTGCAAAGGTGAATAAGAGAATAGGGGGAGATTTTCTGCACGGAATTCCCGTATACTTTCATAAATACGTGTATGTGTATATATACACACTCACTGCTAATATTGTCAGCAGTAAAATTTTAGCTTAAGGCTTGAAATTCAAGCCAAGCTTCATGTTGTTCTTGTGTTTCATTGTCAGTAATAACATTTCTGTAACTAAAACAACTCTGGGAATGTGTTCCCAGTCTGTTTCATAAGCTTTTGACTTGAAGATATCCAGAGAACAGATCTGGTTAATAATAAGTTGCCATTTTAATAAATGTGTTTTAGGGAAGTGACTGTTTAAAGCAGGATGTATTCTATAGTGCAGTTGCTTTCAGCTTCTAAAGATTTCTCATTGGAATTGTGCATAAGCCTGCTACTGGCAGGTTTGGTGTGTTGGTTATTTTTCTAGTAGGAGAATAACAGGTAAGTACTAAGAAACTTATTTGACAGATAGACTTCTTATTTGCACAGCAGGAAATCTGTTTTTATTTGGGGGCTCTTGCCCCCAGAATGGATTGTCTGAAGTCCTGTGAACAGCTACAATCCCATGGCACCTAATTTCATATTAATGTTTATGTCTGAAGTAATATTTGTCCTGATGCATTCAAGCACCTTGAAGCCCAGGTGAAAGTCAGGACTCATGGAGAGGTGCTTTGCACAGAGAATTGCAAATGCATTGAAATACATAAAACTTGTGTGTTCTGATGTCCAATTTCTCTCTTTGGGGCTTTTCTAAAGAGCTTATCCTCATCTCCAAGTGCTTTTGAAAGGTGGCTTTGTGCAGACAATGATTCTTAAAGGGAGGGGTTTTTCAGGATCAGGATAATTTCAATTTCCCATATATCCCTGTTACAGAAAAGTGTTTCATTAACTACTGAAGAGGTACAGCATAGTTCTTGCATAGCTAACAAGTTAATATCCTGTAACTTGATACCCAGTTTATGTAAAATTTTTACTTTTTTGGTTTCGTCTCTTTAAGTTCTTGCAGAGGGAGGATCTTGACCTTCCAGCTGTTCCTTTCTTACAATATTGAAGATTCAGTGAAAATACCATAGCTGCTCAGGAACTGTTCATCAAAACCCTTGGTACCTCAGAGTAAATAGCTTTGGCATAATGAAAAGGGTTGGAAAGAAGAGTGGGATGTACTAGGAAAGTCTGGGAGCTGCCCTTGAGGCATCCTTTGGTCTCATGTTAGTGCTAGCTGGCTGTGGAACTGCATCTGACTGCCTGTGATATTATTGTGTTGGAGATAGCATTTTCTTCCTTCTTCTCCCTGTGACAGAGGCAGAAAGTTGGTAGCCCACATTTTTTTCTAAAGCTTCTAAGAGGAAATGTCAAGTAAACAGACTGTCTAAGTTGCTGCTGGAGATGACCCAGTTGAATGTCTGTCTCTTAAAATGCTGCATAGATTTTGAGAAACTGGAAGATAAAAGGGACTCTAGACATTTCTTCAGAATCTCTTAAGACTATTACAGTTTAATTTAAACTCTTTACTGGGGCTTGGAGGTCCTCCACCTGTTTTACTGCAACTTCCTTGAGTTGTCTGCTGACTTAAAACATGGAAAAGATGCTGCTCCCTCCTACGTGCGCTGAGGAAGAGAGAAATCCAAATTCTAATTCTTGAAGCAACCAAAAGTTATTTGTGTGGCTTTGTGCCCTTCCAGGGTGGGTGTCTGGGTTACTCTTTAGGCTTTTCTGTTTTGCGTTGGCTCACAGATACTCGTTGGGGCTAGTGAAGAGCGACACGAGCTGTTCTTTCTGTAACCAAAGCAGACAGCACAGGGCACAGCTGCTCTGGGGGAAGGGGCTGCTTGCATTTCCTGTTTTAAGGAACAAGTTTCAAGTGATTTGCCTGTGCAAATCGTTCTGGGCTCTAATGGCACTATCTGTCATAGTGAATGCAAAATTATAAAGGGGAGAATTTGTTAGAGAGCTCTTCAGTAATTACTGAGGTCATTTTCTTGTAAGGTTTGGAAGAGGGATGGACACCCAGGAAAACCGTTGGTCTGTGCTCTCCTTACTGTAGCACTTCAGAGCTAAAGAGGTTGAGTCCATTAGTGTGCTCTCTGATGTAATTACTTACCTCTAATTCATTCTTGACAGATGAATTTAACTTACTCTCTACTATGGCAGGAAAGTCCCTTCTAAATTCTAGCACAGGAGTCTTATTCTGTAGTACTACAAGGACACTGACTGATAGTGTAGGGTGTTGTGGTGTATAAAATGGGAAGGAGAATGTGTTGCCAAAGGTCTGGATCTGGGAAGGGTTGCATGGCAGAGGTGAGAAGGCAGAGCCCTCCTTGAATTTCCTATGGAACAAGACTGAAGGGGATGTTGGAGAAATTGCAGCAATCACAGGGATTGAGGGCGCAGTTTTGTTTTAAACTTGTTTTGCTGTTTTAATCAAGTCTTTTATTAAAACCCTGTTTCCTTCTGTCCATGTACTCCATGGATGTCTGTTGTCACTTTTATCTGTGTTCTCAGTGTTTGAATAACAGAATTTTTGATTTTTTTTCTGTAATACAGAAATTAGTACAGTCCTAGCACATAGCAGTAGTTCTAAGTTATGGAGTAGCCTTCAAGGACTAGAGAGTTGTATTTGCGTGGTTTTGTTTGTAGAGTTGTTTACTTAGATGCTTTTTGTTTGAGGGATTGGAGTAGGAACATGCATTCCCTTAAAGCTGTGAAAGCTGTAATTGCTGTCTGTCTGCAAGTATTTTTCATTAGCAGTGATAATGCACAAAACTGAAAGAATGTTTGTTTAATGGTGTGCTGTTGAAAAATTCATATGCATTAAAATATGTATAATATTTCCCATCCTGTATGCCTGAAATTAGTGAGATATTGAACATTTGCTTTCTTTCTTTTTCTTTAAGATCTTGAAAACTTTGCCAGGTCCCTGAGAGAGAAAACTACATGACACTACACCATGACTGACAGTAAATGTGATAGTCAGTTTTACAGTGTTCAAGTTGCAGATTCAACATTCACTGTGCTGAAACGTTACCAGCAATTGAAGCCCATAGGATCAGGGGCACAGGGCATTGTTTGGTGAGTAATAAATACTTTATTTAAATCTGAAAAGCTATAAAAATAAAGCAAAGTTTGCTCTTTTTTTTGATAGAGATACCAGAACATAAAACACTGATAATAAATTCTCTTGTTACAGGGTTGTGGACTAAATACATTCTAAACCAATTGCTTGCTATAGTTCATGTGCAAACCTATTTTTTTTTGTTCTGTTTTTAGGGGAAATTAACATTTGGATAATTGCATAAATTAGAATGATCAACAATTTTCTTCTTTTCTCATTAACCACTTTATTTCTGTTTCTAGTTCTCCCATTGCCCTTGTAGTTGTGATATTGCAGTGTAAGGTATGACAATGGTGAGAGATTCTGGGTTTTACTCGTTTCTTCATCATGGCCCCCTTTCTTCCCCCTCTTTTATTCCCAATCACTCCTGTCCATTTCTAGGAGCCATCAATGCAGTGCCTTGCCATTAACTGGCAGGATGAGGCAAATCAGTGTCATTGTCACTCCATGGATTAACCAGAAAGGGATGCTGTGTGAGGGGCTGGGCTGGCCGGCTCTCCCTTGGTGTCACCCCAGCTTTGTGTCCAGCCTCCACTGGCCCAGGACGTGGGAGTCCTTAGGCTGATCCTGAACCTTAGTCTCTTGTATGGCACCACACCTCTGGGCCAGCTAAAGGTAAACACTTTCAAATGTTTTTTAGACTGCAGCAATCCATTCTGCACAGCTTAGTGCCAGCCCATATTTTGTTGGGCAAAACTTACTTGGTAACAGCAGAAATGTTTATTGATGTGGGTTTTCATTCCATAAACAGGGGAGCAAACAGATGCACTGAGGAACTCTGTGATATTAACTTCACCACAACACATGGTGGGCTGTTCGTGCTCTGAATCCAGCCTGCAGTTTGTCTTCATCTATAAAATCTGCAGAATAAGTGTGATGACTCATGTTCTGTGAACAGCTCCTTAACAGCACCTGCTCATGTCTTCTTGGCCTTTCCATAACCATAATAAGTTATATAAGTAGGGAAAAAGTGCATTTCTGTGAGAGCATGCCTTTATTTTAAAATTTTTTAGCTACCCCTCTTGCCCTGTTGATAGGTGACAAACAATCAAAATGACAACAACCGTATTTCATTCTTCTTCAGTGGGTTGAGTGATGAGGGGGTCCTAGGTCTTGGCATTAGGATTTGGGAAAGATTTAGCATAGTACTGACATTTTCCAGGTGTCAGTGTTCTCAGAGTTGGTTTAGATGGTGTGCAGGATTTTGGGCTGCTTGAAAGTGTTTCTCCTTTCATTAGAAGCAGAGCATTTTTAAACCAAATTACGTTGACTGGATCTCTGATTTAGAATGAAATGTAGGTAGTGTTAAGGTCAACATGTTGGGAGAAAGAAGAAATTACTTGATTTATTGACTTGTTTTGAAACTACTTGATATATTGAACAACAGAGTGAGACATTTCATAAATTTTCATCTTCCTGTGAAATAGCTCAAGTTGAACAAGGTGCAACATCCATTTTTCCTAAAATCTTTATGCAAGGGAAAGATACAAAAAACCAGGAACAAAAATGTACAAAACATTGTGAGTGCTATCCTGCTATGTTTGGCTGAAAAAATTGTCAAGTCATTAGGGTGACACACAGATGTGATTTTTTTTTTATCATCCCGTGTTTAATATAAAAAATAGGAAAAGTTTTTCTGAAGTTTTCTGTCTGGATTTCATTTCTTCTCTGAGAAATTTTTAATACCACCTGTGTCACTTTAGCTAGGAGATGTCTAAATTTGCACTTTTTTCCTCATGATATTAATGGTAAACTCCATTGATATTGCTCTATGTAGATTTATCTTTGATATTAAAATGTCGGAAAATAAGTAGTTTTAAAAATGGATACTTAGGAAAAATGGTAAGTGAGAGCTCGAGGAAGATGAAAAAGTAACTCAATTGTCATGTAGAGGACATCTCTAGCTCACACTGAACACAGGTTAAGAGAGAAACTGGATATACCTTTTGTATTTTATGTACAAAACACATATATTTAACCTGCTGCACTTCTTTCTTCCTAAATATTAATACATCTGAAGTCTGGTAATCTATTTTGGACTGAATCAAAATAACTTTTGTCGTTAACTTCCTGATACCTTTTTTTTTTTCCTTTCTTGTCCTTGATTTCCTAAATTTTCTAGTCAATCTCCAAAATAAGAGGTTCAGGTGGAGTTCTTTATATGTTAGATTGAGGCTTGTTATACATCTGATTTGTCAGATCACAGAGGGACACTTCCCCTAAAATTATTCCTCTATCTTCTGGTGCCCTGTGATTTACAGCTAATTCATGCAGACCCTGTTGGTTACTGGTTTGATACTAATTCACAGGGATAGTCATTAACATATGGAATGTTATGTTAATTAAACATTAAAGGCATTAACATATAAAAATTAATTTACATATAACATCTTTTGGGTGAATACTGAAATACCAGTGCTTTCATGCTTAGGAGGAAAATAATTTCTCCAACTGCCTGGCCAATTGCTTTCCTCCCACTCTGTGTTTCCTTTTGCACAGGCATAAAGGCTTTAAATCAGAGACTGATTGTAACATTCAGTAATGACTTGTGCGTTTCACAGAATTAAGCTGAAATAAATGCTAGCAAGTCTTTAGTGCAAGTGGCACGTTGGTTCAAATTGGAGGCATGTCCCAAGAAAACACATCTGGGTGAGCCCTGCTTTGTGGTGGTGTTGCTTTTTTCCAGGAGGGAAAACAGTGACTTTGTGCTGAGAAACTTGATATACTTTGAGTATTGTTGTTCTCACAGGGAAGCCGTACTTTTTGTTAGAGTACTGTAGTGTAATGGCCCTTTTAAGTCTGGTGTCATGTATAACTTGATGAGAGAGGAAAGGAGCACACAAAGAGCTTAAATGTGCTTGGAAAAAATGTGAATGAGAATTCTTTCCTACCCTATGAATATAACATTAAATGGAAATAGGGTAATGTGGAAATCCTTATTTAAAACTGAAACTGTTTAAAGACTGGAACTCCTGAGTAGCATGTGCTAGGAATTCACATATATTTTGCCAAATAGTCTGTTACTAATGAAGACTATTCACACTCCAGTCTTGTTCTGTTTATACAGATACTTTAGCTTTAGATTCTTACAGCTATTAAAGCAAGTTTAAACTTTGACCTCAAACTGCAGAGGGAAGGAACAAACACAAGAGAAAAACAGGGTAAATTTAATGGTCATCGTCACTTTTAAGCTCTTGTGTTCCTCCCTTCAGTCTGAGTTTTCCTTATTTCTCAAATCAATTAATTTCTTTCCACCCAGAAGCAGATGATAAATGTTATTTTCTGCTGGGCACTACATTTTTTTATCATTGCAAACTATCCATGTACAGGAAAATATTGATCCCTGCAGAAGGGATCATGGAGACATCATTGTGACTCTCCTTCAGCAGAGAAATTTGTGCTGCAAATACTAAATGATTGTCAGTCAGCAAAAGTGTCCAAAAAATACTCCAAATATACAGATTAGGCAGCTGCAATGCTTCTTGATTTTAAACAAGCCTAAAATATTTTTAGACCTTGCAATTTTGGGTGTGAGTTTTAAGTCAGCAGTTTCAGTCTAAAGACAAAAAGGAGAGCAGGAAGACCTCTGATCAATGTCAGTGCTTCTGTTTGACTTACTTGTATTTATTAAAGGTTATGTAGTTTTTAAAGGATGTTTCTTTCCTGAATTAAAATTAGGGGTAGTACCCAACAGGTTAGTAGATATACTTTGTCTTAAATCTTGATTTCTTTCCTTCCTCATTTCTGCCTCCCTTTTGCCCCCTCCTCTCCCTCATACAGACTTCAACTTGTTTGTCTTTGAACACTTGTAGTGCTGCGTTTGATACAGTGCTTGGAATCAATGTTGCTGTGAAGAAGCTGAGTCGTCCTTTTCAGAACCAAACCCACGCCAAAAGGGCCTACAGAGAGCTCGTTCTTTTAAAGTGCGTCAATCACAAAAATGTGAGTCGGGCTTTGTGCTTCTCTCCTTACTCTGACTTATCAAAAAAGCTTAGGGTTTTCTCTCTCCCTTGCTGTTAGTAACCATGAGAGTGGAAATAGTGGCGGGCTGGAAAGATTTGCTGTGGGCAATGCAGTTCTCCACAGTGTATGGCTCAGTTTTTGGGTGAGCTGCTTGGGGTCTGAAGTACCCAGGGGAGGAGGTTTTTGCTGTCAGAGCTACCATCAGTGTCAGTGTTAGAGACCAGGCCTTGCTCTGTTGCATTTGCCCTTTTTAAGCCATGTGCAGCAAAAGCCTTTTTGGCCCTGGGATGGTTGGTGGGTTTGACCATTGTAATTTCACTGTATTTAAATCTTCTGAGCTTAGGCAAGATTTTTGTTAAATACAGTGTTTGACTGGTGGGGTTTTCAGAGGTGAAGCACTGTCTACAAAAGTGAAATGCTATGGACAATACTTGTGAATTTTAAAATCTTTAAACTCTCTAAAGTGAGCCTTGATGTCAATACTTCCTTGTTCAAATACAAGAATACCAGGTTTATGTGACTGCTGTGTGCTGGTGCTAACATGAACTAGAAGCATTGCTGGTCATTGAAGTTGTGCAGTCATCTCAAACTTCCTGCAGTCAATTAGCCTTATAGGGTTGCTTTTTAAGTAAGCTTTTGGTGAGGCCCAGATGTGGCAGAATAAAAGTAAGGTGGTTATTAGTGATGGCAGTACAGCAATTTTAGCAGTTCTAGAAATAGTACATCATAATCTAAGTTTAATAGGATGGCATGGGGCACCTCTGTGCACGTGGTGTTGGACAGCCGTGGTTAAAATTCCTTGCACAGCATGTGATTTAAAATAAGAGATTATTATTTATGGAGGAAAATGGGATATATTTCAGACACTGGGGATGGAGCTAGAAGGTGTCATATAACTTAAAAAAAAAAAAAGACTGATTTTGTCCTGTCTTTGTTCCCTTGGCACACATGCTGCAGTTTGGAACTATTTCTGAATTGGCAGTTTCTCAGCATATGTGAATTAAGTGCAGCCAAGTAACATTCAAATTGTGTATATAGTAACAGTGTGCACTTTATTTTGCATAGTACCTTCTGCAGCAGTGGAGTTTTGTGTGAATTAAAGCAGAAGCTTCTTCTAATGTTTGTTTTTATTTTATAGATTATTAGTTTATTAAATGTATTTACACCACAGAAGTCACTAGAAGAATTTCAGGATGTGTAAGTACTGGATTTTTTTTCATTTTCTCTGACAAATACTGGCCCAAGCCCTAGAGATGGGTTTCCAGTATCCTACAGACTTCATGCTTTGAAAATCAAGAGTAGCTAAAAGCTGAAGTGGGCAGTGAAAAAGGGATATTTATATTTTATTCATCAGTCTGCCATAGTTTGCTCACACATGCATCTGGTTTATGTGCGTGGTCCTTCAGCTCTGTGGATCACCTCAGGGTAATAATTTGGTCTGGATAACGTGAGAGCAATTTTTTACTGTACCAGTCACATCAGCACAACAGTATTTTGGCCTCATTTTAGAACTGAATATGTTTTTTTTTTATTCAAGTATTATCAATTGCTCTAGAAAGGATTCATGGCCATTTGATTGGTGGGATGCCCCTAGGTTCCAGTGAATGTGCTGTTGTGGTTTGTGAATAGGCTGCTTGGGTAAATGAGGAAGTGTTTGTGTCTGAAGAGGGTAAGTGGATGACAACTGAAAATTATTTTGTGATTCTTAGTTTTCACTGTGTTTGTCCTAATTTTCTTATTTTTTTGAGTAAAATACTGTGAAAGAGAGCATTTATGTTGCAATATCTACAATCTCTACGTCAACTTCACTCAGTCTTAGGTTTTCATGATTCATAAAGATAGAATTATTCTATTACTGTTTATAAAACTAGGGGAATTCTAATATTTTGTGATGGAATATTAAACACTTAAGTTTTAATAGTAGGACTTTTTGAATAAATTTTACTTTGTAACTGTGATTGTGCACAGGGATTTTTTATCATTGGCTTTTTGACACTTAGGTTAGCAAAGGAGATGATTTTTCTTTAATATCTCTTACGCTAAGCTTAAACCTCATATGAAAAGTAAGACTTGAGTTTTCTTAATGCTTTCTTTTTTGTGCTTTAGATATTTGGTTATGGAGCTGATGGATGCAAATTTGTGCCAGGTTATTCATATGGAATTGGATCATGAAAGAATGTCTTATCTTCTTTACCAAATGCTATGTGGGATCAAGCATCTCCACTCAGCTGGCATCATCCACAGAGTAGGTAGTAGTAGATCATTAACAATACTCTTTGTGAATACAGTTTTTATGAAACAGGGAGGAAGGGAGGGGATTGTACAAATAAGCACATACACCAGGGCAGGAAAATGCAGTCATTAGTAAAGTGAATTTTTGGCTTATCCTGATTGTGGAGGGGGGTGTGTGGGTATTATTCTGTATGTTAATCCTTCCTTAACTGAAGTAATTTCTTGTTAGGATTTGAAACCCAGCAACATAGTAGTAAAATCAGATTGCACACTAAAAATCCTTGATTTTGGACTGGCAAGAACAGCATGTACTAACTTCATGATGACTCCATATGTAGTAACACGGTATTACAGAGCACCAGAGGTTATCCTGGGAATGGGATATAAAGAGAATGGTAAGTTACTGGAGTAATGCTTTACATCTTCTGTCTAAAGCATGTCTCTCTTGGAACATAGGTACTTTAAGAAGAGGAGGGAGGGCTGTTTTTCCCATCAAGTTTGTTGTTAAAGTATTCTAATCATGGTATTGGAAATGAAAATTATTACAGTGTAATGTTTTTGTTGAGAATATAATAATCTTCTGTTCTGTGTGCTTTTCTCCATTTAACAGTAACTGCTCCCTCTCCCCTGCTATAGTTATATCTTTTCATATATCCACCTGTTATCTTTTTGGCCATGTTTTTTGTTCTCAAAAAAACTGTTGAGACACTGATGCTAGCTGATATTAAAAAAACCCAAACCAAAAGATCAATATATAAATAATAAACCCTTTAATCAATGTAATTTTATTCTGAAACATCTTCTTTTGACAGTGTGTCCCCTTTTGCCTCTCTGATTATTAAAATGTGCTACAGATCCCTACCATAATCCATGTCTTACATTCTCTTATGTCTGCATAGTGCTCAAAGAGGCTGGGTGTTACATCATTAAAACCAACACAGCTGTAATATATTGAACATTCAGTCAACAAAAATGCTGCCAAGGAAATAGTCCTTGCATTATTGGGGGTTTTACCTGCTGATTTTTACTAGCACTGGACTTGTATGCTTTGCTTTATCACAAGGGCTTGTGGATGCCATGGTTTTGTATGTCTGTAATTCTGGCTGTGTAAAACAAGGGACTTGTGGGATCTTGCTGGGCCCTTGATAATGATAAAAACACTTCATTTAGTGCAGAAGGCAGCTTCTTGTACAGTAAGTGCTGATGTGGATCAGAACTTCAGCAGAGATTGTTCTGGTTGGGACAAAAATAAATTATCTGCAGGACTGTGGGAATACAGTGTGAGCTTTCAAAGAAACAATTGTGGTATTTAAAAAAAATCTCTTTAATCTTTTGTCCTTGTTGCACCTAACATATGATAGTGGATATCTGGTCTGTTGGGTGCATTATGGCAGAAATGGTCCTCCATAAAGTCCTGTTCCCAGGAAGAGATTGTATCCTTCTTCATGGTCGTTTCACAAGTGTAAACACTGACTATGTTTTACAAAATACAAAATTCAGGAACAGTCGGTGTTGATATGATTGAAAATTCGTGTGAGCAGTTTGGTTTTCCACATTGTTGTGTTTTACTGTAGATGCAGATGGTTTTGTTTGTTTTCCTCACATTTGGTCATGATACTTCATAATTTGATCATTTCACTTTCATTTTCAGTTGATATCTGGTCAGTTGGGTGCATCATGGGAGAATTGGTGAAAGGTTGTGTGATATTCCAAGGCACTGATCGTATCCTTCCCTAGTCATCCCTGAATCCCATTCCACTTCCAACAGAAACACAATTATTCAGATCTGTATAAAAGCATAAACAATATTTTCAGTAATATGTTTTACTAGATCCACTGTATTCTTTGAAATTAGTGTCATTAATCAAATTGTTGAGCTTTCCATTTTATTTTCTTAGCAGACTACATTTCATGTAATTTATAGTGGTTGAATCCAATGTATTATGAGCTTCAGCTTTTGTAGTTTAAAAGACAGATACTGCTAGGTTTGAAAAATAGAAAATAACTTTTTTTACAAAAAACAGTTCTTTGTTCTTTGTAGATAAGTGTTTTAAGCAAAAGCCTACAAAGTTACTTCTTAACTATGCACAGATTTTGCTTATTATTTGTTTGAACAGTAGACTTAATTTTTTATTGCTCAATTTTTTGAGTTTTAATCAGATTTTTTTTTCTTGTTTATTAGTGCTTGCAGGGCAAAGGTGACCTAATGGCAAGCACACTGCATGAGATCTTTTATTATTATTATTATTA
>WAAE01002731.1:0-37157 GCA_013400495.1 Nicator chloris
AGAAATATCAGGCCCACAGGCAGTGACACCTTTTACTATTCCAGGTTGCTGCAAGCCCCATCCAAGCTGGCCTTGGGCAGGGATGGGGCAGCCACGATTTCTCTGAGCAAATGTAAATGTAAATTATAGTGAAGGGATCATCCAAATTACCCTGCTCAGATCCAAGTGAGATCTTTGTGAGCATCACCCTTGCGATGGGACTGGCCCAAGGCAGGCAGGTGCTGCAGAAAAGCACCCACTGCCAAACGTGGCACATCACAGCCTGGCTGACACCACTCCCTGTCCTCCACAGTCTGTGCTGGGAGCCCTCATCGCCGTGAACCTGAAAAACTCCCTCAAGCAGCTGGCTGATCCCTTCTACCTGTGGAAGAAGAGCAAGCTGGACTGTGTGAGTGCCTGGGGTGGCGGGAGGCGTCACCTGGCCAGGGCGGGATGAGCAGGACAGACCCCAAAAACTCTTCTGTGGGCTTTTGGGGGGATGAGTTCCTTGCAGGAGGTGGGTTTGGCTCTCTTGGTGAGATGGTGCTCCCTGTCCTGCCCAGCTGAGCACGCTGCTGCTCAGAGCACACATCAGAGAGGCCTGAACTCTTACCTGCTGTGTTTAAATGCCAATCAAGTGCGGAGCCTGTTTGCCCAGAACTAGCCAAACCGGCCCTGCTCAATATCTGGGAGTCATGACTTAAAAACTCACACAATGGCCCTCCAGGGTGAGGAGAGCCCTTGAGGGTGATAAGGACTCCAGGCACTGGTTGATGTATAAACCCAGGCAGGGGGAGTGAGAAGGGAATTTGGAAATGTCTGACACAAAAAGACGGTGTTTGAACAGGACTCCCACGGCCGAGTGCCGTGTGTGGACACTGAGCCAATATCCTGTCAGGGCCTGACAAACCCCCTTATCGGGGCAATCAGGAGTCCAGAGGGGCTGGCCCGAGCCATGAAAAGCTTTCCCAAAGTCCTGCTCCGACAGGTGCTGGGGAAGAGCTGGGTTATCAATTTGGGCACATCTCTGGAAGGGTTCTGCTGCTGTGGGCCGAGAGGGGAGGTCAGTGGGCTCTGGCACTTCAGCTGAGGGCAGGGGAGCTGCTGCCCCTTTACCAGAGCACAGATGGACCTCACAGGCTCCAGAGACCCCAAAAGCCTGGGCTGACACCTGAGCGTGGACTGAGTGGAGATGGATGGTGCTGCCTGAGGAAGATCCTGGCATATGCCAGTGGAGTGAACGGATTCCCCTGACCTTAATCTCCTTGGAATTTGAACTAGATTCAGCATCCTGTCCCAAAATGGGGAGCACCATTCCTGGGTGATGTCAGACCACTGGTGTTCATCACCTTCATGCTGGTTGTGTTGCAGGACAGCTAATTCCAGCTAATTCTAATGAAGCCTGGATGGATGGAGGGAAGCTCTTCCTGCCATTTATACACAAAATGAATATAAATTAGGATCCTGAAGTAATCAAAGTTATTGTTATGACCCTTATTCATCCAAGGTCAAAGTTAGTTTTTATTAATCTTGAGGATGGGATTAAAACAACCTGATTATGATTTTCAGAGGGGATGTTTAAATGCAGGGCAGGACTGATCTCATATGGAGCGAGATGCTTGAGTGCTAACACATAAAAATGTTAGAAATGGCAGAACTCTGAGCTGGAGTGGGGCAGGTTTTGGTCTCCTCTGCCACATTTGGCCATCAAATCCTCTCTGTGTTCAGGCCATTTCTAGCAGGTGCTCAGGCAGTTTTCAGAGATCTGACTTTTTCTGAACGGCTCTGACTGACAGCAGGAGCTGCTTGGGGCTGGAGAAGGGAGCAGCAGATGCTGGGATCTGCAGGAGCCCTTTCCTGACGAGTCAGGCCGATCCTTTTTGGATGGATCGAGCAGCTGTGGAGAAATGCCCCGGCTGCTTTCATGGCTGAAAAGAAACTGGGGCTCCTGGCAAACTTCCCAGCAAGGATGGTTCACTCTAAAACATGCAGCAAGCTGCAGCGTTAGAGCAGCTGCAGAATTCAGGGTTTGGCCTATCCATGTTGAGCTGGGAGGGTTTGAGAGTCCGGGATAGCGCCACAGAGCCGTCTTTCCATCCGTCTTTCCATCCGTCCTTCCATCCGTCTTTCCATCCTCCTTCTATCCATCTTTCCATCCGTCTTTCCATCCATCCATTTTCCTCTAGCCCATGGTTCAGCCAGATCACCTGCCACTCTTCTCTTCCCTTCTCTCCCTGCAGCTGGTCTGGCTCGTGAGCTTCCTCTCCGCTTTCTTCCTGAGCCTCCCCTACGGAGTGGCGGTGGGCGTGGGATTCTCCGTGCTCGTGGTGGTTTTCCACACCCAGTTGTAAGTACCTCATGGCCACAAGAAGCACCAGGGGTTAGATCTCCCAGGGGCAGGAGGAGGGCCAGGTGATATTTTAGAAGTGACCTCTGGCCTGCGGAACGCGCGGCAGGAGCCCCGGGGAGTGCAGGTGTCCTGCCCGGAATGTGCAAACAGGAATGGCAGGCGCCAATTTACTGCCTGCATTCCCGCTCCCGTGCACATCCCAGGGCAAGGGGAAGCCTCAAGGTATTTGCTTTGCCCCGCACAGTTCCCAGCACAAAGTCCTGCTCACGAAAAGAGCGAGCCCTGTCTGTGTGCAGGGCCCTGGTGCGAGGTCCTCACACCACTTTTAATCCGCCAAAGCCCTTTATTAATATTTCCCAGTCTGGCATCTCAAAATAGTCTTTGTTTTTTTCCCCTGTAGACTTTGCAGGGGTGAAATGTAGGAGTTTTCACCAAGCAAATGTTCAAATCCTGGGATGGAATGTGAAGCAGAAGCAGTTTTCTTTTCCCCTAATGCTGATCCCTTCTTTTCCGCAGCCGCAACGGCTCTGCCCTGGGCCAGGTGACTTCCACTGACATCTACAAGAACCCCAAAACCTACAACAAGGTGAGCTGAAGATGAATCATCCTCAGAGAAAATGCTGCTCTTTGCCACTGGTGCCCAGGCTTGCTCTGAGCTCCTGTCTCTGGTGTAGGTCCATGAAGTTAATGGGATTAAAATCGTCACCTACTGCTCCCCGCTGTATTTCGCCAACTCAGAGATATTCCGGGAGAAAATTATAGCCAAGGTGAGCAATTCCCTAACAAATCCCTGCCTGAAGCCCATCCCAAACCGCCCTTGCTCTCTCCTGTGTTGCTACATGGGGGTAATTAAGCTGTGAGTGATCATGAACGATGGTCAGATCCATCCTCTACTCCTCAATCCTCCTCTCTCTGATCCTCAGGGCTGTTTGCAGAGCTCATTTTAGAGGTTGTGCCCGAATCCTGGCAGGTTCCTCCTCCAAGCTCTGCCAAAACAGGGGCATCCTGCTATTCCAAGTCTGTCCCTGCATGTGCAGGTTCCCTGAGTTCCAGGAGATTTTTGGTTGCCATCAGGATCACCCCACTCCAGTGCACAGCTGGTGCCCCAGGCTGGGAAATGCCAGGGAAAGAACAGCAGCTCCTGATTCTTGGAACAGACTTTTTAAAGAGAAATCTCTCTTTCCCACAGACAGGGGTGGATCCTGGCAAGGTGTACTTGGCCAGGAGGAAATTTGTGAAACAGCAGACGAAAGGCACAGCACAACCACCAGCAAAGCTCCCAAAATTCCTGCTGAAGGAGAACAAGGTAACTCAGCTGCTGAGTTCCCAAAAAGGTCCCTGTGTCCATGGGAACAACCCCAAGTCCCCATCACACAGCTCCTCTTGACGTGGGATTTTCTGCACTGTTTTCCTGGCCACATTTCCCACCTCTCATCCCCTTTCCTCCCCACCTACGTCTCCATTCCTCCCCAAACCTTAAGGTGCAGGAGGACTGGGAATGGCTGGGAGCAGGGAAGCTGGGGAGGAGGCTGGAATGGGAACGTGGTGAACAATCTGCAGAAACCAGGCAACTTTGGCCTCTTTCTCTGGGCATGTGTCAGCAGTTCAGCCCCAAGGTGCCCTTTCAAAGCCCATTTCTCCGTCACCCCAGCCCCATTTGCTTTGCAATGCTGAGCAGTTTTGAAACAATCATGAAAATTACCCTAAGTGCAGACCCGAGGGACAGCCAGGCTGGAGTTAGTCCGGATTAAAACCCTTCATATCAGAGGGCAGAGGTGCAGTCACCTGCCAGGACCCCACCCGTGCCCTGCCCTGACTCCGCATCTCCGCTGTGCCGCAGACTTTGTCTTTGCAAGAGCTCCAGAAGGACTTTGAGAGCGCCTCTCCAACAGACACCAACAACAACCAGACGACTGCTAACGGTGCCAGCATCTCCTACATCACATTCCACCCCCCTGCCCGCGGGGCTGGGCCGGGGCAGGGCCCCGGGGAGCGGGGCAGCAGCAGCAGCGCCCTGCAGGGCAGCACCGACCCCGTGCTGACAGCACCGCCCTACATCAGCTTCCACACCATCATCCTGGACATGAGCGGGGTGTGTTTCGTGGACCTGATGGGCACAAAAGCGCTGAGCAAGGTTAGTTCTGTACTGGCGGCACAGCTGGGCAGCAGGGACCTTCTGCTGTCTCACATCAAGGTGTTTGTGTGCCTCAGTTGTGTGGCTTTTCTCCTTCTGCATCCCTGATTTTCTCCTTCAGCCCCAGCCCTGATGAAAGACTTTATGTATAAACACAAAGCTGGAGCAGCAGTGTTTCTAATCCTCTCTCTCCCATCTCATCCCATCCAGTTGTGTTCCAGCTACCAGAAGATTGGGATCAAAGTGTTCTTGGCAAACGTGCATGGTAAGAATCCCCAAAGAACACCTTTCCATGGGATCTTCCCCCATTTCTGAGCTCCTGGCAAACAGCAGATCTTTTTCTGTTCTTTATTCAAACTGTGAGATGTCAGTCCTTTGCTGGACCAGGTCAGAACAGATAAAATGAGAAATGAGAAGAAAGGAAAGGGAATCACTGTTCTCTGTGTGGGAAATCAGTGCTTTCATTTGGGAAGTGATAAGGCTGGAACATCTCCAGACTCAGATGCAGGGAAACAGATCCCCACACTCATTTCTGCTGCAAACCTGCTTCTTCTGAGCCTTGCCTTAGCTCAGAGGACCCCAGCAGCCACACACACCTCCAGAATCCCTCCTCTGCTCTCCTCCTCCTTCAGCTCTCTCCTTTCTCCAGCCCAGGTGTACAATGACATCAGCACAGGAGGAGTCTTTGAGGAAGGAGGCCTGGACCGAAGTCACATCTTCCTCACCATCCACGATGCTGTTTTGTTTGCACTGGCCAGTATCAGAGAATTTGTCCACCCGCCCATCTTGGAAGAGGTAAATTTGCTCCCCAGCTCACAGGACTCTCCTGTTTGGCCTCCAAGTCAGCACAATGGAAGAATAACAAATTGCCACTGCACCTAAAGAAGCTTCTTGTTTATCTCAAGCAGCAAAGGTCTAAGTCCAGCAAAATATTGAATATTCTGGTTGTCATGTGCAGGCTGAGCACCTTGTGCTGGAATGGATTTCCATGGGAATTCAGAAGTGTCAATGTTTTACACAAACCCTTAGCTGAGAGATGAGCGTTGTCCCAGCCTGGAGGAGCCAGCAGAGCTGTTCCAGCACTGTGCCCTCAGTTTGGTGCTGGTTGGAACAGGCAAAGGCAGAATTTGGCCCTCAGTGATGAAGAGATGAAGGCAAAGCTCGTGCAGCTGGAACAGTCCTGGCATCCACGAATGCTCCGTTGGTGGGAGGAGAACAGGAGGAATTCCGAGGCAGGAATGTGGCCCATGCTGGTGGCACAGCATCAGACAGGCTCTGTTCCCAAACAGGGGTTGGTTTCTTGAGTGCCAGCTGGAGTTGGCACCAGTAGCACCAGTTCTCTCCCCAGGATGAGTTAAGGTATCTCCTATCAAACCAGGGCTATAGGAAAGGCCAGCCCAGTCACAGCAGATAAACACCTGGAGCAGGATTCCCCCTGTGTCCCTTCTCCTGGCCATTTCCCTCAGAGCACGTGTCACCTTTTAGGCCTGGCTTAGTCATTGTTTTCATTCCTTTTGACCCTGCACTCTGCTAATTTGTGGACTCCACTCTCCCCTGCACAGAGGCCGACCCAGACAGAGCTCTCCATCTATGATGAGTCTGTGGATGAGAGCAGTGCAGAGTACAAGAACCTGGAGGAGGTGAGTTCTAGTGCCAGGGGTCACTGCAGCCATGGGTATGAGGCAGAAATCAGAACTTCCAATTGGGGTTGATTAGATGGGAAATCATCTGAAAGTAACTGCAGTGCTTTGGAAAGTTAATTGCAAATATAATTTTAAATCCCTGCCTTGAGGAGCTCTGGAAGGCAGCTGGATGAGGATCAGGTAGGTCACCCCACAAAGGAATCCTTCAATCATTCTGGGATTCATCACGCAGCTCAGGTGCAGTCAGACCTGTGCTCTCCACACACGGGGGGTGGTGAAATTGGAGAACCAGGTTTGGTTCACGCCCAAAAGAAGAGTCATCAGCGAAGATTTTCAGCACAGACTTTGTAAATGCTGCAGCGATTTCCACCCACCTGTGGGCCTTGGGAGGAGATCCCCCCGGGGCTGACCTTCCCCGTGCTGTCCATGCTCAGCTGAAGGCATGGAGAAGGGCTGGGAAGGGTTGGAGCCCCTGGGGGTGTTTCTCTGTGTGACAGTGACACCGAGCTGTGTCACTGGGGCTGTGCCCTGGCACCAGCCCTGACTCTGCTCATCCTCTGTGCCCTTTAGGAGATGTTTGGAAGCATGTTCCACTCAGAGACCCAGACAGCTCTGTGAGCACAGCGAGCACCAGGCTAACCCTCCAGAAGAGACTCCTCTCTCCCACCTCTGCGAGGAGAGCTGTGCTTCCACCTGGGGATACAACGACTTTGCAAAGGGGCCATCACCCTCCAGAACTGCCAAATCCCTCCCTCCTCCCTGCTCTGCTCGTGGCACTCGGAGCACAGGACTCTGGAGCAGGGGAAGCAGGAGCTCAGGAGATGCCATCTCCCGGATTGCAGCGGTGGAGCTGGGTTGGAGGCAGGTGCCTGAACTCAGGGGACATTCAGCCACCCCTTTGGTCCTCACAATCCTTCTGGAATTGCATCATCTGGGCATCCTGCTCCTTGCCTTGCCCTCCTCCCTCTTTCCCCGAGGAAGTGGAACACAAGCAAGCATGAAAAGCCTGGAGCAGCGGTGGCTCTGGGGAGGTGTGGCTGTGCAGCTCTGCAGGTGCTGCTGCTCTCTGACATGCACTGACCCCGGGGGTGGCTGTGACTGCAGCCCCCCGAATTTCCCTGCGTGCCTCTGCAGCCTCTGCCTCTCCTCTTCTGTGTCCCAGCATCCCGAAAAACACTGCCTGGGACCTGTGCTGTATTTCTGACACCCCAAACAGCTCAGGACTCTCTCAGCAGGGCTAAATTCTGAAATACATTATTTTATTTTTCTTGCTAATAGGACAGGCTTGTACTCAGAAATAAGAATTCCTTGTTACGTGCATGTTGTCCTGCCTGCCCGGTGGGTTGATTACGTGAAAATAGATGATATTTTAAAGTGCTATTTCTATTTTAATACTCTAAAATATTACAAATATAAGCAAGCTTTAGTGTACGGTTTTGAAGTACACAGATGTTGTTGAGCTGATTGCTGAAGGCTTCCTGGGAAGAGAATCTGGGGCTTTCCTGCAGCTCCCAGATGTCTCTTTTTTAAGGAAAATAGAGCTTCCTGAACCATTCTTGCTAGACAGTCACTAAAGGAAACAACAGCAGCACCCTGCCAGTCTGGCTTTATGCGACATCTCAATAACCAAGTCACCATTTCTCTACCTCAATTTCTGATTATGTGGTGCAGGAGAAAATAATAAAACCAAAGGAGGGCAGAAAACCCACCAGCTGATGGTTATTACTTATTCTAATTTTAGACAGCAGTGGTTTCTCCAGAAATCTCAAGGTATAGCTTGTTCTACAAGGTAAAACCAAGAGACTAAGTCTCTTAAATTATCCTTGAGGGTGATTCCTCATGGTCTTCTGTACTGCCTGAGTGCTCCTTTCATTTGCTGGTTTAAAAAAAAAAAAAAAAAAAGGCAACAAAGAAATGGGTACAGAGCAATAGGAAACCGTCCTGATCAATATTTTGTGTCTCTGAGGTGGCATCACATTAAAAGAGGGCAGTTCCAGTTCCCAGCTCTTTATTCAGGATTCATTACAGGAGGTTGATTTCCCAGCCTGGGGTCTGACAGGCCAAATGCAGGAATCCTCAGAGCAGAGGCACAAACCAGATTGTATTTCCTGAACTTGCTACAAGAAATGGGCTGAGAGGTCACAAGAAATGGCTGGGAAACAGCAGCAGTGGCTCTCCTGCAAATCAGGACCCAGGCAGAAAGAAATCCCATTCTGCAGCCAAATTCTGGGTCAGTTCTGGCAATAAATGTAACACCAGCAGGCAAATGGCACCGCTGGAGGCACAATGTGGCCAAAGTCATAATTCCCAAGTGCCTGAGCAGAGAATTAGGGGAGCTCAAAGTCATGCTGGTGAAATATTTTCACTTCCAGTAAAATATTCCCTTTATTGCTCTTAAGTAACAGTGAGGTGGATGTGTTTTGGCTCTGAAGCCTTATTTGGTAAATGCATGATGTATAACCAGCTCAGAAATGTTTGTAATTTATTTAATTTAATGTTGGTTTCGTTTTGTTGGGGGTTTTTTTTGATAATAAAGAATGTGTGAACAATCATCGTCATCTGCTGACTCAAGGGCAGGATTTCCACGGCTGCTCCCATCTGGTCTTTGGCATCCTGGGATAGTTTATGCCATAAAGTCGGGATAAATCTTAACATTTAGTTCAGAACAGCTGTAAAGAAGGGAATAAGAACTGTTTCATTGTTAGCTAGCTGGTGGAATTAAGGAAAAAAGGGACATGTTTTGAAAAGCAGGTGGATTTAAAGTCTGTCAGGAGCGGGGCTGCACAACACAGAGACCCCCTGGGCTCTCCCTTGGTCAGTCCTGGCATCCTTCTGCCCCACTTGTGGCCCCGATGAGCCTGGGGGTGGTTATTCCACACAGGAACTCCTTTTATCCCCATCCTTTTGGGAGCAGCGTCCCAAGATACCGACGAAGAAATTCTTCCCTGTGAGGGGGGGGAGGCCTTGGCACAGGGTGCCCGGAGAAGCCGTGGCTGCCCCACCCCTGGAATTGTCCAAGGCCAGGTTGGAAAGGGCTTGGAGCACCCTGGGACAGTGGAAGGTGTCCCTGTCCATGGCAGGGGTGGAACGGGATGGGATTTAAGATCCTTTCCAACGCAAACCACTCCCTAACTCCGCGCTTCCCTGGGCCGCCGCCACATCGGCTGCAAACTACAGCTCCCAGCACCACCCGCGAGAGGAGCGGCTCCAATCCGCCCCTGCTCCAATCCCATTGGTCGCCAACCCGAACGGCCGGGTGGCGATTGGCTCCGAGCCACGCTCGTCAGCGGCGGGCGTGCGGCGGTCAGTGATGGCGGGCGGGCGGCGGGCGGTGACAGTGGCGCTGCTGGCGCTGGGCTCGGTAGTGCTGGCGCTGGTGGCCACCGTCCTGCTCCGCGCCTTCGTCCTGCGAGCCCCGGCCGGGGTCCCGCGGCTCTGGGCACGGAGCGCCGGCACCGCCGCCCTCAGCGCCGGCGAGCGGCGGGAGCTCAAGGAGGCGCTGCGAGGTGAGGGGGCCCGAGCGCTGTGAGCCCCCCTCGCCCCGGAACTGGCCCCTCCTGAGGGGGGATCCAGAGCACGGGGCGACGGGTGTGGAGGCGGCCGCTCCCCAGGTGCTTTCCCTGGGAGGAACCGGGTGTTGGCTCCCAGCAGGACTTAAGGAAGTGATTGAAAATCTGTGCTGGGCACTGCTGAGGCCACACCTCGAGTGCCGCGTCCAGTTCAGGAAGGGCTGGAGCGTGTCCCGGGAAGGGAGCGGAACTGGGAAGGGGCTGGAGAATCCTGAGGGAGCTGGGGAAGGGGCTCAGCCTGGAGAAAAGGAGGCTCAGGGGGAATTTCTGGCTCTGCACAACTCCCTGACAGGAGGGGGCAGCCGGAGGGGATTTGGGATCTTATCCCAGGGAACAGGGACAGGAGGAGAGGGAACGGCCTCAGGCTGTGCTGGGGAGGCTCAGGGTGGACACCAGCAGGAATTTCCTCATGGAAAGGGCGCTCAGACCTTGGAAGTGCCCAGTAGTGCCCATCCCTGGAGGTGGCTCTGAGTGCTCAGGGTGGGCATCGGGCACAGCTGGGGCTCGATGATCCCAGAGGGATTTTCCAACCTCAGCGATCCTGTGCTTCTCAGCCAACTCTTGCCCTGTGTTGATTTTCTCCACCGTTTCCTGCTCGTACACACAGAATTTTGCCAGACACCCATGGCGGGATGTTTCCAGACATCCCTTTGTCCACTGGATAAGTCACTGTTGGGATTTTCTCCCTTTCTTCTTCTCGCTCACCACTGCTGTGACCAGTCCTGGGCTGTTTGTGCTGTCTGATGTAGAAGAATTGAGGGGTTTTTCTCTCAGTAGGGCTGGCACTGTGCAGGAAACCACAGTCTGGCACCAAGTGATAAAACCCTGTGTGTAAACCTCATACCTTGCTGCTTTGTAGGATTTATTGCCTAGCAAATCATGTTTGCATTCTTTTTTTAATGGGAAAATGAAGGCTCACAATAGATTTTTGTGTTAATTCATCAATCACACGACCTCAAAAGAATCCATACCTCTCCTGGCAGCTGCTGTTTGGAAGGCAGCTGGGACTGAGTTATTCCCATATCCTGCAGGACAGGGACTGGATGTTGAAGAACCTGTTTAAATGACAGGGCAGACCAAAAGGGCCTGTTTGTTTATATAGGTTAATTTATAAAGCAGTATGGAGGTGTAATAACCATCCAAACCTGCCTTGCTCTTGAGAAAGAACTTTGGACTGCCAACTCAGCTGCCTGTGCAGCTGCCAGAGGAGTCTGTGGCTCTGGGGAATCAGCTCACCCGAGCAAATTGCAGCTGCTCCTGGACAGTAGCATCTCTAAAGATATCATTCAACACTTCAGCATGAAAAGTGGAGTCAAATTATCTGGAGAGATACCTTGGCTGAGCTGTTAGGAAACGCTGGTGGCTGCATGCGCACGGCCCAGCGGAAGCACATCAGTCTTTTTTTGGTTGTGGCAGCTCGTGCTGTGCTGTGAAATAATGTTTAAAGCCTGGAAAAACACTCAGGAACATAAATGTACTTCCCCTTTCTGAAGTGCAGTTTGAGCTTTGTTTGATTTTGGTGCTGAGTGATTTCTGTTCTGTGTTTCTTTGAAGGGGCCATTAAAATCCCAACTGTGTCCAGGTCTCCAGAGGATTTGAATACAACTGCCATGGCAGAGTTTGGGAGTTACATTCAGAAAGGTACTGAACTTTCAGTCTTGGCAATCTCTGCTGCTCTATTTCATTTGCATAAACAAATTGAAGAGAGCATGTATCATTCCTGAATATAAGGGAACAGATTGTTATATTTTTCCTGAAGAAAGGCCTGTCAGAAATGTCACACACGTGTCCCCTCTGCAGCAGTGGTTTGGAGGTATCAATGGCCCCAAAAGTGTCAAAAGACTTTTTGTAATGATGGCTTTTGGACCTTGAGATGGTTAAATGCCATAAGAAAATTAAAAGAGGATGACTGCTGCTGCTTCAACCTGATTTTTTGGCAGTTCCATCATTGCTCCCTGCAAAAGAGCTGCAGCACTGCTGAGCAAGAATTCTGGTTTTGTTGAGGAGTTTCAAATCCCAAGTGAGATGGATTGGTAAAAGTGTGAGAACTTCTATTCTCTGCTGTGGCCAATCTTATTTACAGTCCCCCCAAATGCTACCTAGGTGACAACTCTATAGACTAATGCTAAAAATTGGCCATTATTGTAAATTTTTTTCTTTTACATGTGTCTTTAATTTTATTTTTTTTCCTTAACAGTCTTCCCGGCTGTATTTTCTTCACAGTTCATCCAACATGAAATGGTTGGGCAATACAGCCACCTGTTTACAGTTCAGGGCTCTGCCCCTGGCCTGCTGCCCTATATGCTGCTGGCACACATGGATGTGGTGCCTGCTCCCCCCGAGGGCTGGGATTTCCCTCCTTTCTCAGCTGCAGAGCACGAAGGTTTCATCTATGGACGAGGAACGCTGGATAACAAAAACTCTGCCATTGTACGTGTGCTTGGTAAAGTCCTTCCACAGAGACACAGCCTGGAAAAGGCAGAGGGGAGCAGTGCATCCTCTTGGAATTCCCTGTGCTGTCTCTCTCTTGCCCCTCTTTCTGTTAGGGATAAATTCCTAGGCTGGAGAAATTCCAAGTCCTGCAGTTTCATCCCAACTTTTCCTAGAGATGGAGTGCAGTGACCACGGTTACTGAAGAAAAGAGGGTTAAAACTCGTGAAGAATCAGGAGAATCATATTCACAGATGCAGATGTATTTGGTGAAATGCCAGATTAAAGTTTTATGGCACGGGTGGCCAGAGAAGCTGTGGCTGCCCCATCCCTGCAAGTGCCCAAGGCCAGGTTGGAGCACCCTGGGATAGTGGAAGTTTCCCTGCCTGTGGCACTGGATGGGCTTTAAGGTCCCTTCCAACCCAAACCATTCCATAATTCTCTGTCAAATGCTGTGTTTGAAACCAGGGGTAGAGCTTTTCCTTTTTTCCAGGTGTCACAGAGACACTCCAAGCCAAAACTGGCCTTTTGAAAAAGCTTGAGTTTCAAATTAAACACTGTTTATTTAATGGGATAGACAAACAACCCTGCATCTTTTATCCAGCCTGTGACAGAACAAAGAACTGTTGTACTAAACATATTAGGGAGGAATGGATTCAGAAAAAAAATTGATCTGGGAAAGATTTCTCATTGGGAAAAGGTTGACGGAAAAATTAATAAGGAAAATGTCCCTTTGTGACTTTGATGATGACTTCCATGGCAGCCCTGTATTTAAATTTGAACAGATGTTTAGTGTCACACAGGCCACACTCCTAGAAAGTTTCAGGATGTTTAATCATCAATTTCAAAGCCTTGAAACTTAAAAGTTTAGGTTGGTGCTTCATTCCACTGTGAACTGCACAAGTAACTCCACAAATGGCCAAAAAAAAAAAAATCAGCAATTTCAGTGAACATGGCAAAAAATGGGTGCTGACAATATAGAGGTGATATATGAGAAATGAAGTAGTTTAAATTGGAAAAGAGAGATGGAATAATAGAGCATCTGTATTTTTTTTTTTTTATATATCGCCACAGCAAATGGTAGATTTGATTTCTCATTCTTCAGATTAAGTTTCTTGTTCTGTTTCTGTCATCTTGGCACTCCTTGTACAAAACATGCTCCTCCTTAAGCTCCCTGGGTTTGGTGGCTGCAGTGAGAGCCAGTCTGGGTGTGACAGGCACTGTGAGGGAACACTGAATTCCTTGGATAATTCTGACTCTGTGGGGCTCCCTGTGCGGTTTGTCCCTGAGCCAGCTGCTCTGTATTTCATGTCTCCACCCTGACACTGGCACCTGTCAGGGCATTATTGATCAAAACCACTGCAGTGACTTTTCCAAGGAATGGGAATATCCTCAGTGGGAGCTGTAGGAATCAAAGCTTAGCTGTGAACAGCACAAAGGCTGTGAAAGCATCACAGTTCTCTTCCATCACACTGCATCCTGTTGCATTTATTCTCCTTATTACCAGGCAGGGATGGTTCAGCACATTCTGCTTTTCCTGCAGGGCATCCTGCAAGCTCTGGAATTTCTGCTGAGGAGGAATTACAGACCCCGCCGCTCGTTCTACATTGGCATTGGCCACGATGAGGAGGTATTTTCTTTCCTTTCCTTGGCACAACAACCTGTTTGCATTGTTCCTGTAGGTAACAAGGCTTAATTTTGAAACATTGTTTGGCTGGAAGGTCTTTCCTGTTTTTCTTGGTTCTGTGGGGAGATACTGTGTCAGGCCCCAGGTCACAGTTACGGGTTGATTGTTTGGCTTGGAGTGACATTCTCAAAGGGTTTGGTGTGATGAGCAAAGAGAAAAGAACACCAGAGGGTGTCACTCCAAATTCTTTTCTGCAAGGAAGGTGCAGCAGGAATCTCATTTTGGAGACAGGAAAAGCTGGGTCGAGATTCACATGGTTGTGCCAAACGTTCAGGAAAAGCTGGCAAAAATGTTCCAGTGGTACAGAGAGACAGGGGAGGTGGGTTTGGTTATGTACTGTACTGTCAAAATATAAATACAGATTTACTAATAGTTGAAATAAATAGGTCTGCTAATGCTAATCTGTGGAGTTTATAGCTCTGAGATATCAAAATGAAAGCAGCAGTCAGTGACTCATCAATAAGAGCGCTCCTCATCATGGATATAAATTAATCTGCTATCAGGCCATTAACAATCTCCAATTAATTTTCCTGGAAGAATCTTTTGTGGTTGCCCTGGAAATGTTCCCCAGGGGACTTCATGCATTCTTTGTACTGTAGCCAACAGCAAGGTGTTTTCCAGTTTTCCTCCCAGTGTTCTGGCTGGATCTGATCAGTTCCTCTGCCTGGATTCCACAGGTGTCTGGTCTGAAGGGAGCAAGGAAAATTGCAGCTCTGCTGGAAGCCAGAGGAGTGAAACTCTCCTTCCTGCTGGATGAGGGGAGCGCCGTGCTGGACGGGATCATTGCAGGGGTGAAGAAGCCAGTGGCAATGTAAGAGTGACCACCATGAGCCATGATCCATTTCCAGTCATTAATTAGTGGTAAATGACATTGTTGATGTCACTGCAGAGTGTTTTCAGGACGTGTGGCAGTGTTGGTGCTGCTGGAGCTGCAGCAGTGGCACAAAGTGCAAGGCAGGGACCTTCAGCCTCTGCCTGCTGCCCATCACAGCTGTGCTGACAGAGGCACAATGTTCCACTGAGCATTTCAGTTCTGTGCTGTAGAGCTCTGCTCACTGGAGAAGCAGCCCAGAAGACTTCAGTCCTGCAGAGACCTAAACACTGTGTTAATGATCTGTTGTTGCTGCTTGAGTGGTTTTTATCATACTAAAACTATGCAGAGTAGTTACTTTTATCTACAATCTGTGTGTGTGTTTGGAATGGCATTAGTCATCTATTTGTTTATTAATTGATTAATTTATCATTGTCCAGGATTGCTGTCACAGAAAAAGGTTCAATGACACTGAACTTCACAGTGGAAAAAGAGCCAGGACATTCATCCTTTCCTCCTAAGGAGACAAGTATTGGCATTCTGGCAGCAGCCATGTCCAGGTGAGAGCTTTCCTGTCACCCAGTGTCAAAAACTGTCAAAAAACCTCCTAAATCACTGATACGTGACTTTTCAAATATTTGTGTTTAGATTCTTTCTCAAATTGCTGCTCTGTATTTGAAATTGCAGTTTGTAGCTCACTTTGAAGGCCAGAAATGCAACTCCCAGCCAAGGAGCAATTGCCAGGTGTCTGCAGAGTCTTTGCACTTCAGCTGCTCCAAGTGTCAGCCAATTCTTCAAAAGCAAGACAAGTGCTGTCTGCCCTAATTTACTCTGTAGCAACAGAGATTCCTTTGTTTGGGTGGCAGGATTTCTCTGGAATTTGTTCCTGCACATCCCTGCTACCTCAGCTGGGAATTCTCCAAGCCAATGAACACGGAATAGATTCATGATGTGACTGCAGAAATCATCTCTTTACATCTCTGTGTGATATTAAGTTGGCTAAGAAATACATATTTTTGAAAAACTGAGTATGTCCAGACATGGTGGGATTTGTGTGCTCTTTTTCTGGATTTCCATGTATTTATAGGAGCCAGACTTTAGGATTTTTTCAGCTGTTTCTCCAAGGAAATCTTTGCACGTGACTGGAATGCCCAGAAATCTGTGGAGCTGTGCTTGCAAATTTACTTACCAGGAGAGCAGAATGTGATTGCATCTCCAATAACAGGGATACATTTCACAAATCAAATTCCTGACATCTTTCTGGAGCAGTAACAGCCAGAGAGTTGTGTTTTTACCTTTTCAATGTTGATTTGTTTCGTAGGCTGGAGCAGAATCCCTTGCGCAACCTGTTTGGCTACGGACCAGAGCTCATGACTATGGAGCACCTCGCAGCAGAGGTGAGGACAGAAGCAGGATTTCATTCCCAAATTTCCGTAACAGTAACCCAGTGAAGAATTTAGAGCACAGTTCTGTAGAAAGGGTAAAAAAAGCTGGGTTTTCTCCCAGATTGTTGTTTCTGCTGGAATTGTTACGTCCACATTCAAATGACTCCGCCGTGCTCTTGACAAATAAAAACTTTCTGATTTGTGGTTTTGTTTCTTCCCCTTAGTTCAAGTTTCCTCTTAACATCATCATGAGCAATTTGTGGCTGTTCTCACCTATTGTCAGCAGGTAAGAAAAGAGATCCTTGATAAACATCCCCAGCCTCTCACCCTTAAAAGATGAAGCCATTTCTAATCTTCCCAGGAAATCAGTTATTTTATAGTTTAGATAATTCAGTGGTTTCCTGTTAATAACCACTTTGTTAATTGAACGAGCCATCATTCAGCTTATTGCCTGTGGAATTATGGTGCTTATTTTTTAGCAATGTTCAACTTATTTGAAAACTTTTGTTTGTTTGTTTCTGTTTTTGTAGAGTCCTTACCTGGAAACCTTCCACCAATGCCTTGATCCGAACGACCACTGCAGTCACCCTGTTTAATGCAGGAATCAAGGTACTTTCATTTGTTTTTTTCTCCATGTAATTATGATGAGACCATTAGGACAATATATTTCCTCCTATTTATATCCAGTTATAAGATCAGTGTGGGCCCTGTGTGCTGCCACAGTCTCATTCTTACCTCAGATGTGGCTTGGATTTGGCTACATTTGAAAATCACTTCCTTTCAGAAGTATCTGATCTCTGTCCATCACTGTTAAAATTGTTCATATTTTAGGATAGCCAAGAAAATGTGGTCTCTGCATAATCCTATAAAGCATCAAAGGCAATATTTGCAACTGTCACAGTCACAAACACTTCTCTGGCCCAGACATTTGTAGCACAGGTCTGGGGTTTGCCTGACGTGGGTTAAATGTGCACCTTGGACTGAGAGATAACAGCCAGATCCTGCCCTGATAAGGAAGTGGAGCTGTCCAAAACCACTGGAGCCCTGGAAAACAGACAGGCTGTGTTTGGTGTGTCCCTGAAAAGATCTGAGACTGAAAAGCATCACTGGACAGGAAAAGATGCAGTGGCTGAACAGTGACACGGAGTGGCCAGGAGGGAAGTGACACCCTGCTTCCTTGGGTTTTTTTAAAAGGTTCCACGGTTTTGTTTAACAAAGTTGTGAATATTCAGTCTGTAGATAACAAGAGTTATGTGTTCAATAAAAATCATTTGTTAAGTGACTTACATTTACCCGAATATGAACCATGTAATGTGACAATGAGGTAAAAATATCACTTAAAAAATACAGAGTTTCAGAATTTCTCAGTAAAAATTTTGTGAAGGGAGAGGGTTTAGCTCAAGATAAAAACTTCTATATAAGTAACAGCTAACTTCATTTTTGTTGATTGGATGAATATTTCTTTGTGTATTTATCTGCATTTTAGATAAGATTTGCAGTGTTTGAACACAGAAAGAGACATCACACTTGGTGGAAACAGTGCAGCATCTGAGGCCTGCAGTTGTTTGGGCAGTTCTGAGTTTGCAGCTGGCATTTTATTCTGGTTTTCACTTCCTTTGAAACTTTGGCCCTTCCTTTTTTCCAGGTGAATGTCATCCCCTCCTCTGCGAGAGCCACGGTGAACTTCAGGATCCACTCAGCCGAGACAGCAGCTGAGGTAGCCCTGGTCAGATCTGCTCAGCCTCTGTGCCAAAGAGCACGTGGATCAGCTGGGATCTGGAGTGGGAGCCTTAGGGTTTGTGCCCTGGGAGAGTTTGGCAATCTGGCACACTTCAGGGAGTCTGACAGGCCTGGCCAGCCCAGGGCAGCTGTGAAATGTTGTCAGTACAAAACATCTTCCCTCCCCAAGCCTTTGCTGGAAGTTTCTCTCTCTGGAAGCTTTTTCTGGATTATTTGGGTGCCATAATTTCCAAGAGCAGCAGGCTGAGCACCTGCCTTTCAGGGCTGAGGCAGTTCAGGAGTACCTCGAGACACTGATGTGCATCTGATCAAAAAATTCAGCTGAAGTGTCAGCTGTGCACTCAGAAGAGGAAGAGAGCCTGACACACACTTTCAATCTGTGTTTGCAGCCACAACTGACAGTTCACAGACAGATGTTTTCTGGAAAGCTGAACATCTGCTGATGTCTCTAAGGGCTGATTTCTCATTTCTTGTGCTCATTTTGTCTCTGTGTTTCACCCACAGGTGCTGGAGGCAGTCAGGAACACCATTGCTGATGACAGAGTGAAGATTGATGTGGTGGAGGCCTTTGACCCGCTGCCCATCAGTCCTTGGGATGAGCAGACATTTGCAGTCCATATTTTTCAAAGGACCATCCTGGACACTTTCCCAGATGTTGACAGTGTAGTCCCAGGTGACAGCAGGCACATGATGATTATTGTTTCCTCTTGTGCTTTTCCCTCCCCCAGCACTGCCCTGTTTCCATTTGCTGTGTACTCCTCCACCCCAGCTGTTAACTACTGGAAACAGCTGTTTTTTCCTCTTTTTATTCCTTTCCCTCTTTATGCTTTAAAAGTTTTAATGTTGTTTTTTAGTGGTGGAAGTAAAAAAGCAAACAGGAAGCTGACAGAAACAATGAGCCTTGAATTGGGCTCTCTGCACATACAAAGGAATCTCTTCAGGGAAGAAAGGAATTGTGAGGGAGAGGAGGAGGTCTTCTTGCTTTAGTTCTTCTTTTATTGTTTTCATAGCTGGCAAAGCCATTCCTGCTTTTCTGTATTGTTCCTTATGATCCCAGCCCCTTCCCTTGCAGCTCCATCCCAGCTCTGCAGTTGTTGAAGTTTGAAGCTTAAATTTTTGGGGATGCTGAGTGTCAAGGCTGTTCTTAGGTTGAGCTGTGTGTTCAGCTCCTGTTCCTGAAGGAGAGAACCTTCTCCAGGATGTGCCAGTCAGTGTTTCCAGTGATGCTTTTGGTGCAGGCAGTGCAGGCCTGTTATCATTTGCTTTTCCTCTCTCCTGGGGGAAAGGTGGCTCACCTTTGAAACTTCAGTTGTTCCTCTCCTGCAGAACAAACCTGAGGTTTGTTTTCCAGGCACGTGCATTGGAAACACGGACAGCAGGCACTTCACCAACGTCACCAAGGCCATTTACAGGTTCAACCCTCTGCTCCTGAAACAGGATGATCTGCCCAGGTACTGAGCTCTGCACGTGGGCAGCTCTTGGGGAAGAGGAGATGCATGAGCAGTGGGCAGAAGGAAGCCCAGCCTTGTGTGCCTTGGCCTCACATTCTGTCAGGCCACCCATTTCCTGCAGATTCAGTGCTGGGGATGGAAATTACCCTGGGACAGTGTCAGCCCTGACTCTTAGTTCCTTCAGATGCAGGCAAGACCCATTTAGGTGTTTGATTCAGTGGTGCTGAGTGGATCCTTTGTGTGCTGCAGCAGTGTGAGAGGTGTTGTTCTGCAAGTTGGCCTTGTCCTGCAGATTTATCTGCATATTTGGACACTTGTCACTCTGAATTGACTGGAAGTTTCCTAAGTTATGTGATAACAACATCATGGTGCAAGGGATTGTTAGCTTATTTAGATCTCCCATTTTATTGAGGTGCAGATGATGCAGGAGTTGAGTGTTCTGGCTGTACTGGACAGTGACAGAAGTGGCCAAGAAATGGGCCATTAGGATTTTTTACAGATTAGATTTTTAGAATTTTTTTTTCCAGACTTAGCTGTTGGGCTCTGAGCCTTTGAATCAGTACATTTGGGTTGGTTACAGGGCAGGTTTTGGTCTATATTGCTGTGTTTTTCTATTTTATGAAGTCAACAGCCAAGCAGGGTGCTGGGTGTGTGCAACTGGGTCAGAAATTCCCCCTGGACTGAAAAACATCCTCTTTCTTTCAGGATCCATGGGTTGAATGAGAGAATCTCCATTGAGAATTACGAGAAGCAGGTGGAGTTCCTCTTCCAGCTGATCAAGAACTGTGACATCGAGACACTTCCCGAGCCCCACGCCAACTCCCACGAGCTCTGAGAGACTTCTGGGAAGAGCAGCTGCAGGTGGACTCTGGGGCAGAGGGGCTGAAGATGCAGTTGTGTCCTGTGTCTCGAGCTACAGCTGAAATTTGGGTTTTTTATATTGTGGTTTACATACAGATGGAAAAAGTGCTGGTTGTGTGATAGGAACCTGGCAAAACCCAACAAATGACCCAAATTTCTGCTCTCTGTGGTCTGATAGGCAGCCATTCATCTGACATTAATTTTTTTCAGCACTTTAAGCCTCTGAAATTGGTAATCACTAAAAAATCTAAGCTATAATCTGCAGTCATTCACCACTAGAAGGTGAATCATCCAGTGGGCTTCTGACAAACTCGTTTTTTATGGTGCATGGATCTCCCTCAGGTGAGGTGTCTGCCAGAAGCCCACGGGGAGGGTTTGTGACGTGGTGAAAGGGTTCCTGCCACTGGTACAGCCACACTGAGAGCTTCTTGCACTGCTGCTGGGCATGGGCTGCTTCCCAGGGGATTCTCCCAGGGGATTCTCCCAGGCTGTTTCCCAGGGGATGCCCTCACCATCATCCATGGTACTCTGAGGCAGTGTTCACTGCCATGGCTGCACTGATTTCTGACTGTTTGCAGGTACTCCAGAACTTCTATGTTGTTGTAACTGAGCAGGTGCTGAAAACTTTCCTTTCCCATCATTTTAGTGATTATTTTTTTCCCCTCCCTGACTCCTGGTGTGGCTCAAGGTGTGCTGTGCAACTGGATGTCAGAAGAAGGGATTGCAGCTTTAAATAAGGAATCAAATCCCTGTTGTCTGCTCATCTCTTTTCTCAGTGAATCAGTTTATGCTTCTCCTTTGCTCTTCTGACAACTTGACTGGGAAAGATGTGAAGCCCTTCAGTTTCTTCCAGTTCAGAGGGATCAGAGGTTTGTTCCTTCACTGCCAGTGCAAGCAATTTCCACTTTCCTGCTCAGTTTTTTGGGAATCCTGGGGTAGGCAGGCCATGGATGTTGACTCTGCTTCATCTTGCACTTCTTGCCTCCCTATGACAGCACTAAAGGGTTCAGCATCATTCTTTTGGCCTTGACAGTTGAGGTTACCAGTATTAATTAGACAAATAATTTATTTAATCAGTTAATTCAATTAATTCTGTCAGTAAATAGTTAACCAAGTGATGTTAGCCAAAGAAAAGCCTGAAAGCTGCTGTGTGACAGTGCTGCGGGGACCAGTGCAGCTCCTCCTGCTGCACAGATGTGTCTGTTTTTCAGAACTTAAATTATGCACTGGAATGGGTGGATGTTCTGTTCTAAATTCATACTGTGAAATGTGCTGGAATGTACAGGAAATACCCTGAAATGGATCCTGAAAAACACTGGTGGAACTGTGATTCCAATTCTTTCCGTTCACCTTTCCTTTATTTTTTTCTAATCTGATCTTATCACTGTGGCCAGAGGGCTCCAACTGTATCACTTACTGAATAATTGAAACAAAACTGACAGTTTCATCTAATAAAATGAGAAATGTGAATTCTTTTCTGATGATTATTTAGTCTTTTTATCTAATTTTGTAATTGCAGTGAAGTCATTTCCACACCTGAGCAATCCATAAAGTTTCCATCAAAACAAATCCACCTATTTTCCAGCCAGCTTTGATCTTTGCTCCCTTTTCTGTACAAAATCAGCTCACCCTGGCCAGGCATTGTTGGGCAGTAAATAGTTTGCATCTTTTCTGCTTTGCTGCACTTTGTGATTTGTTCAGCCACGTGTCTGGGGCTCTTTTGTGGAGGTGTCACTGCTCCTGTGAGCTCCTGTGTGCAGGCACAGCAAAAGTGATGTGTCAGGGCACAGCACTGAATGGAACCCAGCCCTGGCACTGGGAGGTGCAGAGAAGGGTTTGTTGTTGTTGTTTTTTCTCTGGCAAATCTCTGTAAAACTGAGTTTAAAGCCTTTGCTTTGGCTGTGGCTGTATGGGCTCAATTTTGTTTAACAGCTGTTCGTTGTGCTGCCTGTCAGAGGGACTGGAGAAATGGGAAAACAGGGAGAAAATGGGAAAAATCTCATGAGGGAGCACAGGTTGTGAAAATCCTGACCTGGGTCACGTTGTTGTGGTGTGGAAGGAGGGATTTGGTGCCTCTTGTACCAGCAAATGTGTCCTAAAGACATAAAGCATCCTTTATATTCTGACCAAAACCCCTCACCTCTGTTCTGGTGAGGATTGTTTCTTTAAAGGAAGAAGATTCATTTTGCTGCTGAAGGAAAAGTGAAGGGCAGAGGGCAGTGAAGTGGAGCTGGGCAGGCAGGGCTGGGTCACCGATGACCTGTGTGAACGTGTGCCATGAGATTTGGCTGGGGAGCTCCTTGCAGAGCTCATTAAGTGCTGCTCATCAGCCAGGCCCGGGATCTTGCAGTGTCTCTGCACTGGGGACGTGCTCAGCAGAGCTTTGCTGTAACCTGAGGCCACTAAAGTGCTTTAAACAGACCCCGTCCTGCAGGATCCACTGGGGAAACAGCACATTCCCATCTTTACCTGTGTTCCCAGTCCCTCCTGATGATTATCTGTGCATTTTCCATGTGGCAGCTTTGCCCTGGTGTTCTTAAGCCTCTTTATTTTATCTCATTTGCTGCCAGGTCGTGGTTGTGTGACACAATTCCAGGGGCTCACTCAATGCTTGGTGTCTGCACACACCTCCTGACAGAACAGGTCTCTTCTCAGCCCATTTCACTGTTTCTGAAAATGGCACTTTTCCTAAGTGGAGCGTGAAATTCACATAAATAATAACACCGATGATGCCTTTTCTGTTAAGATCACCTCCAACCTTGCATGGTGTGAGCAGTTGCTGGAGAATGCCAAGCACATGATGAAAACAGGATTAATGACTCCTGGAGCTATTCTTTTTGTGTGTGGTGAGTCACTGTGCCTCGAGCAGGGAGAGCAATTACCTCTGACTCAGAGAAGGAAGGAAGAGCCTGATTTTCTGCTCTGAATTCAGGTAACTCAGTCATATTGACAGATATGATTTGAGCACTGTGTTAGCCCAGTTCCAGTGGGTGTTACATCCATAGCAACTTCCTTTTCTCCCTGCTTTTCCCCAAGTCTGCAGCGCTGATGTTCTTGTGCCAGCACTGACTCAAAGGGAGGTGTGTGCAGTTGTCAGGCTGCTGTGGGCCAACTGAGCTGGGCCTGCTGCAGCCTGGGGAAAAGGTCACATCCCACACCTGCATTTTCTAAAGGAAGCTCTGTTGCTGGGCTCTCTGTAACAGAACTTGGTTTATTTTCAGCCCCAAGTGGCCGTGGGGAGTTCAGGCTCAGAGCTGGAGGAACAAGGTGTTTACAGAGCAGTTTCCTCCAGCTTTGCATTTGACACTTGGATTCTTGGGCTCCTCTTTTGCTGTTCCATTTGCTGGTCCATGGAGCTGCTGAAATCCATTTTCCCCAGCAGGTGCTGTGAAAATTTCCCTGGAGCAGTGCTGTGGAGTGAGACACACACTGAGGAACCTGGAGGCTGCTCAGCCACAGCCTGTGGTGCCCTTTGCTGTTAGAGAGGACCATTCCTCACCTGCAGCTCAGCCTGTGACCCTGAATTCTCTGCTTTTCAGTGCTCTTCACCCTGCTGCTTGAACCCTGCACAAATTCTTGCCAAATCTATTCAGTCCTTGCTGGTGCTCTGGAACTTTCCCAGAATTTCTGTCCCTTCAATCCCCAAGCTGAGGCTTCGTCAGCCATTTAGAGATGTGCTGCTGTGAGGTCTCTGCAGCGTTGGCAGCTCTGTGCCACCATCTCGGGCCTGCAGTGGGGCAGAAGTGCTGCCCAGGGAATGATTTTCCTGGCTGAGCAGCTCGGGGAGGGCTGTGGGACGCTGGAGCAGGGGCTTGGCTCGGCTTTCCGGTCCCACAGCTTCCCGGGGCAGCGGGAGGCAGAGATAAAGGGCTCCGGGCTGTGCTGGGGAGGGGAAGGGAGGGCCCTGCTCCCTGCAGATCCCTCTGCTGATTGCAGGGCTGATCTCAGAGCTGTGGTGGGGGGCCCAGAGGAAGCTGCAGTCACTTCTCAGCAGGAAGGAAAATGACCACATGGAAGGGTGGTTAGAGCAGGGGGCAGGGGACAAAGGGAAAATGCTCTTTGGCACTCAGGGTTTTGCCACGGGGTTGATCACAGGACAGGGGGTCTTACAAGCAGCATTCAAATCATGCAGCTTTTCCCAGGGTGCTTTTCATGCCTCTTTTAATTTATATTTTTAACGCAGCACAATGGTGTGGTTTATTGCAGCCCTGTAAATACTCAGATCTCTTGAACACTGTGCTTGGCCTTACAGAGATGATCCTGGGGAGGGGCCTGGGTCAGATATTCTGGATCTGATATCCTTCCACTTGGATTTTTAAATGTTGGTACTGCAGGACTGCCTTGTTGTATGTAAACATGTTAATCCAGAGTCCTCTCTGGGATTTTGGGAAGTGAGAGGGTCCTCATGGAGCAGGAAATAGGGGAGAATTAAGAGATTATTGTGTATTTTTCTTTTATCATCAGTCTCTGGTCTGGCCAGCCTTGTGGTATCAGTGTTTTCTTCAGCCTAATTCTGACTATAAATGCCTTCCCTCACAGCCTCTAACCGGAACAAAGCTGACATGTGAGGCACATCCCCAGTGGCTCCGTGACAGGTGTCCCTGTCCCTGCTGTCCCACCGGATCCGCTGACCTTGTGGAACACAGGAAGGCCAGGCCCAGGTGCTCTCCCGTGACCACGAGCCCCAGGGAGGGACCTGCCAGGGGCTGCCCTGTGTTTGTCACAGGGGGGACACAGGAACACAGCTGGGACCTTGGAAAAAAGGATGGAGATGGGTTTGTTTGCTTCCAGGCTGGCAAAACAGAACTTCCTGCATCTGCATTTCTCCCCCAGCTCAGGGCCAGCTGCTGACGTTGTTGCCTGCCCTCGTGAGCTGCCTGTGCCCTGCAGTGACATCTGAAGGGCCAAGTCCTGCTCCAGAACCTGCTCAGGTTTGTTTTCCTGCTCAGATTCCTGCTTGCAAGGAATTAAGAACCCAGTTCCTCCAGGATCCTGGCTCAGGAGCAGCTGGGGCCCCATTTAGCTCTGTGACAGGCAGTGGTGGAGCCAGGACAGGGAGCAAAGGCCCCTCTCAGGGCACTGACACTTCTGTCTCAGGACTTTTTGAGTGACTTTGGCCAAACCTTTTTATCCTGCTGGATTCTCCTGTGAAAGGGGCTCCCCAGGCCATTCCTGAGTGCTGGCCCAGAGCTGGGCACTTCAGCGGTGCCAGAATCACGTGGCTGCTGTAAAACACATGGGCACGACATTCCATGAGACATTCCATGATCCAGCACAGCTCAGTGGCCAACTCCTTCCTTTCCAAACATTTTTGTTGCCTTTGCTACCTGCTCCCTGCAATTGGAAACCAAATTTCCTGCCCTTTCATCCTCTGCTTTTTTTTTGTTTTTGATCTCAGCCTGGCTGGTGGGGGTTTTATCTATTTCTGTTTTCTTGTCTCAGGCAGCTTTTGTCCCCACACTTCCACTTCCTGAGCCTGCAGCTGGGGAGCAGCGAGGTCACATTTGGGTGCACGTTGTTTTTTGGGGAGCTGAGGGAAGAAAGGAGGCTCCATCCCGGGGGAGGGATGGATTTTCCGAGTCAGGAAGGAAAGATGAAGGTGGAAGCAGAGCCTTGCAGCCAGGTTTGTTTGGACAAAGGAGAATGGAGGCTGGGCTGGAGGCAGGGTTTGGAACTCCAGTCCCAGCTGGAGCATGGAATGTGGCTGTGGCTGGAGCTGAGATGTGCCTCTGGATGTCTCAAGTGTTCCATGAGGTTTCTTTGCTGGTGGAAGTCCTGAGGATGAGTGAAATGACCCCGAAGGCTCCCCATCTCGTGAAATCCCAGAATCCCAGGATGGCTTGGATTGGAAGGGACTTTAAACTTGTCTATTCCACTCTTGCCATGTGCAGGGACACCTCCCACTGTCCCAGGCTGCTCCAAGCCCTGTCCAGCCTGGCCTTGGGCACTTCCAGGGATCCAGGGACAGCCAGAGCTGCTCTGGGCACCGTGTGCCAGGGCCTGCCCACCCTTCCAGGGAGGAATTTCTTCCCAGTATCCCATCCAACCCTGCCCTCTGGCAGCTTAAAGCTATTGCCCCTTGTCCTGGCACTCTCTGCCCGTGTAAAAAGTCCCTGATCAGTGCTGCTTTCTCTGATCATCTCTCCTGTCCTGCTCCACATGTTCCAGTCATCCTCTTCTCCCAAAGCACCAAATATTCCAGGAAAACACCTCTCTGTGCCCAGTTCTTGATGGCAGCAAGCAGAACTGAAGCAGCAGAGCCCACAGCTTTGGGTCACAATGGATCCCTGCCCACGACTGCTTCTGTTTCCTTAAGGAATGAAGTCACCAGCTCCAGGCATGTTCCTGTATCCATGCAGGAATGTGGCTCTCGTGCTGCCCTCCCCTTGTCCCCGCACACGTTCAGTGTCCCAGCCACCCTCATTGGCCCAGAACGTGTCTCCAAGGCCTGGAGCTGGGATCACATCATCACCCTGAGTAATAACTCGCTGCTGACTGTTTCCTGGGAGGAAAGGAAAGGCAGGAAGGAAAAACAACTGCTCAAAATTTCCACTCATGACAAGAAAAAAAAAAAAAGGGGGGGGGGAATAAAAGGAAAGCATGAATCAGAGGAGCTGGTTCATTCAGGAACACGCAATTCTACAGAGCAACGAGGACCTGACCTCTGTAGCAGGAGTTTTTATGCTCTTTATTTATTTGTTTTGGGACAGTTCGGCATAAACAGAGGCAGAGTACGTGACAATATTCCTGAGCTTTTGTTCTGAGCTGCATCAGCCTGGCAGAGGCCTGAAATCCAGCGGGTACCACTGAGCACACTGCTGCTCCTTAGCCTGGATCCAGCCGTGTTTCCCTGCCTGGGGGTGTCCCTGGAAGCACCCCTGGGAGTGGCATCACGGGGCACTCACAGGCCACCTGTGAAATCCCTGTCCCCAGGGCGGCACAAGGAGGCTTCCCCAGCGAGGGATCCCCGGACAGCCCAGGTGAGAGCAGGTAAAGCCTCGGGGGGATGGATGGACGGACGGACGGACGGACTAACAGCAGGACGGAGGGAGGGATGGAGGGATGGAGGGACGGACGGACGAACAGCAGGATGGATGGAGGGATGGAGGGGTGGAGGGACGGACGGACTAACAGCCGGATGGATGGAGGGATGGAGGGATGGACGGACGGACGGACTAACAGCAGGACGGAGGGAGGGATGGAGGGATGGAGGGACGGACGGACGAACAGCAGGATGGATGGAGGGATGGAGGGGTGGAGGGACGGACGGACTAACAGCAGGACGGCTGGAGGGATGGACAGCAGGATGAACGGAAGGACGGACAAACAGACTCGCCGCTCCCGCCCAGTGCGGACACAGCCGCACGTGACCTCAGGCTCCGCCCCCCACCGCCAAAGGGGCGTGGCCTACCGCGCCGGGGGGTTCCCAGGGCCGGGGCGGGGCCAGACGTGACGCCACGCGCACCGGACCAATGGGAGCGCGGCGCGGCGGGGCGGGCGGGGCCGCCATTGGCCGACGGTGATGTCAGGGCGGCGCGGGGCGGGGCCCGGCGCGACAGAGCGTGGGGCGGCGGAGGAGCCGCGGGTGCGCGGCGGGCGCGGAGCGACCGGCAGCGGGCGGGAGCGGCACCGCGGGGACTCCGCACCGGGCGGGACCGGCACCGCGGGGACACGGGCAGCGGTACCGTGAGGACACCGGCGCTTGGCGGGGGCACCGCGGCGACACGGGCGCTCGGCGAGGGGACCGGCCGGGCGGCAGCTCCGCTCCGCGCATCCCCGCGGGGATCCGCTCTGGAGCTCGCGGGGCTCTGCGGGCGCTGCGGCAGCGGGAGGAGCCCCGGCCGCGGGGATCGCCCTGCGGGTCCCTCCCGGGTGCCCCTTCCAGAGCGCGGCTCGGGCCCCGCATGCCCCGGCTCAGCCGCTGAGGGTGCCCAGGGTTGCGGGAGAACAGCCGAGGGATAGTCGGGGCCACGGCGAAGGCTGAACCTCGGCATCTGTTGGAGGAAACTGCTGGAGCCGCTGGTGCGGGCTCCCACGGAATATCGGCTTTCCTCCCGTGTGTTTCAGGTGGAAGACGAGTTCCAGGAAAAGCACGTTAAATCCCAGGCTGTCCGAATGCCAGCCCCCACCCTGCAGCCTGCCCAGCTCCGTGAGTAACCTTCACCGGGGACCTGCTGTTCCTCTGAGGAAGAACTGTGCTCGCCTCGTGCTGCTGGGTGAGAAATTCTTCTGGGGGAGGAGGAGGACGGCAGTGACACTCGAAACCTGCTGGCATCGCTGGCTGTCCTGGCGGAAAACCCGCAGGAGCCTTCAGACTGGAGTTCTGCAGAGGGACAGTGCCACTGGAGGAAGTGGCAAAGCCCTGGAAGCAAGAAGAGCCTGAGTGGGATCATCTCTAAAAGCCAGTCCTCTCCTTCAATGTTCCTTTAAGCTTCTGTGTCCTTCACCTCATCTGGTTTTCCCTCTGCCTTGCCACATCTGCTGGAAAACAGACTGGGAAGAGATGTCCTAAGGTGTCACCCATCAGGGGAGCAAAGCTCGGATCCTGCCGCTGCACCACCCGGCTCTGGAGAGGAGCAGAGCACAGGGAATTGCTGCCATTCCCAGCTCCTGCCGTGCCCCCTGCTCGCTGTCCCCTGTCCCTGGACGCTGCTTGATGGGGATCTCTGCTGCAGCAGCAGGCTCTGCACTCCCGGCGGGGCTGGCACGGGTCGCTCCTAGATGCTGGAAAGGCCGTGTGGATAAGCTGCTGGCAGAAGAGCCCTTCTGGAGCGGCTGCTGGCTGTAGGCCCAGCGAGCCAAGGGTCAGGAGAGCCTGTCCTGCTGCTCTCATGACTTCCAAGCTGGAGCAGAAGGAGACCCCCCAGGCCAACGGGGCCGTGGTGGCCGGGGACTGCCTGGCCAGCCCGGAGCCCGCGGATTTCCTGGGGCCCGGCGGCGCCGGCGTGGAGGTGGTGGTGCTGGAGTCCCGTGCCAACGCCAAAGGGGTGAGGGAGGAGGATGCCCTGCTGGAAAACGGCAGCCAGAGCAACGAGAGCGACGACACCAGCACGGACCGGGGTCCTGAGGCCGCCTCCCCGCTCAAGGAGACCTCGTTTTCCATCGGGCTGCAGGTGCTGTTCCCCTTCCTGCTGGCAGGCTTTGGCACGGTGGCTGCCGGGATGGTGCTGGACATCGTGCAGGTAGGGTTGGAGCTCCCCTGGCTCTGCAGAGCAGGGCTGGGGGGGATCCTGGGGTGGCAGGGCCGGCTCAGCAGCAGGGAGGGCTGGGGAAGGAGTTCCCTGGTGAGCTGGCTGGGGAGGGGGACGTGGGGAGCCCCCATCACCCCGTGCCACCCCTGGATTTGTAAATTCAGCTCCGTTAATTGAAGGAGATGGGAGGGATGTGTGGAATGAGGGAAGGAGAGGACACTGGCTCAGAGGAGAAGGTGCAGCTGAAGCTTCTGCCTGGGAGCTGGGAGCACTCTGTGCATCGCAGCTGGAGATAAATCCCCTCCCTGCTGCTGCCTGGTGACCTCCCAGCCCCAGGGACTGGTTCCTCCTGTCCCTTTCCCACCTCGGGTGCTTGCTGTGCTGTTCCAGGCTCGTGCCAGCCAGGTTAATGTTTCTCTCAGTGTTTGCCAGAGCGTGTGGCTCATTCCAGAGCTTCCTGCACCGCTTCCTTGTGCTCTGCAGGCATCCAGGGATGACAGGGCTAACGGAGTGTTCCTCCTGACGGGGCTGTGGAGCTGATATTTTTTTAGGAAAGGCCAGCAGGGAGCTGGCAGTTACCTCTGGATGAAAACCAAGGTGTTCCCCGTGGCAGGTGACGCTGTGGGGACGTGCCAGCCCGGGTGTGTCCCCATGTGGGAGTGGTGCCTTTGCACACTGAGGCTCCTGTGCTGGTCTCCACCACGTTCCCCAGGCGTGCCTGGCAGCAGAGCAGCTTCTCCTGTGCCCTGAACACCAGGCTGGGCAGAGCCTCCCCGCCCTGAGCTGCTGGAGGTTGATAGACAGACAGGAACACTGATTCCCATGATCAGAACTCACTTCTGCTGAGACTTCCCAAAAGCTTACACACCATTTCGGGAAGGTTAGTAATTTTCACTGCAATGATTAGGTTCAACATGATACAGCCAAACTCCTGCATTTTACAACATCTCTTGTTTGGAGAAGTTTGATTGAATTTCTTCTTTCCCATAAGCAGGTCCAGTCCCACCTTCTGTAATCTTCAAAGCTCTGTTTGTTCCTGCCAGGGCATCCTGGTTATCACCCCAGCTACGCCAATTAAATATGCTAATTAAATCCCTGCGTATTCCCACACTGAGGCACAAACCTGGGCCCACCCATGGCTTTGTGGCACCCCTGGCGTGGCCACGCAGCCGTCTGGGAGCTGTGGGTGACCAGAAACCCTCTGCTTGGAGCTGCTGTGCTTGCTGGGCTGAGGCCAACGAGAGAGAGAGGCTCTGGTGTCACCCCGGGTGCTGCTGGCAGCCGGGAAGCCAGAGGGGTTTTTTTTGGGATTTGTGGGTGGCCAGGCAGGCACTCCTGGTGCTGTCCTGCCCAGAGCAGAGGTTTCCCTGCCTGCCTTTGTGCTCTGCTCGTCCTCCTGGCCTCTCCTGGGGGGACCTGCGGGCAGAGCTGGGACGTGACTCCAAAACAGGAAAGGCTGGACGGGGGAAATTAATCCGGGAGAGATTTACCGGAATGGCTCTCTGAAAAATGAGGACATTTTGTGTGTTTTTCCCTGCAGAAAGTCCCTGCAAACTCACGCCTGCCTCTTCTGGAAGTTCCCCAAAGTGATTTGAGCCCAACCTAAAGTTTTTCCTGGAGCAGGCACAGCCCTTGTGGCCAGGCAGGGCTGGGAGGCCGTGGCTCAGCCCTGTGTTCTCCTGCCTTGGTTTTTATGGGCTTTAGGAAGAAAACTTTGTCATTCCTGTTTCCCACAGCAGCTCAGCGTGTGGCTGGGCAGCCTGTGCTGCCAGCAGCTCCAACTCCCTTCAGCCTTGGGATTAAATCAGCCATGGAAGTGCCATAGGGTGGGGAAGGGGGATGATTCCAGAACCTCCAGCACACCCAGGTCCAGTTCACCCCTGCAGTGCTGCGTGGGAGACACTGGGATCCTGGGCAGAGCCTGAAGGATCCTCTCTGCTGTGTTTGCCTCCCCAAAACCAGCTTATTTCTGTATTTCTGTGCTTCTCAGAGAGGCTGGGACAGGGATTTTAACAGCTCCATGTCCTGGACTGAAATTCTTATTTCCTCGTCTCTTTCCATTTTTTTTGGCCTTTTTTAGTTTTGTTTTTTTGTTGTTTCTTTTTTTCCCTGCCTTCCCCCAGCAGCCTGGCTCTGGTTGTCCCCGTGGAGCCACTCTGTGGGCACTGCTGTCCACGGGGAGCTTTGTTCCCTGTAGGAGCCACCAGGACCTTGGAGCCCCACAGCCACCCAGTGTTGTACAACAGCTGACGTGGAGGAAGCTGGCAGCAGCCCACGGGCCCTCTGCAGCCAGCCAGCTGCTGATCTCTGCAGAAATGCCCTCGTTTCCCTTCCCCAAAGATGCCTTTTCTTCCTCTCTCCAGGAGCAGCCCTGCCTTGCTCAGGGAGCTGCTGCAGCAGGAGATTTAGGCTCCCCTAAAGCCAGGCTTGGGGCAGGTGATGGAGAGCTGGAGCTGGTCCTGATCCTGCCCCGGGGAGCCAGGGGAGCTGTGCACGGCCAGTAGTGACAATGCTCCTCTGCTGAGGTGGCTCTGGTGACACCCAGCTCGTCCTGCTGGGCAGTGGCAGCTCCTGGAGCCCTGGGTGCTGCCTGCTGGAGCCCTGGGTGCTGCCAGGGGCAGCTGCAGGGAGGGTCTGACCTGCTGCACACACAGCAAAACCCTCCCAGAGTCTCCTAAAAATAGACTGGGGAGAGCTGAGCTGGGCTGCTCCTGGAGGAGCCTTAAAGGAGGCACAGCCTGAGCTGGGTGAAGAATTTCAGGTCCTTCTCTCAGCCCTGAGCTGAGTTTTATTTATGTTTGCAAGACACACGTGTAGGAAAGGCTCTCAGCTGAGAATGACCAGGCTGCAGCACTGGAATCTGCCAAAAAGTGCAAGTGTTGGGCAAAGCCTCTCCATCTCTCCCTGTTTTGGCCTCTGGGTGTGTAACCATTTTGCCACTGGTGACTCTTTGGGGGATTTTTCACTGAAAGTTGCTGGCTCAGAGCGTTGGTTTGTTGTTTTTTTTCCAGCCCAGCAGGATCATGTGGTCAGTGCTGCAAATGTCACAAGTGGCAAAAGCACTGCAGAATCCCCAGTGTGGCAGCAGGGAGGGCACTGGGATGCGTGCCCAGGGCAGTGCCAGGTGTCAGAGGTGACTGTGAGGGGGTGACACTCAGCCCAGAGCAAAGGCTGGCACCAACCAGGGTTGTATTTCATGCTTTTGTTCCCTGTGCTTTCCCCTCGCAGCACTGGGACGTCTTCAAAGACGTGACTGAGGTGTTCATCCTGGTCCCTGCCTTGCTGGGCCTGAAGGGGAACCTGGAGATGACGCTGGCATCCCGCCTGTCCACAGCTGTGAGTGTCCAGGGGGCTGAGCAGGGACAGGGACCCCTGCTCTGGGAGGGGCTGTGTGTGTGTGGGGTGGCTGGGCAGGTAAAACCCCCAAATTCCCTGTGTCAGTGGCACCAGGGCCTGGGGTTCAGAGCGCTGGGGAGGTGTTTGCACCCTGCTGGGCTGATGGCTTCGGGAGGGTTAATGGTCCTGAGGCTTTGCTGACAGTTCAGTTCCTCCTGCTGCCTGCTGGGGCCTGGGGGCACAGCCTGGATCCAGCCTTCCCACCAGGAGCTGGGTGCAGGAATGTCACCAGAGCAGGCTGGCAGCAGCCAGGGGCAGCAGGGAGCCTGGGGACAGCTGAGGAGCAGAGGGGAGCTGGCAGGGGGGTTGACAGCCTCTCCAAGTGATGGAGATCACAGCTGGAATTCTCCTGCTGGAATTCCCTCTGCTCCCTGGGGAGCAGGGAGCTCCCTGTGCCCTGAGGATCCCTGAGCCCCCTGAGGGCTGGGGCAGCTCTGGCAGCTCCTCAGAGCTCTGGGTGAGCCCAGGAATTGCTCTGTGGCTCAGTGTCCTCCCCTGGAGCTGAGCAGGAGCCAGAGCCTCTCCTGGCAGGGACAGGGACAGGGACAAGGGCACTCCCTCCTTCTGGAAAGCATCTCCAGCCCCGTGTCCCCGGGGTGGGAGCTCGGGATCTTCCACCTGCGAGGTGTTCTCAGCCTGCTGCCAAGATCTGACTGCTCTGGGATGGGGATTCTGAGGGGAGGGCAGGGGGCAGCCAGCCTGCTCCTGGCCAGGGCACTGCTGCTGTTCCTCAGCCCAGGGAGGTGGAGAACAAACCCTGCTGGGCTCACTGCCCTGGCTCAGCCCTGCCCTGGCTGCAGGAGGGGGCACAGCACAGCTTTGTCCCTGCCAGGTCCTGTCCTGTTCTTCCCTGGGGGTGGCTGCTGTGCCTCTGCTCCTCTGCCCGGGCTCTGGGGGCACAGAGCTGCAGGGACAGAGGCTCAGCTTTGTTCACCCCCAAAGGAAACCAATTGTGGGTTTCATTTTGGCCTCCTGGGCTGCTGCTGCTTCTCTGGGGCAGCAGCGAAGCTGTTCAAGGGATGAGCTTTTCTCTGAGCACAGCCTGGGAGGCTGAGAGGAAGTGGTTGGGGTGTTTTTGCCTGGCCTAGGTTTTGAGCCCGGGACCTTTTGTGTGCCAGGCAAACGTGTTGAGCACTGCACCAGCTTCCCAGGCTGTGTTTAGAGAAAAACTCATCTGAACAGCTTCCCTGGTGCCCCAGAGAAGCAGCAAAATGAAACCCAGGAGGGCCAAATGAAACCCAGAACAAATCCCTTGGTTTGAACTCCACTGTTGGGATCAGGACAGGACCCAAATAAAACCCAGAACAAATCCCTTGGTTTGAACTCCACTGTTGGGATCAGGACAGGACCCAAATAAAACCCAGAACAAATCCCTTTGTCTGAACTCCCCTGTTGGGATCAGGACAGGACCCTTGGCCCAAATAAAACCCAGAACAAATCCCTTTGTCTGAACTCCCCTGTTGGGATCAGGACAGGACCCAAATAAAACCCAGAACAAATCCCTTGGTTTGAACTCCCCTGTTGGGATCAGGACAGGACCCTTGCTGTCCCAGCCACAGGGACCTTCTCCCTGCTGGCCCTGGCCACCTTCTGGCTGCTCAGGGGACAAAGGCAGCCTTGGCCCCTCTGTGTCCCCTCCTGGGGCTGGCAGGGGACAGAACAGGGCTGTGGCAGGGCAGGAAGGCAGAGCTTGGCCCAAAGCACCCTGGTGGCTGCAGGAGGCTCGGGGGACACCAGCACAGGGAGCAACAAGGGGACAAATCCTTGTCCTGGTGCTTCCTCCTGTCCCCAGACTGAGCCTGGGCTGGTCAGTTGTTTTGAAATCTCCTAGATTTTCTTTCATTAATCAGGATACCAGACCTGGACAAAAAAAATTATTTCACTCACAGCACCATACTAAAGCACCCTCAGATTAAGGGATTCATCAATATGGAGAAAATCAAGATTGTTTCAAAGATTTAATAGAAAGTGGGAAGTTGAGGTTTTTTCATGCCAGGCAAGATGCTCCAGAGGAGGAGGCTCTGAATATCATTCAGCTGCTGAAAGATTTACAACATCTTAAGTGACAGAGAACTTCAGCATTCAATCTCACTGTGTGGCACTTTTTTAAACAGAGTTAAATGTGGATGGAGCAGTTCTGACAGCATTTCATTTAAATCAACCCTCACAGCTGGAGAACAGCTTGAAAAACGAATGGCACTGAAATGAGAAGGTGAATGAGGGCTTTAATGGGGTCTCCTTTCCTCTTCCAGGCTAATATTGGCCAAATGGACACACCCCAAGAGCTCTGGAAGATGATTACAGGCAACATGGCTCTGATACAGGTCAGAACATCTGCAGCTGGGGCAGGCCCAGCTCTGGCAGGGGTGGGAGGGTGAAATGCCTGGGTTTTGCTGTTTGCTCTCAACATTCTGTGTCTGGTGGGGAGGAGGTGGCACCTCTGTGGCCCTGCAGCTTGGGCTGGGTGTTCCCATGCTGGAATCTCATCCCCCTGCGTGGGGTTTCCCCTCTTAGGATAAAACCATGGGGTGGTTTGGGTTGGAAGGGACCTTAGAGCTCATCCATCTGCCCTGGGCAGGGGCACTTCCACCCCCAGGCTGCTCCAGCCTGGCCACGGGCACTCCCAGGGCTGAGGCAGCCCCTCCCCAGGGCCTGGGGCTGCTGTGGTGCCTTGCTGACCCTCTGCTCTCTGTTCCCAGGTCCAGGCCACCGTGGTTGGCTTCCTGGCCTCCATTGCAGCCGTGGTGTTTGGCTGGATCCCAGATGGGCACTTCAGCCTGGCCCACGCTGTCCTGCTGTGTGCCAGCAGCGTGGCCACTGCCTTCATTGCCTCCCTAGTCCTGGGTGAGTCACCTCGGGCAGGCCTGGCCTCTGTCCTCCTGCCAGGGTCGGGATTCAGGGCACCAGAGGTGGAGTTCAGGTCTGGACTTTGATGTTGATTAATTCTGATCTCTGTTGCAGTCTCACAAGCTGTGAGATCTGGCTGACAAGGCAGAAAATGGGCAAAATGGCTGCTGGCTCTTTCTGGGCAAGGTCTTTTAAGCAAAAACTATCCAGTTGTGAAATGACACCGGAATTATTTTTATTTATACCCCAGTCACCAACCACCCGAGGTCTGCAGTGCAGACCCCACTTAACCAATGACAGGAAACCACCCAAACCCAGGGGAAAGGAGGTGAAAAAGACAACTGACCTATGCCCTAAAATCTCCATCTTGCTTTATATAGAGACCACTACACTCTAAACACTCCAGGTGTCCCACCCTGTGACACTACACACTTCTTCCCCAACTACACACCCACAATCCCAGGGCTATCACTCAATTCTGGAAGCATTTTCCACTGCCTCAGGTCAGATGCAGTGTTCTCTTGGGGCTCAGTGCCTGTCAGCACAGAAAGCCCAAAATTCTCAGCTTCCAGGGTTCCAACAGTCACCCCCCTCTGTGCACCTCTTCCTAAAATATCCACCTCCCCTTTGTGGGAAATGGATTTGTAGAGGATTCTCAAAGGATTGTCACAAGTTCTCAGATAAAACTAGATGCTTTGGAGAAATGAAGCTATGAGAGATGCATTGTGGCAAGACCCACGGGGGGTAATTGCAGATGATTGGCTTTAAGGCATCAACAGCATTGTGTGGCAAAAGCTGATAGGCCAGGAAACACTTAAAATGGATTGTAATTAGGAAATAATTTGGCTTCTGATTGTGGTGGTGTGAATTGTAACATCTGTACTGTCTCACCCTTCACATGAATCTGAAAATGGAATAAAAGCTTTTAAAACACCTCTCAGTTGCCCCATCTCTGAGTCAGAAAAAGGGATAATCCCACACCCCTTGGCCTTAACCTGTTTTTTTGATTTGTTTTTCCTCTTTGTGGCTGCAGGCATGATCATGATTGGGGTCATCATCGGCTCCAGGAGGATGGGGATCAACCCTGACAACGTGGCCACGCCGATCGCCGCCAGCCTGGGGGACCTCATCACCCTGGCTCTGCTGGCAGGGATCAGCTGGGGCTTGTACAGGGAGCTGGGTGAGCAGCAACAACAAGGCCTTTGTCTCTGCCTGCTCCTCGCTGTGCCTCCCTCTCCTTTCACCCTCTGCCCTCGCTGTTCCTGGGCTGGGTGGGATTCCTGCTCTGCAGCTCCCTCAGCTCGGCCCGGGTCAGGTGAGGGGAGGGATGGACCTCCCTGGACCTTCTCCCTGCCTTGTGCACCTCCTCCCCTCCAGGTGAAGTGCTCAGGGAGGGGTTGGCCCCTTCCAGGTGCTTGGCTGGGGCTGGAGCAGTGGGAGAAGGCAGATTTGGGTTCCGTTTGTGGTTGTGTCAGAGCAGAGAGGATCCTGTAGCAGGTGGAGTTTCCTCTGAAGGCCCAGGGGAGGTGAGATGGCTCTGGTTCCATTTGTGGTTCTGTCAGAGCAGAGAGGATCCTGTAGCAGGGTGGAGTTTCCTCTGAAGGCCCAGGGGAGGTGAGATGGCTCTGGTTCCTCTGGGAATGCCGTGCACACAGGCTGGGCTGAGCTCTGAACCCCAGGTTT
>WAAE01002732.1:0-47729 GCA_013400495.1 Nicator chloris
TAGAAATTTTAGCACAACAATACATTTTTTAATAAAAACTAGTGTTTTGGAGAAAAGATAAAACCGAAAATTATCCACCATTGGCCTTGTCCTTTACTGTAAATCTGTACGATGTGATACACTAAACGTATGCAGTGAAGTTGCTCGATGATTTCTTCTTTTTCTAAATATTAGTTCAAACTAAATTAAATATTAAAATGTTTTCCTTTAAATTCTGCTTGATTAAACTACATGTACATTTATGTTCTGCAATGTGATCTGATAACCAGAGACAAAGTTCTCAGTAGGAATCACACATTGTGAAAAATGTTGCTCAGTATTTCATAGAGCTAACTCACTCTGCAAGAATATTGTAACAGAACAAACCATCTTCAGGATGTCAGTCATTATGAGGTAATAACTTGAAGAATTAGTAACACAACTTCTGCCATGTACCCCTAAGGATGCTTTTTTTAATTCACATCCACTGTAATCTGTTGCTCAATTTGTTGCTCTGATCACTTGTAACTGCAGTCCTTTTGGTCAAAAGCAAGCCAAATTTCCACTCGCACTGCACACTGTCTGCCGACTACACTACAGAATATAGAGAGGTCTGTTTTTACAACTGTGCACCATCACTACCCTATTATAACCACTGAAATAGCAATGAAAGAGTGCTAGTATGATCACACTGTGGCTAAGGGCTATGCAGAAGACTGGATACTTTAGATTACCCTTTAGACCTCATCAAAACTGATGATTAGAACAAGACTATAACAAAAAGTCAGACGTATGAGAGAAGAAAGTAAAGAAAGAGTAAATAAATCTTCACTAAGGCTAGTTACAGAATAAATACTGGTTATCAACCTTTTCAGCATGTCTTCTCTACTTATGTTCCTGACAAATTTTATAAAATACTAATCAAATCATGTTCAAAAAGACATCAAAAAACCCCAAAAGGCTGACTTCCAAAAGAAAATAAACAAAAGCCAAGATTCACAATACTACATGAAGCTTCAAAGGTTACATGTAACTATAAGCTTGCTTTCATTAGGAAAAATTAAATTTCTACTGCTATTTTCCTTCCATGGAGTTTAATAAAGTAGGTCTGGTTAACTTAATACTTAAAAACTGCATCTCTCAATTATGTTGGTTAATTTATACATCCAGCTTTGCTCTAACCTACCAATACAACTGTGTATTCAGCCCAGACTTATTCTAACCTCCTCCAAATATAAATACAACAATGTAGCTACGTAAAAGCTACTCGTATGTATTTCACCACATAGAAAACGTAGTCATTAACAAACTTCTTCCAACTTAGTCCTAGAGTTGTAAGTGAAAAATAGCTAGTATTCAAATGGTACAAAACTCTGAAAACACTCAAAATACTGCATGTAATATTTATTAGTGCCATTAAGATGCTAAAACTTTACTTGCATTACATAATCAGAAATATACATAATGTAGAAATGAATAGTAAAATCATGTGGTCCTGTTAACACGAATTACATTGCTGCTCCTTCTTGCATCACGAAACTGTAATTATATATATTTTTAACTCAAATTTTATATGGTGAATATAGAACGGTCTGCAGGCTATCAGAGAATAAAAGATACACTGTTTGAAGAGCTATAATAGTGATTAAAAAAATCAGTTATAGTCTCTATATTCATCACATAAGGGATAAGATAAGCAATTAAACCCTTCAGGAAATGGTGGAGAATTAAATTTTAAAACTGTGGAGTGTAAAAGAATTATGTCACTTGATTGTCACTCTCAAGGAACAGTAAATTGAGGTAGAAATGAGTTCACCCAATCACCCATGATCTTAATGAGATGGAGATATTCGTGTGATGTGCAGCATCTAATGCCACATAGTAGCCTACATCAAATTTCGAGGAAGGCATTCAGAAATGTCTTGACAGGCTGGCAAAATGAGTTGACAGGAATTTCACAAAGTTCAGCGATAATAAAAGCGAAGTTCTGCACTGGACCAGTTCAGACCAGGCACTGACTGGCTAGAATGCAGCTGTAGGAAAGGTCTTGGGAAATCTCTGTGAACAAGTAGAACATTTCTGTACCCTTGTGGCAAAGATGAGGTAACTACATTCTGGCATACATAAGAGTGTTGAAGGAATTCAATATTCTCCTTTATTTGATGTTTGTGAGACTGTATTTGAGAATAAGGTCACAATTCAGACTACCCAGTACAAGAAGGACATTGATATATTGAAACAAGACTGGTGAAAACCATCAGTATGAAGACAGTGAGAGAAACTTTTCAGCCTTAAGAACAGGAACTTTAACAGGGATCTCATTGCTCCCTTCAGTTGCAAGCATGAGAGCACAGTAGATACGAGTCAAGCTCTTTGCAGTGTTAAACAACAGAAAAAAAGAAGAGGCAATGGTCACAAATTGGAAAAAAAAAATCTGACTTGACTGTAGAAAAACCTTTTTTCACAACGAAGGTAGTCATTGGAAGGTTATTCAAAGATGATGTCGGATCTCCATCCTAAAGACAACCAAAACCCGGCTGGACAAAGCCCTGAGCATCCCAATGTAATCTGAATGTAAATCACACTTTTTAAACTACATGAAAAATGAAGTGTAAATGCCTAGACTGCAGAAATCCTCTCAGTCCGAATGTTCTGCCCAGCTTTTTATTTTTGGGAAAAATGATCAAAGAAATAATTAAAAAGCCCCAACTAAACAACATACTCTCCTACAGAATTTGACTTCTCTGCCAAGAAGCTAAATCAGGGCAGTCAGGCTTTCAAACTTGGTAACAGCTTTCAGAGTGCATTAGTCTTGCTGGCAAACAATTTCCTCTCTGGCACAGCTCAGAGGAAGATATCCATGCTTACTTCATTAAACCTATCAGCAGTGTTTGACACTGAAGATCACCATGTGCTGCTGACTTGTCTGGGAGACTGGCAGAAATGAGTCAGTCACCCTGAACTGGAGAGGTCAACTCCTATCAGTCAGATCAAGACAATTCTGATGGGTGGCTTCTTTCCAGCCCTGAGAGCTTTTATTTGCGTGATGCTACAAGGATTGGTTCTACCTCTTGTTTTGTTTAACACAAAACTTAATGAGAAGTCTTGAGACAACAGATGCCTTCAGTGGTAACAGAAGCTACCAGATTCCTTATTTTATTTCACTCCTGCAAATGCAGATGGACTTGTGGAAAAAAAAGGGGATTCATTGTTAAAAAATGCCTGGAATGAATAAAAGGTGTAGTACAGTGTGACACTGAGGACCAAAAACTGCTGTGAGGTTTGATGAGGTACACCTATGTCTTACTTGTGGCTGTGCTGGAAAGGAAAACTTTATCAGGAGCAAGGGTACACTCTCAGCACAAGAGTGATGGCCAAAACTAAGTCACTCAGGCCCTCCTGCTTCTTCCGCGAGCATCCGTGCACAAACAGCGCCATCAGCCATCCATATACACGCACTGCCACCATCTTAATTCTCCTGTTTTCCAGTTGTACACTGATGTTATCTACATGTTCAATTCAATCTGCAACGCAAACAACTGCAGCTAACCATGACATGACAGATTAAAAAAATTTCCTTCTCAAGGTTTTTATATTATACTTCAGAAATTTGGAGTTTAAAGGATAAGCATATATATTATAGGACAACTAAATAGAAGTTCTGCTTAGCAGGATTATTTAAATATAAAAAAAACACCCCTCACTTGTAAAGTGAAAATGGGGAATTTGTGTCTTTTTTGCATTCCATTAAGGTTCATGTATACAAATTTTGAAAATATCAGAACTTCTCCTACTCAAGTGTTAAGCAAAAGCAGGATTTTTTTCAGCTTAAAAAGTTAAATTTTTATAGCTGAATTCTGGTTGCAGCATGTGCACAGTAAATCATACTATTTTGAGAAAAAAAACTCAGTATACATAAAGGGCTTATAGCAAAAAAAAAAAATTATTGATACTTGTTCCATTGTCTATACTCTTTACAGACGAAGTTCTCAGCTATCAGTTACAGAAAGCATATCTAGTTATTAAAAAGCAACATTTTAATGTGGGTTGTGAATCTATTTAGAACAGTAAAAATAATAATTACATATTCTGAGAAAATAAATTAAGTATCCAACACTTAGGTACCAGTCTATCAACAGAACACACAGATCACTAAATAGATGGTTTTTTATAAAAATGTGAAAAGGATCTTTATCAGTATAAGAGTTTATTATCCCATGATAGCATCTTACCTCTGTAATTCATGCCATTTTATTTCTTAAAAATTTTTCTAAATTTTATTAATTTAGAAAGTTTAATTTTTCTAAAACAAAATTAGCTAATGATAATTTTCCATAAAATGCCTATCCTTGGAAGAACTCCTTTTATTACCCTTCCCAAAATACAAATGGTGAATAAGATCTGGGAAATTAAGTGGTATTTCCATGTTATTAATTGTCCTTCATTTACATAAGTAACAAACCAACATTAATGTCACATGTTTACTCATAATAAACAAACTACAAAACCATATTTTATGTTAGTGAGCATTGATAAAATTATGTTGGTCTTTTTCTCACTTGGGAACACAGATATTTGGCTTATACAAAGCAATTGTTCCCTCTATCTGCCTTTTATCTACCACTTAATTCTATTTTATTTGTAAGAACTTATTCCCTAAAGGCCATTTTTCATCAATAGTACATAAATTTTTTATATAATAAAATCTTTGATGTACTTTACAATGCTTAGACTTACTGGTAACTCTGCAGCTGGAATCTCTGCAAACTAGAAGGGGTACCATGATCACTATCTTCCTATGTTTTAACTGTGTATCAGAAAACATCTAGTAAACTTTGAGAAATGTTTCTGAAAAGCTACACTTTTTCACTTAATTCATGTTTCTAGAACATTAAAATCAGGAGGCTCAACAATAGGACCTAATAAACAACAAAATACTTCCTGGTTAACTACAAACACAGTGACATTCTCGAACCTTCAGTCATATGAAATTACAGCTATAGGCTAAACATGGGAACCAGTGAGGAAGTGAGAGCTCCCTCCTCCATCACTATATGAAAATAACTTCTACTTACTCATGAAGTTCAAAAAGGATCTGCTTCAGATATTCTAATTCTACAAGGAGCTCTCTACTGTGCTGCTGAGCCCTCTGTCATCAGCTTTGTCGGTTCCAGTCACTTCACTGGAAAACCACCAAAGTCACTAATGTTCTTAAAGTTCCAATACTGAAGTGGAGGCTCTGAGAGAGACTGTTCATTTTCACAATGAACTTACGTAACCCCGTTATTAAGTTTTCATCTTCAAGAAATGGCTTCTGATTGAAAGGAACTCAATCTTTTTCTTGATTGCCTGATTCATTTGTGATACTGCCATTTTATTTAGTTCCTTTGTAATTCCATCTTCTTTCATGGTGAATGCATATGCGTACCCTTTCTGAAACACCTTCATGAGGAAACAAAGCTTATACACCCATGCTGTGTGTACATTTGCCTGCCTTCACTGCTGAAGATGTGCATTTGTTGGTGATTTTCAATTGCATTTCAGGAAATGGCAGTTTCAAGCATAAGCAACTGCTCTTGTGTTTTTTGGAAATAATAGAGAACAGGGAAGGGTGATCCAAACAAGAGGCTTGTCATGTTACTAGACACCAAATAATGTATTAAAAGCAAATGAAGTTTAATTTTTATATTTACCAACCAGAAATAAAACCAAACCAAACCCCTGCAGGATAGAAGGCTTTGTTAGTTTGAATAATTGGCACCTAGTGCAGTAGCTTATTTTCACTTTGTGGGGTTTTTTTCATATAGTAGCACAATCTTCCATGGTTAGGCTGCAAATTTTATATGGCTCTAGAGAGTCCTTTTGAAAACACAAGAACCATGACAATATTTATAAAGATCTCTCTTAGAAACACACCTTATTTCCTTTGTTTGGAAAAACATGATCCAAAATGATAATTTTGATAGACAGTTCGTAACATGCAAGAAAACAAGACACAATAATAGCTCCTTAATGGCTAACTTGTTAACCACTCTGTCTCTTAGAGTGGGTCTCTGGGACCCTGAAGTAAAGTTAATATACATCTAAAGCTGTCAGGTAGACAGGGATCAAGAAAACAGGGAAATAGACTGGAAATGAAAGCATAAAGAAACCTAAAAATATAGGCTAAAGGAAACCGTATACTACAGAGGATTACAGAATCCCTTCAAGAACAAACATATTTACATTAAGTGGAATGTTTTTTAAATGCCCACTAGGTAATAACCAATATTTACATTATAGCATTTTCTAGATGCCTAATGAAAAGCTTTTTACCCATGGTACAAACCCAAGATCAGTTTGAACACCAGCCCCCAAGATGAGGGTAAATTCAAAGCACCTAAATTAGGCTTTAAACCCAGGCTACTTCAATGTTGATGAAGAGAATGAGAGACTTCAGCATGTTTTGGTGCTGGAAGACATGCCTAATACCTACACAACCCTGAACATACGGTTGTATGTCGATTTCCATTCCTCTGTGGAGCTCAGACACTTGAACTAAGATTATAAAAGTAATATACCAGACTACTGAAAATGCAGACCATGAAATTATTTTCTGAAGACTGAAACCTGCTTTCACGAAGGTCCCCTTCAATAATATTGCCTTCTTTTGCATATTTAAGTGTTAGAATGCAAACTCAAGAGATGATGATTTTGTTAATTTCTATGTTAAGAACACAGCAAAGGCTTCAGAAGAACTACTGACACAAGGGAGTCTACCTTCAGCCCACTGGGAAGAGCATTCAGTTAGGACTCAACTGATTTGCATTCAGTCTAAGTACAAACTCTGAACTGCGACTTCAAGCAGAGAAAGGTCATATGCCTATCTCAGCTAAAGGAGCTCTCAGAGGAACTGTTTCGGCAATCAGAACAAACATTTTGCTCAGAAATGCTTAGCCTTGTCATTGGCTAAACATTTGTGCCAAATACCCTTAGGCAAGTTTTTTTTAATCGATCTTAGAAGAGATTAACTTAAAACTAATAAAACTGAAGAATATTTAATGTTATAAAAGAACAAGAGCTCAAAGTGTTCTACTTGCCAGAAGCAAAAGAATAAATAGGATAAAATAAGGAGAATAATCACCTAAATCCTACCAAACAGTGACCTGATAAAGAACAATTAAATAAATATCAAGTGGGGGGAAGAAATCCAGAGTTAACTGATGTTTTAATGGCAATTTGTAATTACCTGTGCAAATATATTTCAATATTTCCACCCAATATACACTTTGTTATTACTGTCTAATGGAACATTGTACAATAGAGGTAGAATTGTTCTAGAATTGCTAGCAAAAGATCATTTGTTTTCTCACTCAAGCTGAAAAATATTTCAATTCTATCTAATGTCAGAGAAAAGGAAAAATGACAATCCAAACAAAACCAAATGTGTTAAAACCCAGTAATTTCTTCAGTAAAATGTATGCCCAAAGGTGTAAACATTGTATACTATTGACAGGCACAGCATTGTCAATGGTTGGCACTCAGTTAACATTTCTGTTATAAAGATTCCTTTGTCAGATAAACCAGCAGACAGAAGAGTTTGTGATATCACCTGCAATCTTAACTGCATAACTCATTGATTTCTTACTGATATACTGGAACTTACTTTACTTTTTAAAATTAAAGTGACAGATGTTACACAATTTCAGTGCACTGTCTATGAATTCTTCATACTAGATGAACCACTGTACAACCAAAAGCCTTCAGAACAAAATATCAAAACTTGATTGTTGTCCTGAATCGTAATATTGTAATACATCTTGAATATGTTCAAAAGCATACTAGAAGCTCATAAAATAATCATGACTTAAACAGATTTTAAGTAGAAGGCAGAAGCATGCTAAAATGTTACTTTTGTGGATTTTTAAGGGTAGTATCTCTCTGTAAGTAGTTGTCTAACTCAAATATTTGCACAGTGAAATTTGACTATTTTATAATACAATCATATAGGTATGAACTGCAAATTTCTAACAGCATTGCATTGGTCAAGTTAGGCGTTGGCATAATTTAGAGATCAAACAGACTCTGACACCACCGTTACCTTTGGGCTGCATTACTTTCTAAAAAAACCCAACGTATCTCCAAGCTCAATCAGATGTTACACATTATATACAGAAATCACTTTCTGAATTTGACAGACTGCATTACAAATCAAATCAAGTTTAGAAATTGTTCCTTGGACCTTTAACTATTAATATAAAACCTGATGAATTAAATGAAGGACATACAAATTAGAAGGGCATGAGATAGCTAGTAAAACACTGTATAAAAATATAAAAAAAATCCGTTATTACACGTATACTTCCCATGAAAAATATTTCCCAGTCATGCCTTACTAAACTGCAATTTAAAATTATTATAAGCTCATTCCTTTGAGATTAATTTTTTTACAGTAAAAATTACTATATAGGTCATTCTAATGAGGTCTGATTATAAGCTTTACATTATCCAGAAGAACTGCCCTTCCCCCAAACATGCAGCTGATGAACATCACTGTAAGGGAAATCAACTGATATTAAAAAAAGACACCATCTGGAAGAGAAGCAAATAAAGCCAGAGAAAAGGTGAGCACAAACAGCAGACAAGAGTGCAGGAAGAGAGAGGTCAATAGACCTGCTTTGGGAAGTAAGAATATAAGTTTTCAATGTCTGTGGAAAAAATAAAGGTTCATCAAATTCTGGCTACAATGTCAGTAAAAGTATACACGTACCTTTGCCTAAACAGTTTTAGCTGAGAAGATATCCAATACGAAACAAATACGTGACAATAAATCATCAATAGGACAGTAAAATAAGCCAGGGAATATTTTTTTTCCCTAAGGATTTAAATGTATACCACCAGCCTTTCCCAGTAAGTATACAATTACTGGCCTTGAAACAGAAAAAACTTGGATCATTAGGTATGTCCCCTAATTCTATGCACCAAGACATATAAGGAAAGAAAACTAAATCAAAAGCTTTCTGGTTTTTTTAGAACACCTCTTAAATACCATTTTAAAAAGGGGTCTGTGATGGCCACACCCAGTGGAGCATCCAGGAGTGGGAGCATGCATAGGGGCACACACCAGCCTCAAATGCATGATCTTGCACAATCCCAGTCTTCCACAGATTTTTGCACCCTAACCCTTTAGCCAGGATGTTCCTTGCCAGCAAGCCCTTTCACACTCACTCCCTTGCAGAAATCCTCCTTCCATGGGGCTTTCCTCACTCACATCCTTAAGTGGAAAAAAAAAAAAAAATCAGGAAATAACATTTCATTCCATAAATCATGGGCTTAATAATACAGCTGTCATGAAGACAAATCTTACGTGGAAGTAATAGAAAAGAAATCCTATCTAACAATTACTGAAAGAATGAAAAATCTGCTAAACTCAGAAGACCTGATACCCACAGGTATTTTCAAGAGCACCTAGTAAGTCCAAACAACTTATGCAGAAGTAGTTCTTTCATATTATAATGAGATGCAGAGCAAGACAAAAATTACTAAAAATGCTTATATGATGATGGCAAAACCAATGGATGTATTAAACACATAAGACTGGCAAGAAAACATTGTACCCTCTGATCTGGATTTAGGTCAGCTTTTGTGCAGAATACTATGTATTGCCTACCAGCCACGTAAAACTTTCTCATTAATACGCTTCTGATCAATAAAATAGACCTCAAACATAACTTTCAAGATGTCTTCATTTGCCAGCTAGTTGTTATACAGGAAATTAGCAGTATGCCATGCTTGCTTCCAGAGTTTTCATTGTACAGATATTTATATGATGCATTTTATGTTTTAACTTTGTCACGTTGTGCAGAATTTTTTTACTTACTGCAGCTTACCCTTGTTTAAAGTCTTTTATTACACAAAAAATCAAATGAACCAACAACCAAACGCCACCAAACAAAGCTAGTCTGGATCCTAATCAAGCTAATGAAAGACTTTATTATGAGACTGAAAACAAATCAGTATTTACTCTTGCTATCAAGACCTTAATGTCACTCCTTACAGAAAGATGGGAGAAGATTAATTTTTTAAAAAGAAAAATCTTTCAGTACAAGAGACCATCATACGTATATAAAAAGCTAAATTATAGGTTTATCATCTTATTATAATTAAGGCAAGTTTTATTATCACATCAGAATCCTGTTTTTTTCAGGCAAAAGGCTCAACAGAAATTTCACAGAAAGTCTGACTAGTATTAAATTGCTCTCAGGAGCAATTCCTCTATTTGCAGGCAATCCCTCAACTTACACTCCTCAAAGTCTAAAATTTGCAACTACAAACAACATTATATGTGTAATGCATCTACAGAATCAGACTGCAACTACTAAACACAAGATTCTGTAATTCAGCCTTCAGCACATTGTGACTCCATACAGGAATTTATAATTTTACCTTATCTGACAGGTATTTCATCTAAGAAAGGAAGTAATCAGAGCACAGTAAATTTTCCACCAAAAATTATTTAACTACGCTACGAAAATGAAAAGCTATGCCAAACTGCTTATATGGGTGTCAAGTACACAAAAGAATCAAGTACTGCTAGGAGGAACCAGTCAGTCTTCCACAGTAGTTCTTGTATGATACTGTCTAGAAATTTTATCAATGTACCAATAGTATCATTTGCTACGATTTGGTTTGACTTCACAATACTTGTCATTTCAAAATGGTTAGGAAAACTTTGTGAAAAAAATGAGACCTCTTTGACCCCTTAAAAGTCTTATCAGGTAATTTCAGTTAAACATAGACTAAGCACACATATTAGCCAAAGTATCAGTTATGAAAAGAAGGAAAAACTTAATTTCCATGGTACAGACTCCAGCACACTCTGCCTGTAAAGTTTGGGAACACAGCCATAAGAAAAATCATACTGTTTAATGATCATCCAGGTACTTGCTTTAGGGAGTCACATACAGTTCCTTTTCTGTGCACTCCTTTTCCTAGTGCACATGCCACTGAGTTACATCTCCGGTCTCCTTCACCCACTTAAAGCTTCCAGTGTTACTTAAGTTTTAGCAGGGACAAGAGGAGACTGTGAGACAAAGGACAGGATCCAGAAGCCAACAGCTACAGACATGGCCAGCTGCTCCGATTCCTTGAAGCATTCATTGCATACTTGGCAGCAGCACTCCCTGCTCACTTGCAGCAGACAACATAAGAACTAGGCTGCAGCTCAACTCATCCAATAAGCACATGCTGCTGCTACCCAAGCATTGATGCAGGCTTACTCAACTGTTTTCAGAAAGCCAACATGAGGTTTATGATGTAGCTCACTATTATAACTGGAACAATACAGTGTTATATAGTTTTTCTGAGGGTCAGAAGGTGGTGTGTTTATTACCCCCTCCACATCTTCAGAAAAGCAGCAGATTTATTAAAGCAAAAAACCTTCAAATGCCATTTTCCTTGTCCAAATAGAAAGTAAATTAGTCATCACTAATTTAGCTGATCTTAGCAGCAGCAAAGCCATGGAGTGACCACAACCGTAATACGGAAGATGTAGAATCATGGGAAAATTCAGGTTGAAAATTTACCCAAGAAGCCTCCAATTCAATCTCTTTCTCCAAGCATGGTTATTTCAGAACAGGTTGCTCAGAGCTTTTTTCCATTTGAGTCTTGAAAGCCTCCACGAAGACTACACAGCTCTGAGAAACCTGATGCACTGCTTGACTCTTCTCATTGTGAAAAACCTTTTCACCACCATGAACACCTTATTTCAACACACATCTTGTCCTCCCATCACTAAAGAAAACGGATTGGCTTTTTCTTCCTGACAGCTTTCTCACAGCTATTGGGTCACTAAGTCTGTTAAGATCTAATATCATGAGGTATCCTGGTAGCTCACTCTTTTCCAAGCCAAACTACATTTCTCCTCCTTCAACATGAGCTCCAAAACCCTGCCTTGATAGCTCTTCACTGAACTCACTTCAGGTAGCATCCTAGAGCATTCCCAGCCAACTAACAGGGAGAAGACTAAGACAAAGGCTGAACCCTACACAGAGGATTTTTCTTGAATGAAATTGAACACACCAAGTTGAAACAGGATGTACCTATGTGTGTGCATTTCTTTGGAAACTTAGTACTGAGAAAGGTGTATGGTAGACAAATTCTAAATCATCTCTTTCACATTTTCAATTGGTTGACTCCAGAGGCGTACTCAGCTGCATGTAGGAAATGCTGACTTTAGATAATTCCCTACACAGCAAGTTGACAGCTTAAAATCATGTTCAGAGACTACTCTTATTAACTATAGTTTAATAATCAGTTTCAAATTCCTACATTTAGAGAAAAAAAATCTTAAAACTGAAAATGCTGTCTTCATTCAGAAAAACAATAGATGAAAATACCCATATACTAAGAACCCTGCAGGATTTTAACTTTTATGAAATCTTTAAACAGTTTGCAAAGTTTAAAATACTTTAATTCCTATGCAAGAATTGACAGAATTTGACAGCTATCTCTGTAATCATTTCCAGTTAGAATATTTCCTTCATTAGTTCATAAAAAAGTAAACAGTAGAGGAGTTTTGGAAAAGCACTGCCATAATGTTTTAAAATCAATTTACTTTTACCTTTTCTAAATGTGAAACTTAAAACCTCTCATTTTTTTCTGTGTAAAATATAATGAATCAAATTAAGTGATTTAAGACAAGAATTGTCAATCAAACCACAAAACAGAGTCTAACTGATCATTTAGTTACTAACTATTTTAAGCGAATGAATTAGAAGAGAAGATTTACTGGAGATTCAAAAGTATGAAAGATTTTCATAAATGAAGCAGCATGATTTCTTCATGCTTATGGTAAGAAACTGATCTTTTCAGCCTCACACTGCAGCTATGAACTATACCAACCTTTCACCACATTCACAGAAATAAAGTGCTGACTTTGAAGTGTTTTAAAATAATAGCAGCATGATTAAGCCATCTAGGTTATAGCTGGAAAACATAATATGAAATAGAAGCTTTTTGAGCAAATTACAGTCTTAAGCATTAGTATTTTTTTCTGTATATTCTGCTTTTACATTATGCTATCAAACAGGTCATTACAGTAAATACCAGCATGGAATTGAAAAGGAATCTAACTTTATGAGGGGAAATAAAAACCTCTTTGTGTTGAAGCTTTGCATGTTTGAACCTAATGCAACTGAAGTGCCTCATCAATCCAGCAGGATGACTGTGTACTGGCACAAAGGCAGAGGTACAAACAGCTAGCAGACACAGGCAGGGCTGTAGCAGTGACAACTTTTGTGAGCTTACACTCTTATCAAAGTGTATGTCAAGTCTATTAAAATGCTATCAAATAAAAAAAAGTTGAGCTGCTTTTAATCTAGGTTTAACCAGGGCCCCTTTCCAGTTCACTGCAAAGCCATACAAAAGTTCATATTGCACAAAGAATACATGTCCAGGGATGAAAACAACACCTTTCAATTGTGGTACAAGTTTATGCTGCTGCAAATGCTTGTGGAATCACCCTGCTAGAACTTGCTATCAGTGGTTTTAAATGAATTAAGACTGCAATGGTGCCAAGAGTGTACATTCCCACGCACACAGCTTCTGCTGACATTCTCCTGCTTCCCTTCTTATTGCATATATTAACTTAAGAGCTGTTACAGCTGATCTAACTTACTCTATATTTGCAAGAAAAGACAACATCAGTGCAAAAGAAGAGATGGAAGCAATCAGTCAGGATAGGGAGAAGGGCAAAACAGATGAACCTTGTTAGTGCAGAAGCTTTGCTTGCCTCAATCCCACAGACAGCAGTTCAACACTGTGAGCTTTAACAGGCTGGAGTATTTTCAGCAGGATCAGTTCTCTGAGCAGCAAACATTGTACAAATGAGGACACAACAACAGGCAGCAGTACTAAACAGCCTGAGAGAGGCAGAAGATACGATTTCCTTCCAGAGCACTGACAGTTTAAACTGTCTCACAGTGTTCACTGAAGTGCACTTGTAGATTGTACACAATTGCTATTGTTAAACTGGAGAAGTTCCTCCAAGATAGATGTGCTACTTCTCCATATACATTTATCAAAACACTCCTTTAACTTGACATTTATTTGCGGCAAAACACACTGCTTTTTCCAACAAATTAGCTGTTATAAGCAAAAGATACAACTTCCTCCTTGTATTCTTTCCTATAGCCTAAAAATCAAATCAGAAACTTTGACTGCTACTATTTTACTGCAAAGTAAATAACAAAAGTAGTCTTGGTTACACAGTGTGGATGAATATAAATATAATGACAAATCACAAATTTAAGAACATAAACAAATCCCATTATGGTTAAAATGAAAATTTTGCTATGAGTTATTACCAAATGGTAAAGGGTAAGAAAGCCCTTCACAACACACACTACTGAAAATGGATTGAAAGACACATTTAAAGTACAAAGACTGAGAACTCATCCCAAAACACACAGACTACAGAGTTCTAAATGCAAAACAGAAGAATGAAAATCCAGAGCTGTAACTCAAATAACCATCTTTCTGCTTAAGAGCAATTACACTTTTTTTAGAAGATGAAAGCTGTGCCCTACACATCACTAAGACTCTCTAAGGTTGAACAGCTGCCTTGGTTTTAGACATCCAGAAACAATTTTTAGCATCTCTTCCTGTTGCAGCAGCCCTTTGGTTAGAGCACAGAAATGAGCCAAGACACAAACTCCTTGCTTATCACAGCATAAAAAGGGTCCTGGTTTATTCCCCTTTACAGCTCAGCCATCCTGACTCTGGCTGCAGCAAGCTCCTACTGCAGGTTTCCCTTGCAGCCTCTAACTGCTGGTTAATTCCTGCTAAACTCTGACTGCACACATTGGTTTAGCAGACTCTGACTGCAGCCTTGTACTCAGGTAGACTGTGACTGCAGGTTCCAACAACAGGCTCTAACTGCAGACCCAGACTGACCTCAGAACAGCGATTCTCTCTCCCCAGGATACTTCTGATTCATGATTCCCCTTCACCAGCAAACCCACTCCCTTTTATCACACTTATCTTTATTGGATACAGCTGTGACTCATCAGGGCCAAGGCTGTACTGGGTAATTAACACAGCTGTTACTTATCAGGGACAAGGTCACCCGTACTGCCTTCTCCTACATCTTCCTTTCTCAGGCCATCTAGTAAACGTCCTCATTCTCTCCCTGTTGCCTGTTCCTGGAGGCAGTTTCTCACTGATGTCATGCAACACGTGAATGTAATAGTAATCTTTTAAAAGTTGGGAAGTAGATAGGAATCACTTTTCTACTGTTTCCTTTAAGTACCAAAATGAATCCTGTCCTTGAAAAAGTGGTTTTACCACTGGCGCATTACAGAAAAGTGGGACATTAACACTTTATTCTCTTATGTACAGTTGCAGAAAATAGGAAAATATCATCTAGAGAGGATCAGAAGTGAACAGAGATATCTTCCTGCCTTTCACATTCAGACACTTCTATACTTGCTAGTCTATATATTAATTTTAATTGTATTCCTAATTCTACATGCAATACCTCTGAAGTTAGAGCACATAACATTCTTGATTCTATTGGAGAACAGAACAATTAAAATGTAAATGTAGCTTGTTAGTATAGAAGACCTTTATTGAACCTTGCTTTTAACCTAAAGTGCTACATAAATTTACAGTTTTGGTATAACTTAAACACTTTATCCCATTCAGGAACATTTTTAGGTGAATATTTAAGCATTGCATTTCACTAAGCGAGTTTTGGATTTAGATAGAGCTGAAAAAAGTTTTAAACATTGTAACTATATAATTTCTGCACTTACTACTGACTATGAAAGCAGACTTTATTCAGGAACATTCATGAAAAACAGCTTAGTAAAACACTCTTTGCCCAAGCAACATAAAAGAATTCTGGAACATTTACTACAGTATTTACAGTCATATATGCATAATGATAATCTGTTAAGACTCTACACTAAGAGTTTAATACTAACTACATGCTTACACCAAAGGCTATTAATCAATACCTCATTGTTTGACCTGGAGATGCCAAACACGTTTAACCCTATGCCTTATCATGCTGTTAACAAAACAAAATACCATGTCTTAACTAGATATTCCTGCTGTGCTTTCAACCTTCCAGTCAACTCCTAAGCCTTCCATGAGAACTTCATCAATGATGTCAACCTCTGACAAGTGAGTACTTAATAAATCTAAAGCTCCATTTAAAAAGTAGTTGGAAAAGAGAAAAGGAACTCCCACTTCTGCACAGACAGTGTGGCAGCCAGATATTCCTTACTCTATCCTGATTTTTTTGAACACTGACTGGTGTTATTCTGGTGGCTGCCTGACCACAGTTGGAGCTTTTGCAAAACAGCCCAGGCACTATGAATCTCCCAAGACTACTGTGAGTTTCAGAGCTTCCAACCCAGTTATGAGTAGAACGTGTGCAGCAGGTCAGGACACTGTAAACCTGAGCTCTGACAGGGCTGGGAGGGCAGGCAAGGGGGCAGACGAGCAGGGCAAAAGTGAAACAGGTTGCCTGGAGAGGTCAGGCAACCCCTGATGTTGGGGGGTTTCATAGTTCAGCTAGGAAAACTCATCACTGACCTGATCTGAGTGCTGGTTACAAGCCCATTTCAAGAGGGAAGTTGGGTTAGATGATTTCCAGATGTCCATGCCAAAGAAAGTAATTTCTGTTATTCTGGGAGTAGCTACAAAGGCAGCAGATTTACCTGTCTGCAGTTGCTTAATGAGAGTATCACATGATTTAATGTTCTGTTCATGTTTAAGAAGTTAGAAATGCAGCCATAAAAGTTAATATTATATATATTTAAAAGAAAACCTAAAGTCTGATTAAACTCATAGTTAGTTATGTTCACAAGTCATGGCTCCTTTTTTAAAATTAAATATGTATTTCTCAAACTTCACTGAAACTGCTGATTCTTCTACACAAAATCATGTTTTACACATTTAGGTGTAAACAACCATGTGCTAATATCCATTACTTTAATTTTTTCCCAGAGAACAGGAAACATTTTAAAAATTAATCCTAAAGGTTGCTGAAGCATTATAGTCTATTTCATGCATCTCTAGAATAAAAACAACCAAACCAATTTTAAAAAAAGGGATTTTTCAGTCGTGTTCACCTTGTGTGTTTCCAAGTAAGGTGAAATATGTTTTAGTTTTACTAATTTGGAGAAAGTTTTTCAGGTACACAACTTTATTTAAAATTTCTTTGAAGACGTGCTTGTTTGGGTTCTTAAGACAATGTTCTTGCAAATAACAAGATCAGAGAAACTTCTCAGGAAGACCACTTCAGCAAAACAAAGAGAAATAATGTATTTCATAACAGCTGTCAGATTACTCTATAGATTAAAGAAAAAACATTGAGGCCTCAAGCCTTCGCTAGCACCTTGAACTGTGTCCAAATGAAGAATACAATTCAGGAGTTTAATATTACCTTATCCACTTACATGTGGAACATTTGTAATCTGTACTAATTGAAGCTTTTTAACTCCTAAATTCTGATAAAGGTAGACAAATAAAACAGTATAAAGAGATTTGAAGGGCCTTTATACTACTATTTTAACTCCCAAGCCTTCAAGTTCATTAGAAATTGTGACTGTTACTTGTTGGATCAATTTCCCTGTCTTTGAAGGACAAGTTGGAGAACTAATGTTTGTTTAGTATTCTCCTAGACGGTGTGGAAGCTTTTCGTTATTTTCCAAGCTTGTTTTAAAAATCTATTAATCTATTTTCCAGATCTCTGCCATCCTATGTGACATTCACATCAATTCTATACACTATGCCAGTGTATGAAAACTTTTGAGAAATACTGCACTACCACTTGACAGCATTTTGCTAAGCGGGAGGCAGTAAGCCTCACACACAATTCCCTAGGCTGGCAGTTTAACAGGATGTGCACTGCCAATACACAACCACACACACACACACACAGACACACAGCCCCCCCCCCCCCCCCNAAAAAGGTACCAAAGCAAAGCACTTGGTGAAAGCATCCCAACTTCCACAGGCACAGAGAGTTGTCTTGTGGTAATACTTCTGCAAAGTCGGAGGGTAATTTCAGCAACCAGTAAACTCCAGATAAGGTATTAGCAACTTGCACACCTTCCTGACATGCTTTATCCGCAGCTCTAACTTGCTAAGCTGCTTGGACAAGTTGAGTTAATTAGTATCACTTCTATGCTAGCAGCAAACCTACCACGCTGTTTTTCATCATGGCTCTAATACTGAATCCCTCGCAGGCCTGTTGCTTGTCCTGTTGTTTGTCCTTCTCCCGCTGCCGGGGCCGCCTGTCACCTGCGGGCTTTGAGGGGCCCGGGCTCCCCTCCTCTATAACCATCTCCCTACCGGCGCCCGCGACGGACCAGATGCAAATTACGGACTGGAAAAAACAAGCGAACATCAGCGTCCCGTGCCTAGCGAGGTAGAGCAGGCAGCAGGTCCAACTCCGCTCCCTCCACAAGCAGCGACAGCCCCACACACCCGTCCCGTGCCTTCCCTGCCCCTCACAGGCGCCCTTTGCTGCCCCTCGGCCCCGCCCCCAGCCCCCTTCTGCATCATCCCAGCTCATCTCCCCCGCTTCGCCGTGTCCTGCCCTTCATCACCACCTGATGTCCTTGTCCCCCGGGGGGTGCTCGCCCCCGCCCGCCCGCCGCTGTCCCCCCGCCGGGTCCGGCCCGGCGTGTCCCTCTTGGGCTCCGTTGGGCACCTGCCGACACGCGCGGTGCCCCAGCCACGCGACCGTCGCCAGGCAACGCATCAACAACCCGCCGGGGCAGCGGGAGGAGAATTACAGAGAGCCCCGTCGGCACCGCCCGGCCCCGCACAGCTGTACCTACGCCCGGTGCACCGTACATCGGGGCGGCGGACAGCAATTAACGAGAAAGTCATTAGCGGTGTGTGGGGGGGTAAATGTGAGGCAATGACGTGAGGAGAACGTGGGCGGGTGTGAACTGGCGAAGAACTACACTACCCAGAGAGCCCAGCGTGCGCCCCCACCTCCCACACTGAGGCGCATGCGCGTTCAAGGCCGGCCCACCCCGCCCGCAGTCGCGCGACCCCCCCCCCCGGCGCCCCCACGGGAAGTGCGCGAGCGGCAGGCGCGTCAGGCACGTGCGCGCGCATTCACGCGTCGCGCCTCTCCTCCCCCGCGGCCGCCGCCATGATCGGTGAGTGAGCGCGCGCGCCAGGGAGCGGGGCGAGCCCGGATGCGGATCCGCCCTTTCCTCCCCGCCCTATTTCTCCCCGCCCCTTCGCTGCTGCTGCTGCCGGGGGCCCTCTTGTTGTTGCTTCTGTTGTCGCGTCTGCGGTCCTGGCGGGCGGCGGGAGCTGGCACGGCTCCCTTCGTTTGCTCTCGGTCCCCGCCCGTCTCCCCTGGTGTCTCGGCAGGGCAGGGGCGAGCTGGGGCTGCCCTCGTGTGCGCCCGCTGGTTAAACCGCGTCGGGGCCGTGCAGGGTACGCGGGGCCTAAAGTGCTGAGAGGGGTCACTGCCCTCCTCCTTTACCCCTGTGGGAGAGGGGTAAAAAGTCTGGGCAGGCCTTGTGACTGAGGTCATTTTAAAATTGCTTTTTATTCCTTCTCAGTGTATCGATGCGTACATGCTTCTGGGCAAGGTTTGTGTGATCTGCGAACTTTCTGGCCTTGCCAGCATATATACGTGTTAATGGTCTGGCGTGGTGCCTGGTGGCGACCTGGAAAAGAAGCAGCTTACAACACCTCATGGTGTTGCGAGTGTGACCCTTTGGTCCTTGAGCTGCTTTCGGAACCCATCCAGAGCTCGTGTGACGCGTGACTCAGTTGTTCCAGCACTGGGTTTTCTTCTCTTCACTGAAAGATTAATCCATACCTGGGGAGTTCAAAAGTACAGGATCCGTTTTAGCCTTCCTGTTTCAGGTTTAGTCTCACTTTGATTTTCTCAGTTTTGAGAATTATTTAAAGTAAAACTTACAAAAGGTAGTGGATGCACGTGCATTTTAGACACTCTTTGCTATCCTCAGGCTTGATGTTTCATCATCAGCATTGGTGTCGTAGTTGCTGTCTACTTAAGATCTGATCAAGTTGAAAACGGTGTATTTTGTTGTGAAAATAATTTATTATTTTTAAATTGAACATCTCAGAAGTTTCCAAGAATGCTATGGGTCTTTCAGCTATTCATTTTTTCTTAGCAGTATATTATTGCAGGTGTAGTATGGCTAATGTTCTTTCACCTTTGCTAAAGCTAAAAAGAAGGGTATAAGCAGTTGTCCAGTATTTTCACTTTGTATGCATATTAATGCAAATTATCTCTTCCTCGTTGTGGAATTTTTCTTACAGGACATTCTTGTCATTTAGGCTACTTTTTTTCATATGTAGTAGAGAACATTTTAAATTGAAGGCTTGGCTTAAGGAAAGCACAGAGGGTCAGATATTCCACTGTTTTTATTTTGCAATGTCATCTGCTGATCTGATGTATTGCTGTAGTATATAAAATACATGTGTTTGCAGAACTGCAGTGCATGTTTGTTTTTGAATGCTTCAGAAAAGTAAGTTGAGTGTACCTAAAGGACTGCCCATGTGGTTACAGAGCTGATGCCTCTAGCCCTCACACTGTAATCTAAATATTTACTTACTGCTCATGAATATAGATGTTGTATGACTGAGGAATGATAATTTTATTTTCACTGTGGCAGACGGAAACATTTGTGAATATTGATTATGAAATGTACAGACCAATTAGCTGCAAACTTAAAAACACAGCTTTACATGAGTTGCAACCTGCCCTGGTTTAACCCCAGCTGGCAACTGAGTACCTCACAGCTGTTGGCTCACTGCCTCCTCTCCTGCCTAGCAGCAGGATTGGGAGCAGAATTGGGGGCAAAAGAAGAACAGTTTAATTATTAAAAACAGAGTAATAATAATACTGATAATGCTATGATGATGATAATAGTAATGAAAAGGAGAGAGAGGAATAAAACCCAAGAGAAACAACGGATGCACAATAAAAATGCTCATTGACCAATGCCCAGTCCATCCTTCAGACCAATTCCCACCGGTTTATCTACTGGGCATGATCTGAGGTGTGGAATATCCCTGTGGCCAGTTTTAGGCAGCTGTCTCCTGGCCACACTCTCTCACGGTTTCTTATGCACCTCCTCACATGGGACAGAACATGGGAAACTGAGAATTCCTTGATTTGGGCTGAGCACTATTTAGTGACAACTGAAACATTGGTATGTTACCAACATTATTCTCATACTAAATTCAAGACACAGCGTTGTACCAGCTTCTAAATCAAATTAACTCTATCCCAGCCAAAATCAGTATGACACCCTCCCCCACCCCCCAAAAAGAAAAGAATTATCTTCCAAGTATGTGATGTGGAGACCTAGTCTAACATTCTGCTTTGAGAGTTTCTGAAAACTTTCCTCTAAACACTTGCGAACAGGGAATGCTATAGCAAAAATTGGGGGCAGGAGGGGAAGGGTGAGATAATCATCTGCCCATTTTTTTTTAACCTGAGTATTAAAAATAGTTTTCCTATGAAACACGTGGTATATTTTGCAAAATGTTTCACTTTCATATCTCTAGAAATGTCTTATGTCCTCATAAGTTAATGCCATAATATACTTGTACACATGATAATTCCTCTAGTTGTTTTTTGGTTTTCTGTCTTCTTTTTTTCTCTTCATTTCTCATAGACCAAGTCATATAGGACTTGTGCACATTCAGGTTCCTTAAATGGTAATTTGAACCTAGACTGAACTAGTTAGGTGACATAGCTTGTCATAGCTCTCCTTAGGGGCATGGCAGGTTTGGGGAGTTGTTTGTGGTGGGTTTTTGAAGTTTATTTTATTTATTTGCTTACCATTGGATCAGCTGAAAAGTGGTGCTAGTGGAATGGAAGTAACAACCTGCAGTTGGATTGGCTAAACTATTTCTTAGTCAACAGCCCTGGCAATAATGTCACATTCTTGAACACCTGTTCTGGGGGGAAAAATAAAAAAACCCCTGATTTTGAAGGAAGGTACTTGGAAAGCTTTGTGGAATTTTTCAGAAAACATCTCTCAAAGAGCAAAAAACCCAGGAGAAGGCCCTAAGAAATAACTGTTTTAAAAATGTGGAAGATGGGGTCTGTATAGTTAGCAGTGGCAGTTCAGCATTTCTGTGGTGAATGAGAGATGAAGGTGGTAGTAGCGACAGGTTTCAAAGGGCTTTGACAGTGAAATATGATTCATCCAGCAGTAATCAAGTTAAGGGAGAATGAGAGCCTGGGTGAAAGTTTCAGCTATCTGGATGACCGATTACTCCTCTGTGTTGCCCCCTTTTTCAGTGTGTTGATAATCTACTTTCTGCGTGAATATTTCTCATTGGTATGAAAATAACCTTGAGGAAGCAAAATAAAAATAAACCCTTTCTGAATTTCCCTGAATATATTTATATACATGGTACTATTATAATAATGGTACTAGTGTAGCAACCAAAGGAAAAGTAGTTTAGGAATTTTCTGCTTAAATATTTTGATCTCATGCTTCAATTTTCAGGTTTTTTTCTTCTGTTGGGATTTTGGTGTTCTAATGCTATGGATAGTTCCACTACAATACTGAAATAATAGCTCCAGTTGTAGTTCACAAGTATGTGGAATAATCTGGCTGATAGTTTGATTAAACAAAACCTAAACTTTAGAATATCAAAGGCTACTTGCATTTCAAATACATGACCTGTTTTGATCAATTTGTTTTGAGCCTTTTTTCCTTCTGCTAGGGTTGGTGTGTTGGACTGTGTGTACAGAATCGCAACATGAAACATTTTGTGTTTTACTGAAATTATAATTTAAGGATTATTTTCCTACAAAATGCTTTGTTATTACTCTGTGAGCAAGGTGTTATAAAGTTAGTATCATTTGAAGTAGGATATCTTCAAAACACAGCTGGGTTTTGCTAGATATACATAAGCGTTCTGGATTTTGTAGTTTCCATTGAGGGAGATGAGAAGAATTTCTGCTTGGATTTCTTTCTGAAAGACAAGTAGTAAGGGGGAGGAAAAGTGGGGTGTGTCTCTTTGCCTTTTTTTGTTATTTTTGGTTGATTTTTTTTATAATGACTGCAAAATAACAGTATTATAATAATCAAGACACTGGAGAGTAACTGAGAAGGAGCTAAGGATATTCTGATGCAGTGTTTTGAGTCTTTCAGATAGGGCCCTACAGAAAATTGATCTGGCAGTTTCTTTAAATGATTGCCCCTGCTTATTTGCATGTAATGTGTAAATAGAGTATCCATTGCCAAATGCTTTGGTCCAGCCTATCTGTGAGATGAGAATGAAGTTAAAAGTTTCGAATTCCACTTACTTCCAGAAACAACTAGGAAAAGGGCCTTTGCTAACAAAATATGGAAATTGAAAAAAAAAAATTTGGAAAGCATAACAGCAAATGCTACTGCTTAAGAGTCCTTGCCAAAGTAATGAATGTGTTTTGTAGATATGTTTAAAGCTGAAGACATTATTTTATTCTGTTGTGATAACATTGCTTCAAGAGGGAGAGTAGTTTTCTTAATTGGAAACACATATGTATCTCCACTTAATGAAAAAAGTTAGTTGGGCTACCACACCCTGTATCATGGCACTCTCAGTTGTGTAAATGGTCAGGCCACAGAAGCAAATGATATCGAGAATGGTGCAGGTTTTCCAAGTTGGTATATTTAGGAGAAACCCAAGGGAGAATAAAACCATTACTGGGAAGTTGGTTATTTTGCCAGACAGGGAAAGTAACATCTATTAATGTAAAATAGATAAACTAGTTATTTTCAATCAGTTGTTGTTGTTCCTATGTGCTGTATGTAAGTATTGTTGGACTGAAAATCAACTTCTAACACAGAATGCAGCCAGTGATGTATGTAGTTTTCTATTAAAAGAAGAAAAAAAAGGTCATGTAAGAAATGGGCAGCTATATAGCCAGAATTCACAGAATGCCACTACAAAGATTGGTTTGGAGATAATTAGTTGGCAAGCTTTAGTTATATAATTGTCAGATATTTCACAACCCAATTTCTTCCTTCTGAACTACAGTGTGGGTGGGACACCTTGCAAATGTTTGTGCTTTATGAGGACTTCTAATCATTAAGCAATTAAAGTTTAATATGGTAAATGATGTCCTTTAAAATTTATAATATTTTTACAATTTTTCAGTTTCCAATTGTTGTACTTCAGACCTCTCCCAGTCCTTCTGTATTTTGGTCAGTGCTAAAGGAATGGAAAGAAGGATGACCTTACAAAATAAGGATAAAAATCCATCAGGTTTATCTGATGTAGAAAAATGCATCAGCATCCTTTTTCCTGTTTTATTCTTGAGGCTGGACAAGATAGAGAAAGAATTAGTTCCTTATTGTGCACTTTTTGAAGCAGACTGAAATGTGCCTGATTGTACTAAACTGGCTTTTAAGCAGTAGCTCTTGTGTTGCATCACTTTTCTTAATCAGCGTGTTCATGTCTACATTAGTGTTGTTAAAGCTTGGCCCAGGAAAAAATTGTAGCATCAAAGTTGTTCTTTGAGGCATGTGGAAATAACTGAAATATTTGCCATGTTATTACATATCCTCTGTTAAAATGACAAGAGACAAAGAATCATTTAAGTTCTCCAGCCATTACTCAAATATTAAATTTGATGATAGCGATCTTAAGGGTAGAAATTAATGAAGAATTAATCATGAAACTGCCTTTTATTTCATTCTCTTGAGCAATTTGTACAGTCGTAGCTGGTGTTTGTGCTTGTAAACATGCATCTTTTCTTGAACAAGGCAGTCTTATTAATGATTTCTCATGAATTCAGCCATAAGATTGCATAAATAACTTGTCACAATTATGATGCATGAAGTACATGGTAGCTTTATGGTGGCTACATGCCTGTAACGGATAAGGCACAAAATCTTCAGTAATTGTTTCTCCATATATCACAATGCCTTCCAAAACAGTGGCATCATAAATTATGTGGTTCAGAGAAATTAACTCTGCTGTTCTCCTGGGTTTTTATTTGTAAGTAGTTATTTTTTTCATGACAAAAGCTCACTCTTGGACTTCAGAACTATTTGAGGCTGTTTGCAGAATATAACACCTCTATTCATGCTAGCAATTTCAATGATGGAAATTTTAAAACTCTGACTCTAAAACTGTTCAAAAAACGTTCATGCCCTCTGATGACTTCTGGATTTATAATGGTATATGCCACTAATTTCTTCTCCATTTACCTTTGAAAGAAGGAAAACAGTGACAATGACATGCACATATCTAAAAAGAATGATGGGTCATTGTCCATTAAACGTGTCCAAAATAAATTGTCTGGATCCTGCAGTTCTTACTGTACCTCTTGGCTGTATTCCTGTTCTGATTGTTGAGGAAGACTTGATTTTCTATCCTTGACTGATTTGAGCTAAGTTGAAGTGATGAAAGGAAGGTGGTTACCAAATGAACATTTTCAACAAGTGTCTTGCCATTAATGTCTTCCTTTGTAACCCTGATTTTGGAAATTTGACCTGTGGAATTATGTGTTTATTTTCTGAATATGTCAGAAGTTCTTTCCTTATGCATTATTTGTCCCTATAGCATAGATCTGTTGGTAAGAAAGCAAGAAAAATCTTGTTTGTGCTTTGTTTTATTCCATGGGCTTTATTCTTCTTTTGACATTCTGTTATGATTTGGGGACACAGTTTGTTTTTACCTCTAAGCTCTAAGCCTAGACCCCTTGGCCAAGAAATGAAAAAAGAAAAGCATTAAGAAGTTGATTTATTGTTTAAGAATTTCAGAAGCTGATAAAGATGAATGAAGATCCTAATTGAGGAAAGAGTTTGTCATTCCATGGCAGTTTAAAGGACGGAAAGGTTATAATGTATTAATGTGTAGGAAATGAAAGCACAGCTTTTTAGGGAGTAGTTGCAATCAAAGCTGTTGGTTGTACTGTGTTTTTTGTGAAAGTGGTATAAACAATGCATTTGTTGCCACAAAAGTTGGACATCCTCCTTTGCTTTAGTTTATCTGTTGGGAGTGGGGTTTTGTGTACTAAGTCAAAGTAGGCTTATGCACTAATCTTGCTCTTGATGACATAGAAGGGCACTGAAGCAAATTCATTTGCATTTGTAAATCGTTTGTGATACGTAAAAACCACAAACAAAAAAAGCAAAGTTGACTTTCCAGAAACAATAATGTGTTTGCTTTGTTCACCACTGTTGTGATGATCAGTGTCAATGTTGTTTTGTTAAAAGTGTAAAGCTTTTCTATATTAGGATGTAGTTCCTCTACTTCCTTTTATTTGGTTTTTGGTTAGTTTCTTTTTTTCCCCAGTGTCTTCCTGTCTGTGCTGCTGTTTTCTATATCTTTTGTTTAGCATTTCTAAATGTCTTGCTCAGTGGTGGATTTCCATTGTTTAGCTCATTGATTCTTCTTTTTTTTTTTTTTTTTTTTTTAGCAAATTTAGCCAATAGAACTATCTTGTGTCAGATCTGTTACTTCAGATTTAATAACTTTCAGTGTATAGAGCAAAGGATATTTAGCTAAATCCACAAGAGTAAGAATCACAAGAAACTGAGATGCCTGGCCTTTTTTAGGCTCATTGTGTGAGATATTTCTCTAAGACATCCTTTCCATTAATGGAAACATTTAGGCCTTCAAAGTTCAAGGAATAGTATTCAGCTGCTTTTTGTCATAATAATTTTACATGTGCATTTTCATTTTTTTTTAATGTACCAATCCAGTAACATTTTGGTAATGTATTTTGATGTCATGGAAAAATTATTTTTCATTTTCTTCATTGGTATTAAATTAAAGGACTGTGCACGATGGAAACAGAAGTGGTTCATATTGGACATCATATTACATCTCTGGCATATGGTTCTCCTTTCAATTTCAATTTTTTTTGATGAGCAGAAATATTTTTTGGTACATTTATGTTTACATTTTTTCCCTTTTCTGATACAGTGTCCTCTGTGGAATACTCTCAGTGGAAACATATGTTCAGAACTTCAAAGTAATTACGCTATTACTAAAAGCTTCATAATTGGATTACTGAAACTAAATGTTGAAAAAATTTGATTTTCCTTTATCGAATCATATCAATTTCATTCCAATCTGCTTTCTGGCTGATTGAAGAAACATGGTAGGACAAAGTTAAAGCCTGAGTAGAATATCTTAAGTCTGGTATAGACCAGTTCCTGAAGAAGAAAAGGGAACTTAGAGCAGTGTTTAGTCTGAGAGCAAGACTTAAAAAAAAAAGAAAACATTTATTGCCATTTTAACAGTAAATTTTTAGTGGTAGGTACCTCTGCTTGGCAAACTGGATTGGGATAATTGAAGCATGAGCTTGTCTCTCTCTGATAACTGACCCTATTTCTCAGAAGTAATGGGCTCAGTTTGTGTCTAAGCTACTTTGTTTATAAAATATTGCCCTTATTGCCTGTTATCTTTCTTTAAGAATGAATTTATTGTTGTGATGAAATGGGTGTAGCTTGTGTTGAAATAAAGCTGTTTACTGCCAGGAACAGTTCAGGGCTACAGTCTAAGATATTGATGCACAAAAACAAACAAACAAAACCAACAAAAAATAACAAACAAAAAAAGCCCCCCAGTTCATTCATTTTGCTCTAGCACAGTTAGGGCACAATATTTTAAAAATTTTGATGTACAAGAAGCCATCAAAAACTGTAACTGTAGAACTATACCTCATCTACCTTCTTTGTTTTTTGTAGCTCATCTGGAAAATATGGGGCCTTTCAAGAACAGGAGATGTTACCTTAAAATGGTCCTGAACAAAAACACTGTCTATTAGGTCTCCCTGATGTATTGGTCTGTTGACATGCTTCATATTTTTTCTTCAGGTTGTATGAAGCTACAGGCTAACCTTTAAGCTGATTGTTTTATACTCACTTTACATAATTTTAGAATATTTTATTCACAGTAACTGTGCTACTGTTTGAGCTTTAGGCTGGTATATGCTTTATGTAAGCAGTTGGTGTTCTGAGGCACAGAAATTCAAAACTTGGTTAATGATTAATGTTTTGAATTTTTAAATTTTTGTGGTTTGTTTTCATAGTCTACTTTTCATTCTGCCTGCCCTTATTATACACAGTAAAATAGCAGATGAAGCTGAAAAGTTTCTTTTACAGTACTTCTAACAGTTTCCATTAGAATCATCTTGTTGGAAGCAAACATCCCATCTGGTTTACTTTTTAACACAGCTAAACTCCATAGTGAGCTGTGTGCTGGAGCCTGGCTGAATTCCATGCAATGAGACTCATGGCCCTAAGCAAGATGAGCACAATCTGTTTCCCTTTTTTCTAATAAAGGAAAAGGAGAGTTTCTTCATTTGCTTCTTTGTTGCATTATGTTTACATTTTATGCCTACCTTTCTTAGAATAGCTGCTTTCCTGCTGTTATCCATTCTTTTTTTTTCAGTACAGGTGAAATGAAAACACATTAGAGCCTTATAAAAGTTCTGAGTGCTGCTCTGAAATAACATTAAAACTCAAAATTTTCAAGTATGGCATGGTGCTGTGGCCACATCAATCTCATAAAACACTTAAAGCTCAGCAGAAGTACTTGGAGCTTTTTCTGTTGTCTTGTTCCTCAAATAAATACAAGACTTAAGTAACATATACTAAAATGAATCAGTCACACAGTTGATCCTAGCAGTGCTCCTAAAGTTTACCTGTGCTGTCCGAATTGAGCTTCCACAGCCCATAACTTCATGTGCCCGTTTGTACCTGTGAATTATTGAGTCACATATACTTAGCACCAGCTGATTTTACTGTGCGTGTATGCAATTCTGCTTAGGAGTTCTGAAATTGTATCTCGGAATTAGGCTCTGGAATAAATTTGCTATTTTTTGTTATACATATGGAGACAAAAATAATTCCACATTTAAAAATAAGCATCAGATACTTTAATTTTTTTAAATAATACAGTTATTTTAATATTACATCAAATAAGTGAACATTTGCTGTATTAACATACTTTCCCTTTTACAGAGATTTTGGGTTCTTTGGTAATATCCTGATGGAAAGTCATGTAACTTGCTTTAAAGTGAGGAGGCTGTTTTGGGACATCAGCTTCTTAAAATCGTGTCATGAATACATCTGGGATGTTTTTTTTTTCTTCTCAGTTGTGTAGAGTTTTACATTAAGAATGCCAAGTAACACTCAAATACTACTAATAATCGTTGTTTATGGTATAAATTGTTTTTGGTGACAGACATAAAATGTTTCTCATGATGTACTCCACTTCAGAAAGCCTGGCATTTCCCTACTTTCATCTATCAGTGACAACACTTGCAATGTATGTTGTCCATTCCTGATTTTTCAACCTTAAGAAGTCAGTAGATCCTTTTAATGTAAATAAAATTGAAAAAAATAAGCACTCTCAATGGATAATAGTAGAACTATTGCTGTAATTCTGGTAAACACCTAAGATGTCCTTGTGTATTACTGTGTGCAATGAGTATTCAGCGTCAATTCCTGTTTCATGTCAAATGTGTTATTTTAGAACTGTTCATATAATCAGTTTCCTGAACTAGGAAAGCAGACAGTGAGCTATAAACCAATTTAGGATACAATTACAACACATTAAAAAATGAGATAGTTGATTTCATGTGAATGCAGCTCTTGAAATTTAGTTCAGTTTTAGACATGAATTAAAATAGGCAGCGCTTTGAGGACAAAGGACTGTGCACAGGGAGACATTTCATTTACTTTGCCATTTGTGCAAAGGGGGCATTAGGATAAAAAAGTCAAAATGTTTGGGTTTCTTGTTCATTTCATCTACATGAAACTTGTGCATATCTGCTTGCTGTGTGTTGTTACTGAAGAATCAGACTCTGTTAACAGTGATGTTACAGTCAAATAAGACAATGCTGGTTTCTTCAGAAGGAAAGTTTGGGTCACTTCTATTGGTTTCCAGCTGGATTTAAAAATCAACTGTCTTAGAAAAACAAGTGACTGTTTGACAAGGTGCCTCAACTGTTTCCTTCTTAGGACAGTCACAAAATTCTGTTTGTCCTTGGTGTTTATGTCAGGAAACACAACCTTCCTGGGCTACTACATTACTGAACAGGGAGTGAGTGAGAGACACCCGGGAATAGTTATTGTGTAGGTGATACAGAATCAGTACCCCAAATCCTTGCCTACTTTGTTTCTGTCAGCATTATTAGAACCAGTTCATCTAAACTTTGTCATTAAAAGTATGTAGATAATGTATCTATGGAATGATGATACAGCCACAGAGACAGCCTCCTTCCTTGTATTTTGAAAGTACAGCAGTGAACTGCTTAGGCCCATGCGCCTCTGACGCTTTGCCCTTTTTATTTGTATTGGACACTGATTGCAAATTACAGCAAGCCACTCATTAATACCTTATATCTTAATACCAAAATGTGCTTGAGGGGGACAAAGCAGTTAAAACACTGTGTTTTTTTGTGCTTTAAAAGCTAAAAGCTGGATTTTGAATTTTCATACAACTAGAATTTTTTGTGCATAGGGCATTACTTTAGTCAGAGAGCAGACTAACCTTCTGAAGTGGACTTGCTTTCTTTCTACACCAGCATTAATTAAGTTTTTAAGGATAGAGCTGATTTTTCCATGGTAGTTTAATGATGCATCACAGCTAATTTTGTTCCATTGAGTAAATTACAAAATGAATGTCTAGTCCCTATCTTAATGAGTTTATATTGAAAGCTGCTTTTTCCTGAATCTGTCCATGTAGTTAGTCATCTGCATTGAAATCCAAACGTTACTAATACATGACATAATTCTGTAAGAACCATCTATTATGTGACCCTGAAGAATGAAGTCTTGCAGTCTTAATGTATCAAAATTGGTGTCGACAGTAAATGCTTTATTAGTAGGTATTTTTAACTATAGTTAGACAAGTTCCAATTCGAAATCATCGTATTTTTGCATCATACATATGTTTAATGGGATATACTTAGTTTAATCCTTAATTGAAGTAAAATATTCTTGTTAAAAGGGTCTATTTCAGAGTGATGAGCGCATAAATACCTCTCATGCTGTATAGCTAAATGTGTGGAAATATGACACTTCAAATCTGCAGATAAATCAAATTTCATTAGATAGATAAAGTGTTGTTGGTTTTACTTATCAATTAAATTAATATCAATTTTTAGAAAGGAATGTTGAATTCTGGATTTAGCCTGAAAATTGTAAGGTTTTAAATTCTTTAGGGCTTTTAGAGTCCCTGGGTTCATGGTAGGTGGCTTCTCATTTTGATAGTAACACTGTTTATCTGACTTTCCCTGTTAAGTTATTTCAAAAAGAATGATGCCCTGAGAGTGATGCCCCTGTAGTGAACTAAGGAGGTCGCCATGAATTATTAATAACAAGCCAAGTTTAATGTGATTTTATAGCCCCTTAAGGAGTTAGAGTAATGTACTCTGTAAAACCATTCAGTTCACCTGATCTTGGCACTGGAAGCATCAAAAACATATTCCTGCTTGTTAATACTAAAGGGGGAAAAAGGTGACTTGGGAATGCATCATTCTGTGCATCACTGTTTAGCCCTCAAGTACTTTTAAAAACCACTAATATCTTAACAATAGATTAACCAACTGAAAACTGTAAGCGCATGAAGAATTGTAGAATTGGTGAAATGCATAGAACTTGTTTCTATTTTAAAGACCTAATAATGAATTTTTATGTCTATAGTATTTCTTTTGAAATGACTGTTTAAAATGAGATTTTTCATACTTTTATTAATATTTGGTATGATTTCCATATTTTTCAATATTTTTTCAATGATTTGTCACTTAACTGCTTAACTTAAAAGCATAATGATCTTTAATATCCAATTTGGTTGGTCACCAAAAAGTATAATTAAAGAGTTTGTGTGTTCAACACTATCTACCTCTTAGTGCATGCTGCCTCACCTGCAGTAGAGTTTGTGCCATCCTGGCAGTGCAGCTTTGTACAAAATCTGTTCCATTTTCTCCTAAGATGCTGAATGTTTCACGTTATGTGCATTAGGTAATGTCACTTATAATGGCTCTTGACTGTAAGCTATCATTCTTACATTAATGTTAATCAAATTGTGATTTTACAAGCAAAAACTTGCGCTTCCTCTTAAGCTACTTAAATTTTGATAATATGTTGTAGTTTATACATATGTTAGAAACAGGTACATTTCTTACAGTTATTTTATAATATATTTAGCCTTGCTGGGATTTCTGTTCTGTCTGATTTTACAGTATATTACAGCTTCTAGGTCTCAAAAACTACATTCAATTTTTTCACATTACTCCTCCATTTACAAATGTGCTGAAAGTTCCAACACATAAATCAACAATTCTTGAAACAGGAAAAGCACTCATTTAAGAAAAAAAGTTGCCCTGTGTTAGTGGGCTACCTTAGTGTTTCCCTTTTGGGCACTCTTTAGGGTTTTCTTTACATTGTACTAAAATTTTCTTTCAGTAAAGATACATGAACTTTCAGGTACATAAATTGTATCTGTACAAATACACTTTTGTGTTCTTTACATGTACATTTGCTTTTTTCACAAGTTGCTGTTGGCTTAGTTTGAGTTGTTTTTTAGGTTGTATATGTTTCCCAGTTAGAGCAGAAAACTGTGTTACTTAGACTCTGAACTTGAAAAGAATCTAAACAGCTGAAGCTTAAGATTTCAGTTGGAACATTAAAAGTTGGTGTGTAGGTAATATGTTACACTGAAATACAGTAGGTGTAAAGCTGGTACATATTCATCTCTGTTGCCCAGATTCTAAGTAGGCAGGGAGCTTCTGGCTAAAGACAAGTGCAGAGATGGGCTGGAATAGCTCCACACCCACCTTTGTTAAGGAACTAATCTTAAAAGTATTTGTCTGGAATGATGGCAGGAGAGATGGAATTGTCCAGCTGGAGAATCCTTTGGATTGTGAATTTTGTTTCCTTCTTCAATAACTATTATTTTAAGACTAGGTATTTATTTGGTCATGGCTCTTTTCATTATATGGTTTCCTTTGGGTTCAGGATGGCAGATTCCTTTTTTGTCATGTTTCATAGCCAATAGATTTGAGAAGATTTGCAAAATCAGGTAAGTTTGTTTCTTTATGCCAACACACTGAAGAATAATTTAGGACTATAAAATTGTATTCTTTCAAATCCAGCTAACAGGTTGATGCCACCTGCGTGCTTTTCTTGAGTAGTTGTATTGATTTCAATGAGGGGAAATCTGGAACTCTACAAATATAAACTGCTTTCAGATTTTCAGAGGTGAAAAATGCTGGAACTTCTTAGTTGCTGTAACATTTGGTGTAAGAGTATATTAAAAGCAAAGAGCACATTAAAATTAGGCATTGTTTTTATAGGTTAACGTTTTAATTGAATAAATTTGTAAAATAGCAGTTTAAAGACAAATTTTAATTGCACTTTTTAAGAAAAAAGCACTCTTCGTATCAAGTCATAGGTTTCTACTGAAAAAAACTGTTTCTAAAAGTGTGTTGTTGCAAGGAAAGAACATAATTACATGTGTGCTTTGAACAGTCACATTCACAATCTGGAAAGTGAGTTAGATTGTACCTTTGTCTCATTGCTGAAACAAATCTGTTACAGCCTCAGAGTAAGGTCCTAGAGAAATCAAAACAGTGAGGTCGAAGAAATTTGTGTACTTCAGCAAATAAGATCAGTCTGGGTTAGCCTTCATAATATATTGGTAAAATATAGCCTGCTTATTTGAAACAGAATCTATTAATTTGGAATTGATTGGAGCATGTTCACACACTGATGAGGGCAAATCTAGAAAATTAAATTGAATGTGCAGTGCCAAATATATAAGTGAATATAAGCTGCAGAACATGGTACAACCAATGACGCTTTTCTTAAGGTAGCATGGTGCACGTAGGTAAACATCTTTAGTTAGATTTCCTTATTTATGTTAAGTTCTAAGAATAGTGAGAATGTCTCTAATTGTAAATGAGTTTGTTACTAACCTTTTTGATGGACGTATGGATCACTTAAACAGTTACCTGCTTTTGAATAGGTAAGTATGTACGATGGGCAAGTAAGGGAAGAAAAAGCTATTTTTAAAAACATGGATATATTAATAATTTTGTTCTACTATAATTCCAAGGTAGAATAAATTTTAGTTTGTTTCTGCAGAGCTTCTGTCTCATTCAGTTTACATTCAATGTGCTACTGTAATTTCTCCTTATTAGGTATCTCAGGCTGTGCCTACCTTGTTATGTCCTATTGAAATCTGATTTCCAATTGGGGTATATGGTCTTGTCTTTGATGATAAACACCATGGTACTGGAATGTTTCCCTAATCATTCCATCACTCCTTGAACTTGGCTTTATTTTCTTTTAATATTTTGTTATTGGGATATTTCTTTGTGTATATATAAAACTCAAAAAAGAGAAAAGGAATTGAATCAAGGTCGTTCAATAGGAAACAACAGGCAATCTAAATAACGAACTGTCCTACACAGCTTGCTTACAATATGCAGCCTGCTTATACTCAGCCATAAGCCACAGAACTACATCTGTCCTGTAAGCATCATTTTAGTGTCATGCAAAGAGAGGCATAAGTAGCTGGATTTGATAGTACATTTTCTTTTTTTAAAATATGAAAAACAAAACAAAAAAAATCCCCCTACTGTAAGAATTCTGGCTGTGAACTCGTTACTGGAATAGTTATAGAGCTGTGTGTCAGACTTCAGGAGAGAAGTAGTTTTAAACGATCAGAAATGTATAATGAAGTCTGAAGGACTTCAGAAGGAAGTTCAGAAGGATGAACACCAACAGTGTCAAACGTACAGGCAGAGAATTTTGGTTTCTCTGTATGCATTGCACCTTGCTGAGAGGACCTCAGTTGGTGCGTCTTGGGTTTGGAGTATTAGCCTTCAAACTAATGTTTCCTCAAACTTCTAAGTTATGCTAGTTAACATACTCCAGGAGTATAAAAAACTAGAGCTTTTAGAATGTATTGCATTTTTAAAAATCTCATTGGGTGCTCAGATTTGTGATAAAATGATGCCTTCCCTTGATAATTTTGTCCTGTATTTACAGGCTTCCCAATTAGGTGATTTGCTCTTGTGCACCTCTGTTCTGATAAGCTCACATCTGGAGGCAAATTCACGTACCAAGATTTTAAGAAAAGAGATGGGAAAGCCTGGAAGCAAGCATGCTGTCCTATCCAGTCAATTTCAGTTTTTAATGAAAATGCAAAGTAGTGTCTTGTAAAAATGTTTGTGTTTAGATTACAAATATTTATTTGATGTAAACTGATAAGCAGTCAAAACTAGTTATCTAAAAGATGTAATCTACCCAACAATTTCTATTTACATCCTAACGAAAAATGGCCACATTAGCAGTAACCTTATTGGCAGTATTGGCAAAGTAGTGATTAAAATGGTTCACTTTCTTAATTCTTAGTTTGTTTGAGTAGCTCTTAGTAGTTGCAACAATTTGTAGGGATTTCTTTAGAAGGGAAGGGCTTAATCCATTGCACACTTAGTAAATAATCTTGTTAACTCTAGTTCCTTATAAACAGAAGGTTGTAAATTTGAGGCTAGGGCTCACCTGCCTTATGATGACAGAAATTCCTGTCTGAATACAAGTGAAATGGGAAGACTTATGTCAGCAAAGATCCTGAATTAACCTTTTTTCAAGCATTTTGGAGAGAGGATGATAGTTAATTATTAGAAATACACACACATGCACACATGCGTGTGTGTTTGAGTGTATCTATCTGTATATCACAAAACATGCTGAGTTGGATGGGATCATCAAGTCCAACTCCTGGCCCTGCACAGAACCATCCCCAACCGTCACACCATTTGCCCAAGAGTGTTGTCCAAACACTTCTTGAACTTTGTCAGGTTTGTTGCTGTGGCCACTTCCCTGGGGAGCTGTTCCAAGGCCCAACCACTCTCTGGGTGAAGAATCTTTTCCTAATATCCAACCTAAACCTCCCTGACACAACTTCGGGTCATTCCCTCAGGTCCTGTCACTGGTCACCACAGAGAAGAGATCAGTGCCTGCCCCTGCTCTTTCCCTCATGAGGAAGTTGTAACTGCAGTGAGGTCTCCCCTCAGTCTCCTCCAGGCTGAACAGACCAAGTGACCTCAGCTGCTCCTCATATGGCTTCCCCTCAAGGCCCTTCATCATCCTTGTTGCCGTGCTCTGGACATTCTCTTAGAGCTTAATGTCTTTTCTACATTGTGTTATCTGACACTGCCCCCAGCACTGGAGGTGAGGCTGCCCCAGAGCAGAGCAGGACAATCCCCTCCGCTGGCCATGCTGTGCCTGGTGCACCCAGGACAGGATTTTCCCTCCTGGCTGCCAGGGCACTGCTGGCTCGTGTTCAACTTGCCAGTGACCAGGACCCTTGGGGCCCTTTCTGTGGCACTGCTCCCCAGCATCTCATTCCCCAGTCTGTCCACACATCCAGGGCTGTCCCATCCCAGGTACAGAATTTGGCAGTTTCCCTTGTTGAACTTCTTACGGTTGGTGATTGCCCAGCCCTCTGATTTGTGGAGGTCTCTCTGCAGGGTCTTCCTGCCTTTGAGGGACTCAGCAGCTCCTCCCAGTTTTGTATCCTCTGTGAACTTGCTGTTTCCCTTCCAGTCCTGTGTCCAAGTCATTTATGAAGACGTTGAAGAGCACAGGGCAGAGAATGGTGCCCTGTGGAACCCCACCAGTGACAGGTCCCCAGTCTGATGTCACGCCATTCACTGTAAGCCTTTGTGCCTGACCTGTGAGCCATTTGCTCACCCATCCCATGACGTGTTTATTCAGCTGTGTGCTGGACATTTTGTCCAGAAGGATCCTGTGAGAGACAATATCAAAAGCTTTACTGAGATAAAAAAGATTACATTGACTGGATTCCCCTGATCAGCTAGTTGTGATCATAAAAGGAAATCAGGTTTGATAAGCTAGATTTTCCTCTCATGAAGCTGTGCTGGCTGTGACCAGTGACTGCATTGTCCTCCTGAAGTTTTTCAATATCTTCAGTATCCATAACTTTACCAGGCACTGAAGTGAGACTGACAGACCTGTCATTAACAGTTTATAACACGTGGTGGCTTAATGTATTGCTTTCACCCTGATATTAGCAAATTTTTAAGTATCTCTCCAGTTTTTAAGTCAAAGTTAGTTTGTGCATGTTAACTTAATTTTTTTTTCATAAAGTCAACAAAATATCTAATTTTATTTAGCAGTGTCAGTAGTTGATGTATTAGGGTGGCTGAGCATTCATGTTACTTGATTTGGTCTGAAACTCAGTTTGCAGTTTCACAATATAGCTAACTTGTTCTAATGGGTAGGCAAAAAAAAAAAAAACAGCTAAATCATCTCTTCCAGCACCTTCCAAATGCTAGTACTCTCACTTGTCTCCCTCGGTGCTGAGCTGATTCAGGTGTTCATATTTTCCCTTTTGTTCTAGTTGTGGTGAGTTTTAGCTCCTTGAACTAGGCAATGTGTTCCAGTGCCTCACTGCTCGCATAGTGAAGGATTTCTCCCTAAGGCCTAATCTAACTCTGCCCTCCTACAGTTTAAAGCTATTCCCCCTTGTCCTGTCACTACACACCCTTGTAAAAAGTGACCCTCCACCTCTCTTGTAGGCCCCCTTTAGGTAGTGGAAGGTGCTGTAAAGTCTCCCTGAAGACTCTTCTCGAGTCTGAACATTCCCAGCTTTCTCAGCCTGTCCTCCTGGGAGAGGTGCTCCACCCCTTAATCATCTTCATGGCTCTCTTCTGGACTTGCTCCAGCAGGTCACATTCTTCTGAAGTTGGAAACCACAGAAACTGGATGCAGTACTTAAGGAGAGATCTCATCAGAGTGGAGTAGATGAGGGGAATCACCTCCCTTGACTGGCTGGCCACTCTGCTTCTGAGGCAAGCTAGGAGTTGTTCCTGTAAACACAATAGAATCCTGTATCACTTGTCAGAGCTTTTCTGGGAGATGCTTCAAAGCCACAGAAGAATTTCTGGAATTATTTAAGCCTGTTTCTGAAATTTCTATTTTGTGTTCCTAGTACTAGGTGTAGTTAGCACTGGATTTCCAGACACCTGCTAAGAATTGCAAATGTAAAATGAGTAAATAGTAAATTAAATTAAATGCTCTTCTTGGGAGATACAAATGGAACAGCAGAGAAGCACTCCTGATTTTTATTGTTGCTTTGTTGAGTCATATGCTGTTTAGCTCTTGTAAAATTAAAGATAAAAATATTTTTTAACCTTTTTTTTTTAATAAGGGGCTAGTAAGAGCCTGCATAGGATTGAATGAGTGTCCAGCCATGCTAGCAGTCTGACTTCAGATACTGATGTGCTTGTTAAATATTCATTAAAATGTTCTACAGTTTTTAATGAAATAATTGGATAATAATCTTGAGACGGTCTTTGCTCTACCCTAACTTTGGTTCTTACAGTGGTAGACATTCCATTCATTGTGGCTGTGGCTTATAGTAGAAGGAATTAATTAAATCTTTGTAGCCTTTTTTCCTTTTCCCAGTTTATGACTCAATATAAAATTCTGTTTATTTTGTTGCTTTTCTTTGACATTCTTAGTGGCTATGGGGTTTTCTGCATCTTGCATGTGATTTCTAAAATAATTAAGACATTAATCTTCTAATGTTTTACCAGAGTTTCTTGTAACATTGGCTCAGAATGCCTTTGATTAGACAGGTGTTTATATCTTATAAATAAATAAATAAACAGTATTTCCTCATTTCTTCTCACGTGGTCATGTAAATCCACGCAGATTTTTCTTTCTCCTGAGATATTAACCTAAAATATTTTGGAATTTTCCATTTTCTTTACTGATTTTTTCCCTCTTGAAAGAAATTACAATTCTGGCCTGGCTTGTAATGAGAGTTATTATGAGACCCGTTAAATAGAAGTATTTCTATTTTGCTTTTAAATTTTGGCATTTTATCATTTTAGAGTGGGAAATTACTTCATGGAATGACAGTCCATGTTGAAAATTAGAATAGAAGTTCAATTTTTTTCTCTTAACCACCACTTCCTGCTTTGAATTCAGCCCACGCCCTGGCTTTGTGCTCATTGATATAAACAGACGTGAAAGAAAGAGTGGACTGCTTTAAATCAGTATGTGATGCTTGTATGTGCTAGTGATGCATCCTGAACTTATTATATCTGAACCCACAACAATCAGTTTTTCTTAGAAGAAATAGAATTGGTGGTGATGGTGAGAATTTCTATGCCCTATAGGCTTTACACACCATGCAGCAATGAAGACAATTTAATATGCAAAGATACAAGCCTATTTAAATAATTTCCTTGGAAAGAGAAGAGTCCATTGTACTTACATACACAGGGGCACTAGAAGTTAAGTGAGCATATCTTCATATCATGTGTTTGAAATTTTGTAAGGTCCCTGTGATGATGATATGCCTCATGCTGTGAGCAGTTAAAAGAAACTGGTTGTCTTATAATGAGATGGGAATTGATTCCTTTATATTGGTTACAAATTATAATGATTTTGAAAAAAATCTGTCAGTATTCTGCATCACTTTGAATATTCTAACATTCTTAAAAATGTTCAGTAGCATTGTAAGGAATGTGAATTTCAAAGGCTCCAATTTTAAAGAAATTAATTTAGGAAGTACCTTTAAATGATGCAAAATTTTGAAGTTCCTTTTTCCTCTAGGATTTCCCTTTTATTTCATGAGAAAACAATTTTAATGTTCCTTTTTCAGTTTTGAGTTTCTTTTCTTTTTTCATTTCTTTTTCCCTTTTAATAAAATTAATGTAGTTCAAACTGAAATAAGACAGGTGCCAAACCTTTTTCTTAATTCCAGCTCAGCAGCCTGGGTGGTCGGAGTACAGGAACTTGACCCCTTTGTGTTGCTGCCTTGTGTGTTTCTCCCTTGTGAAAGCCAATCCAATCTGCAAAGCCAGCATAGATAAAGAGCCCTGGAGGGTTGTGGTATAGTAGCAAGACTGTTTTGTGACCGTGTTGTGAAGGCAGACCGCAGGTGACAGTATTATTTACTTTTGTTGCTTGGGGTCCAAAGGGAGAATAAATTGCTATTGATTTTTGAGACATTACAGTGAGGTGTCTGAATGCCTGCAGGATCGCTGGGTGGTAGGACAGTCAGAGTCTGCATGAAGACTGCTTTGGAAATCCTCTTTTCCCCCCTTGTGTTGGTTTGGTTTTTTCTTACTTTTCAGAACCAGCTGCTAGAAAATTTTGTTGTTTATTACAAATATATTTTATCTCTCCAAAGAATAGAATTCAACAGCCATTTTATAACAATTTGAAATAGATGAATGGAGTTTGGAATACAGCCATCTGTGTACATTAATGTTAAGAAGAGAATGCTGAGCGTTGCATTAAATTAACCACTTCATTAAAGACATCTCTTTTAGAGGTATAACAATTTATAAGGAGAAAATCAGCTGTATGGACGTGGAAATGATACACACCTAACAGTTTTCCCCACCCTCTCATCACAAAGCTCATTTTTGTGGACCATTCAAGGTTTAGACCATTAGTCTACAGAGGTACTTTCCCAGTTGGGGGAAACAGGAACCCGCTATTTTAGTGTTTGTTACTTTAAGATTTTATAGCAATGCTACATCGTAGTGACACCTGCTGGGAGAGATCGGAAGGAAACAGCTGAAACTATGGCTGCTGTCTGTCAGCTCTTCTCCTGGAGTCCAGAGCATGTTCCCGGGGTGGCAGTCCGGGATGACGCGCGGTTTGTAGCACCCCTGGAGGGCATCTGCTGTCACTCCTCTCCGAGGAGCCTGACTCCCGTGCCACATTCACTGAGCCTCACAAACTCACTTGGATGTCATTGTACGTTTGCATCTCCCAGCTGGGACTTAAATGCACAGCACCCGAGAGCCTAGGTGGATGTGTAAAGTAATGATGGAGGGTATTCAGAATGGTGAGTCCCAGGAATTAACCTGCTCCACTAAGGGGGACATAAAACAAGATTTTACTCTACTTTAATTGATCAACATTTGTGTGTTTGCTGTTCTGCAATGACAATTTATGACTGCATTCATACCTATTTGGCTGTTTACCGTAGGAAGAGGAATTTCCTGTGTGAAAAAGTTTTTCAGGACCAGCTTCCAAATATAAATAAACAGAAGCTGATTTATTCTAAGCTACAACTTCCTCCCACCTGAAAGCCAAATGGAGTGAAATTTCCAAGACTTCTACCAATTGTAACTTTCAGTTTTTAAATTATGTAGAGAACTGTGAAACTAGCAAACATTTTTTAACAAAAGCAGTGGAAAGAGCACTAGGATCATGTCCTTGTTCCTCAGCTTCTGTAGCCTCATTTTTGCTTGCATCTGGTACAGTTCTCTGATTTATAGCTCTTGGTGTATTTGTCTTGAGATTTGCCTCAAAACGAGCTGGATACTTGAGCCTGAGAAATAGCTATCTGATTTCTGTCCAGGATGCTGCCTCTCAGAGACATCCTGAAGATTTATGTAAAGCAGTTCCCTGAACAAGAGTGCAAGTCTTTTATCTGTTCTTAAAGCTACAGAACCCTTTTCTTTTTGTTCGTTTCTTTTCACATTCTCTGCAATTGTTTTTCCATTCAATTAAGAAAGTTCTCAGAAGTTACACCAAAACTCAAAGGGTTTCAAAGAGTTCCCCATAATCTCCCTTAAGTGCCCTCTCCTTTCCTTGCTCTGAGGGTTCTGTCCTGGTACAGGATGATGGATCTGGGTGAAGTTGTATTTCCATTGCTACCAGTAGTGCTAGAAATTTTCTTCCTGTTTCTAGGTATACATGTTATCCATCCATATGTGAAGTTCAAGATTTAATTAATTGCCATAGATAAAGAAAATACACTTTCTGGCTTCTGAGCAGTAGAGCTCTGTAAAAGATGAAAAACCCTGAAATTACCTCCCTTTATCTTTCCTAAGGAAAGGCTACTTGTATTTCCCAGACTGACAGACATTGAGCCAGCAGCCTCTCCATAACAGCGAAGCCATGTAACAATGAGGCTGTGCCAGCAAAGATCAATAACTGCCACTTAGTTGAAGGGTAACAGTCTGTTCCTACCTGAACCAGTAGTTTGCCCATGACAAATAATCCTTGAAGATAATCAGATCACACCACTTGATTTAATTCACTTTCTACAGAAGGAGTATTTGTTCAATGGACCACAAACCCCTCTGGTTTAGCATGATTTCATATATGTTTGCTCATTCGTCTTATGCCACACTATTAAATTTTGTTTCTATTTCTTGTATCTAAAAGGTCTTGCTGTATAGCATTAAAAATAAGTTTTCCCTTAAAACATTCCCTGCTTTAGCTCCCTACAGCAAATCCCTAGCCTAGTAAGCACCAGCCTCCAGAAAAATAAAACTTAAAGGAAATCCTGATAGTGTCGTTTAATATCATCCGATGAGAGACTGGTGAGGGTCTGCTCCATTTCTGCTGCTCCTGGCAGACTCCTCCATACAAGAAATCTTTTAGGTTGAAGCTACTGGGCTGTCTTGTCCTGGGTTTTCTTGAGAGCTAAAAGAAAGTTCAAAAGTGAATTTGTGGGAGCCAGGTCAGCCTGAATTCCTAACAGTGATGTTCTCTTGCTGTCTTTAGATTCTTCATTGTTGGATAATCAACTTCTAAACTTGTGTAACGGTGCTTGATCTTTACTCTTGTACTTATTTATCTAAGAAATGTTTTGCTTTGTAATATTTAACCTGTGAAACAGCACAATGAATTTTATATTTCTTTCATTAAGTATAGTATTATCACTGTTTGGCTGTGCAGGTTATTGTCCTTTACAACACAGCACTCATAGTATGAAATGAGTTAGTGCTGTTAGGCTGCAGAGAAACTATTTTTATGGCAAAAACAAAATTACTTTGAAAAAAATGTACTTTAATTGAAAACCCATTTAAGGGGTAAAATTATATTATTGATTATGATCAAAATGTCCAAGACGCTGATGAATTCATCAATTTCTGGTTTAGACGTGTTATAAATCTTTCAGTGGAGCCAGGTGAATGTGAATGAGGTGAATATTTTCAAATTACAGTGGCACATTCCTTTTTATGTATAAATTTTTTGTTCTTTTCAATGTACCTGTGAATGGAAACAGCTTAAAAACCACACAATGAAACGTTCATTATAAATCAAGCTGAAATCAAACTGGTTTATGCCAATAAAAAGTATGTTTAAAAAATCATGACGAATTGTTTCAAAGATTGCTGAAAAATTATTTCCATAGTTACTCTGCTAGAGGAAAAACTGTGTAGTAAACCAAGTGTAAATGGTTAAGCTTTCAAGTCTAGTGAGAAATTAGACCAGTATTTTGTATAGTAGGATAAGTTGCAACATCTTTCATTCAAGTTTTCAGATCTAGATTCATAAAGCAATATTTATTGTCTCCATTAATTGAAGATTATCTATGATGAAGCTGCATTATAGAATAATAGCATTGGTTTTAGTGGCAATGAAGAAGTCTTAAGAATGGAAAATACTCATCAGTAATTGTATTTTCCAAGATGTACAGCCCCTTACTATCCATAAGAAAGTCTACATGGGGTAGGTAGATCATAAATTAGATACATTTTTGAAGGTATCTTACCTCTTCCTAAGTTCCTGGAATAATTAAGCTTCTTCGTCAGGGTCTGAACACAGCTGCTTCACTTAGCTAGCATCAGTTTAAATGCAAAACATGTGTGACAGGAACCTTTCACACAGGCTGTGTGGGTGGTGAGAGAGCACAAACTGAGAGCCACAGATACTGTTTGCAAGTACAGTTCTCTGCTGGCATAAATGTATCGCAAGCTAGGACAGAGGAGGTGGCCATCCTGCAGCTGAAGCTGGGATGTTTTGTAGCTGTACCAGATTTGTGAGGCGTTAGGTACGGCTTCTTTTAAGTGCCAAGGCTGATGTAAATTGTAGGTTCTGATCCCTCTGTGCACACACACAGACTCAGTCACTGTGGTGAGAGTGGAAGAACCCTCTTCTGGGTCCTCTTTACAGCTTAGAGCTTTTTCCTAGAAAGAAGCTGTGGCTTCAGGGTGACCACGGCCTGGAAATCAGCAGTCAGGTGAGTGCTCTGATGGCTACACCATTGTATATAAGGAGCGCTCTTATGTTTCCTCTAACTGAAGTAAAATAAGTATCAGTGTGCTGCTAGCACAGTTTTGCACAGTCCTTTTTAAACGGAGCTGTGAGGGTTGTACCTTCTTGAAGAAAGGGTGATGCTCCTTATGGTGTGGTTTGTGAAGGTACCTGCTTGCGATACTGCTGCTTCTTACCCCCGTGATGCTCTGCACTCTGTTTTAAAGGGTTTATAAGTGTGCTACATAAACTGCACTGAGACTCTGACAGTCGTTTTGAGAAAAAGTTGACAATTGAACATGCAAATTCAGTTGTAGTCTTCTAATTCCTGCAGCAAATTCATCTGCATGTGGCTGTCCACATCAATCTGCTAATTATACTAGAGATAGTTATGAATATTAGCGTTGATAAGAACCAACTAAAAGTATTTGACTGCTGAAGTGTTAATTAGAAATCAAGTTGAATCTAGAGTCCAAAATGCACAAGTAAATAGTAATAGTAATAATAATAATAATAATAATTTCCTGTATATAATTGAAAAAATATAGATTTTGCTAAGCAGGATTTTAGCAAAAATCAGAGTGCCATTACCAGGTAAGTGGCTTCAAGGATGCCTGTGTTTGCAGGTTTAGCTGTCAGCAGTATCACAGGTACTGTCCAGACTTCACTTTCACAATAAAACCAGATATCTTCTATGTAACATCAGCAGTGTTTTCAGAAAGTTGTATTATCTTCTTTTTGCTTTAATGCCTCAAGAGGGATGCAAAACTTAGTGATGTTTTGGATTGTCTTGTTGTGTTGGGTTTTTTTGTGTGTGAGGGGGAAGGTTTTGCTGAGGGGGGGATTTGGTTTGGTTTCTGTTTTGGGTTTGGGATTTTTTTGTGAGAATCAAAATGCTCAAAAAGTATTTTTTGAGTATTTATGATCCTGGCTAAAAGAAGAAATACAATATGTGATTTTGACGTCTTGATAAATATTTTAAATCTAACTTGTAATCTTCAATTTTTCAAACTGGTTTTGGAAGTAACCAGACACTTTGGATTTGGGTTGCAAGCTGTTGAAAGGATAAGGAATTATGTTGTTTATAATCACAGACAGCACAAAGGTCACATGAGAGGTATTGGGAGCTTCATCCAGCTTTGTTCAGGGATTGGCAAAACAAAGTTCTGAGGTTATAAAGCAGCAAAGGTGTGGTTTAGTAGAGCTTAAAATCAGGTGTTTTACTAACACAGAAGTAACAACTCTTAGTCCTTATTGACTTGCATTGTGTTTGTAGCAGTGACCCAGAGGTGAAAGGCTCCACATCTCATTTCCAACCCTCTGAGCTTTGTAGCCCTCCATAATTTAATTTGATGCAAAGCAATTATCAGGCAATTGATTTTTATTGATTGTGCTGTAGGACAGAAACATTTCTGTTGCAGCAGACAAGAATTTCTGGGATTGCCATCCACCTGTATTCACAGTAAGCAGAGATGTTCAAAGCTATGTAACTGAAGCTCTTAATGACCTTAGGTGTCAGTAGATAGTTTTTCTTTCTTTTTGTGCCAGTGCATGCCCTCTGATCTTTCTGAAGTTCTTTGTACTTTTCTTGTCCTTTATTTTTGCTTACTTTTGGTTTGCATGCATGCTTGCTTACTTTATCCTTTCCCCCTGAGCCCTCTAATTCTTGAATATTTTCTAGTATCTCCTTCCTCATTGCCATATTTTCCATTGCCAGTCCTTCCTCTTACATACATTTTCTTTCTCTCCTTACAAATTTCTACCATATTTGATGACCCTGTCATGCTGTTCTCTGTGGATCCCCTTTCTCTAATCTTTTGTCTTGTGATTCTCAGGTTCTCTTGCCACTTCTATGGGGATTTACTTTTTTGCTCCAGCAGTTGTTGTCTCATCCAGTGCTCATTTCACGTCCTTCATACACCTGAATTGCACCTGTAGAGCTCTCTTCAGAAACCTACAGCACTAAGTGTACGTTAGTGCTGTAATTTAACCCATGTGTGTAGTTGCTTATAAATTGTGGATGCTTCATCTAACAGGCATTGAATTGAGACAGGCAGATTGTTTCAGATATCAAGTACTTCAGTTTACAGCACAGTTGCCTATTTTTTCTAACTTATTAAGAACAAGAATGTATACTACATAATGCTGGGATATGATTTCTGACAATCTCAGTATAATGTGCAGAAAGTAATGTAGCATATATTTGAGAGTATAAATAAAGTAGAGGGGAAAAAAAGAGATTTTAAGAGCTCTGAACTATCCTGAGCAGTTAGAACTATATTTACAAAATACTAATTTATTAGGTTATTGTAAATAGCAATGTATCTTCTTGGAGTGGAGTCACTGTGCATTGACAGAGGATTTTAACATAAATTCCTACATGATCACATTATTATACTTGAAAGTAATTTAATTGCATAGGGGAAAAAAGGAGCTGAAAATGAATCATAACTTAAAACTGAAAGCAAATGTTGAAAATGTTTTTATATGAGGGCTTTCAGTAGAAGTTTTATTCTGAGTAATTGTCTTGGTCTATAGATCTTCAACAACACTGGCAGTGAAATTGGTTTCACTGTTGCTCTCTGATAAAGGTGACCTGGAAATTCATATCATGGGTTTCAGTATGGGCAGTAGAAGACTACTTTTACAGGCTACTTGTGGGAATTGATAAAGCTTTTGGAAGAGCTTTGGGAAATCTTTCCACTGAAACATTATTTCTTGATGCAGTGACTTAGAAGACAGAACATTCTGCTGCTGATCTTTGTAGATTGTTTAATTCCTTGCAGTTCAAGGCAGATCGTTAAGCATGGCTAAAATGTGCACTAAGAAGATAGGGCTGACTAAGTTTCATTTTGCCACCACAGTTTTTGGCAAACTGATATTTGAGCATTGTTGTAGTTGTCCTTTTAAATGTGATATTAATACTTTTAAAGCCATTTCCATCTGTTCTTTCTTTTTTAATGATTCTGGCATGTTGCAATACACTGCAAACATACTGTCTGTTGCTCATTTTTCCTTTTTATTTACAAGTGGAAATAACTCATGATAAAAATGCAGAAAATGATAGCACTGTTGGAAAGCTGTGCTATTCTTCTATGTTACAGTAGTGATTTTCTTTGATAAATTAATCAAGCTTATTTACTAAATTGCTAACAGCTACTTTAAATCCTTTCAGAGTGATTTAGAGACATGTCCTCTAATTTGCAGAATTTCAGAAAGGGTTTTGTATCCATAATCTGGAGTTTTTGGTATGAGAGGGGAAAATACTTGAAGAGTGTAACACCAGCCATATTTTCCAGTGTACTGGATCTAGTTAATTTGATAGAGTCTTCAGAAGCCAGTGAAGACTTTGAGGGCATTCTCCCCAATATCCCATTCTAGTCCCCATGTTTGGGTCTTAATCCATTTTAGTTGTGTTATCAGTCCTGTTCCCGTGCCCCTTTCCAAGAAAGTTTTCTTATTTCAGGACAGGCTGCAGCTGCACATCATTTTGTACAGACTTATGAACAAGACAGATGTTCAGGGATAAATTATTCCTTAGTCTTTCTCTATGGTTTAGTGTTTTTCTGAGCCCAAGTTTGAAGCTGCACTTTTATGTACTAGGCATTGGTAGCAATTTTTACTTGCATTTATCTAATTACCTGTTGAAGCCATCTATAGATAAAGAAAGTATTAACTGGGGGAACCTGTTCTGTATAAGAAGTGGCACCAGAGCAGTTATTAAGGAATGAT
>WAAE01002732.1:47783-75004 GCA_013400495.1 Nicator chloris
AAAAGGGAAGGCAATGAAATTCAGGAGAAATTTGAAGAAGTGTAGAAACATCAAATATCACAAACTATTAGTGTTTACCAACATACGAGTTGACTCCCACGAAAATGAATGTTGGGTATAAACAATTAAGAAGAGGGATGTAGCATCCCATAGTTTGCGCTTCTGAACTCCATACCAAAACCTTGGGAAATTAAGCAATATTGTATGTACCAATCAAGGTTAGTGTGTAATCATTATAACATTCAGGGTTTCATTATCTTGATTTGTGATCAGCAGCAAATCCAGCAAGTTAAAATCCCTTTTCTGCAATTTGGGCATAGATATCCTTAACTATTTTCTGCAAAGAAGACGTGTGTAATATTGAAAAGAGAGTGAATGACTGGTTTAATACCTAAAAATGAAGGTGATGTAGGTAGGTTTAGAGTACTTATATAATTGTGAAGAAAGAGAAAGGTAACAGCTATTTTGTGAATTAAATAGGGGAAATAATAGAGACAGGTGAAGCTTAGTAAAATATTAAAATCTGTTAAAATAATCCTAATTAGCTTATTGAATAAAGGTAGAAGTGATGTCTTACGAGTGTCTGATAGCAGTTAGCATTGAGACCATTTATTTGATTAGTTTGTGAAAACATCAGTGTGTAACTCCAATCATTTTTGGTTGTTTTTCCAGTTTAAATTAAACTCAACTTGCAAAACTTAAGAAGATTTCTTTCCCCTTTAGCTATTGCAGGAAGATATATTTAAGCTGAAAATTAATCTATTCTTAAATCCCACTCAGAGTAAGCCATATGAAATGAGGACTGTCATCAGTTGCCTTTGAATACATTGCTTTTGAGTGTGCCCAGCAGCTCAGGGTATAGTCCAGCACATTACAGAACTGAAATCCTGCTCAGTTTTCCTGATGATTCATATTAGACTTCTAAAAAAAAAAAAAAGGTCATGGCGTTCAATGGAAGTGTATTGTTTTGTCTGCTCACTGACTACTGCAGAACATAAGGGAGTATTTACCACCCAAAATGTTCTTACTACTGAGTTCTTGTAAGTAGAGCAATTACAGCAACTCTGGTAAAGCAGCACAGAGAATCTAAAGACTATGCATAGTTAACAAAGGCTGCTGTTTTATTACATAATTCAAAATGGTCACCAAAAGAAGAGAGCTCATGTGCTATGATGCAGATCTCATATTTTCTTTGTGTAGTATTTTCTAGTTTCTCATATTCCTTCATTCAGATGCTTAGGTCTAGTGAGTCCCAGGACATTTTTGTTAGGTTAAGGGTCTTGAAATTCTGTGCTAGGACTCCTAAGCAGTGAAAACTTAATTTGAAATCATTTGAGGGCAGAATGACAGATCAATGGCAAGATCATTTAAGTGTGGAGGGGAGAAATCAATTTATAACAGATAAATCACTACTTATTAATGGACTAATTAAATAGCCTAGAGTAATCCTTTAAATGATTCCTAGAATACAGTGCATTAATTGACAGCACTGTGATGTTCTTTGAGTTATTGTTCCTTTTTCTCTATGTATTTGAAATGAATTTTGCGCCATACAGGAGAGTTCAATTTTATTGATTGTTTATTGGCCAGTAAAGTGCAAGAGATGGTGATTACAAGCATTGAACAATAGATACAGAAATGAAATACCACCATTTTTCTTACTTGATAAGTTTTCAATTTTGAGTCATAATATTGAATCAATCATTCTACACATAGTTAAAAGTCTTTTATCGTAGTGTATTAATTTATATTGCATGTTAACTACTAAATCTGTGGCATTTTTGCAGTATTATGGCAGTCAGATATAATTACAGCCTCAGGTATCTGGGGCTAAGTTTCACAGTTTGCATACACAGGCATCTGGAAAAGTAACAAAGAGTTACTGCTAGTATAAGAAGTAGGATCATGAAGAGAAATAATAGGTCATTTAGAATGAAGATAATGAAGACTTTAAGTGAAAAAAGTAATCCAACCTGAAACATAAAGATCTTTTTATATATGCTGAATGTCTTTCAACAAAAAGCACTATCTTCTATAACTGAATTCTCTTAAAGAAGGAATGATCAGTACTTTGCTGTTAATTTCTGTATGAGTCTTATTCAAGGCAATTTTAGATGATCATCTTTATCTTTTGGGGACATGAAATCTCCCCAAAAGATAAATTGATTTAGATTTCAATGTAGGTTGTGTGTCCAACTACAATTCACTTCAAAGGAATCAGTCGATTGTACAAGATTGATTTCAAAATGTTTCTAATTCATTTTGTCACACTTTCATTAGTGTATGTGATAGCAATATTTCAAATAAATATTTGAAAGAAGTGGCTGCCTGTTAATAATTCGATTTTGTTTTAATGCTGATACCAGATAAGCATTTTGAAGGAGTGTGCACATAAACAACTCCATGTGGCTCATATTTGTATAGTATATATGACTAAAATTAATAGAAGTAATGTGAGTTAGATTCTCTCTGTCAAAGTATAGCTAGCTTTAAATATCATCAGAGTATTTTGCTATATATTTATTAACCTTTATGGGATTAAAATGTATTTTAAGCACTGTTATTTGCATATTTGCACTATTGAAATATATTGCCATTAGGGATCTTACATAAATAGACTTATTCAGAAACTGTAATTTTCCAGCAAGTTCAGTTTTGGCACTGAACACTAGACAGACAATGAAAATATTACTGTGGTTAACATTTACTTTTATTCAATTAATGAATAATTATGAGAGAGTTTACTTTCCTTAAGTGCAGTTATCGCCTTATGTTTTTAGTGGCTTGCTGTTCATTATGTTTCTAAATGAATAATAACACAATCTGTGGAATAAATGCCATTTGGGATTACAGTTGGTGATGACCCCCAGTCTAGCTCATCACTTGTAATATTTCTGTCTTGTGGTTCTAAAGATTTTCAAAGTAATTGAATCTTTCCTTTTTTGTGACTGAACTCCAAAGGGGTTTTTCAATTCTCCTGTTGTCTTTTATAACCATAAAATTAAATTTTTTATCCCAGGGCTTCTGTGTTAGTAAAATTTCTTTAGAGAAAAATTAAATATGAAAGCCTTCTAACTGGGAAAAAAGGAGATTTACATTCTCTTTACTAATCAATTTTGATTAAAAACAGCTTTTATAAAATTATAAGCAAGGAAATACATTTGTGGGCTTGCTGTTAAAAAGCCAAACAAATCCACAACAAAATAAAAGCATTACAGTTCAAACTACTGGGAGCATCATCAAGAGTAAATATACTCTTTATACTTTGGTTTGTTAAAGTGACATCTCCTTTAAAGGTCCTGGAAGTTTTATAGAGCTATCCAACTGATCTGCTCTTCAAGACTAGTAGAATTTTTAAATAGTTTTTTAACCTCAAAGGAGACTCAGTTCTGAACTGAAATGTGTTTTCTGAAACATATTCTTCAAGATTTAAAACCAATGTCTGTTCCTTTCTGTCAGAAGTGCAAAAGGAGACAACATTGCATGATTTTCGTGGTGAGTGCTCCCAGCTGAAATACCTTGTGTAACTGCAGCACTGCAATAATACCTGCTCAGCACAAGTCATGGGTTCCTTGGACGGGAACAAGTTGGAGATAAGAGTTCTTCAGTGCAAATCTCGTATATTGGCGTTAGAAAACAAGGAAGGAGTATTTGAAAGAAAGGAGAAACAGCTTTCACTATGCTGTCTTAAACTGAAATGAGTTCTTGATGGGCATAAGACAGAATTGAATAGGCTACTAAAACCTTGATACCTGATTTATACAAGGAAGTCCTTATTTGGTAGAAATCGATTTACTGACAGAATTATGACAGAACAAATGACACAAGACTTTAAGACCTTTCTTCAGATGGATTATATAAATAATCCTGAAAAAAGTATCAATGATGAGGTTATACATGAGTTTATTCATTTTTGTAGTACATTTTCTATTTTAGAACAACTATGATAATAATGTTATATTTTGAACACCTGAAGTATAGTAATTAATGCACTTGCAGTTCAACTTCACAAATTTTCCTTGTTACGTTTTAAATTTTAGATTATTTTTTCTTGGGTTTCTGTAATTGTATTTCAAAAACTACATCAACATTATGCCTCAAATATATGATGAACTCCCGCCTCTCCCCAAGTTAATGTAGAAGCCGCACTAGCTTCTTGTTTCACATAATGATTTTTAATGTAAAAATAAATACTGGATGTCAGTTTGGGAGTACTGTAACTGGGATACTAGGGTTGATTCAGACTATTGACTACTGTGTAATTGTCATGTCCTGTTTATATATATATGTGTGCTGCCCTTCTGACCTTTCAGTTCAAAGGGGAGATTTTAATAATCCGTTGGACAAAGCAAGGCATGCCAGGTATTGAATTGGGCATTAACTTACTTGGCAACACGATACTCAACACTTCAAGTGAATTGATTCCTTTAAAATTCAGTTTTGTAACGAAATGTGGCAGGTGCAAGAATATGCACAGACAAATGATGTCGTACATCTGGATGGAGTAGTCAGAAAGAATCATGGTTATTGGGCATCTTTCATAGTCATGTTCATCTTATAGGAGCATTTTCAAAGTTGGAGCCTGACCATTCAGATTTCTTCCAGTTTGTCCCATGAAGACTAAGAGCCTGAAAGTTTCAAAGCTGCCTTTTGAGTTGCTTTGGAATATCTTCCCTTGAAAGAGAGATTAAGGCTTTTTTGTGAACTTAAATAGTGTAGAAACCAACTTTGTGCTTTTTCACCCTTTATTCTTCTGTCGTCATCCTGATGGCTTTTGCTTTGGCTGACTCTCACCACTGCCATTCTTCTGTAGGAGCCAATGCATAGGAAGGACATAGCCGGCTGTTAGTCCATGGATGTTCTTCATAATTGCACATGCACAGGGGTCTCCAGTCTGGGGATGAGATACTGTAATGTGCAAGAGTGGTACCGCAGCTGCCTTATAGACACATGAGTGAATCCAGTCAGGTAGCAGCATGAGGCTTGGTCCTGTAGAGCCCACAGTCTATGAAAAAGACAGAACAGGCTGTATTTGGTCTTAGGAAGAAAACTCTGAGAAGAGGTGTTGTTGCTGTCGAGCACTGTCTAATTGGATGATGCACAGTAAAAATAAGTTCTTTTCACAGGTGCACCATGATAGGACAGGAGGCAACAGGCACAAGTTCTAAAAAAAGAAAGTAATATATTAGGGAAAAAAATAATCATGAGAGTACTAAAACATTCAAACACACTGCGTGGGGAGGCTGTGAAATCCCCTTCCTTGATATTCGTGTCTTGACTGGACACAGCCCTAAGTACCCTGATATAATTGTGTCTGCTTCAGGCAGCAGTGTGGACTAGATGACCCACATAGGAAGGTCTCTTCCAGCCTTAATAGCTCTGTAGCTCAGCCCAGTCTTCCCATCAGTCATGCTGGTACTAAGTGTCTGTCATGCTGTCAGACTCCTTTTTCTCCTCATCTCTCTCTGGTATCGGCTTCCCCTGCATTTCAGAAAGACAGCTTAGAGAATAGTGCAGGAAGTGGCAGGACTAATCCATTTGTTCATACCTAAAATTCAAATGGAAAGGAACTGGAAATTTAATGGAAGTAAGACTGTGTGGTAGTTCAGTCTTATTGATGGACAAATCTGTTTCAGAGGACCGGACATCAAGTATGCTATTTTAGCTGTTGATAGCATCTGTGTCCATATCTTAGAAAGAATAATTTATTCTGGGCCACAGCTTTGTCAGCCAGATTCCTGGCTGCAATAACTGTTTTCTGAAGAAGCAGGTGCGGCAAGGCTGCTATGGAAATAAGCAAAATGAAGAGTGTGTCTCGCATGTGGCCCCACCTTGTATATTTGAAGGACAGCTGTCTTTGTCAAGGTGTCCATTCAGGCAGCATTCTTTAGGATGGAAGCTCATAGGCAACACAGATGCAAACTGCCTGGCTTAGCTGAAGAAGCTGAATGGTGTATCGAAGCTGGATCTGCCAGTGTGCATCCGGCCCCATACATGGTGCTTGTGCTGGCCCACCAGCTGAGCCACACATGTGGCTGACCAGGGTGTACAGCGTGTGGAGGCTCTGTAAGAGGCTGCACAAGCTGATCTGGGAGAGCGGACCCCTGTGTCAAAGCCAATACACTCTCAATGCAAACATAACAAACACTGTGATCCTTCTGTTTTGATGTTTCCCTTTGTGAAACGAAAATCACCTGATAGTCTGATAAGTGCTGTTTGTAACAAGACTTAGGACAATGTCTACAGGTGAAAGTGGCATTAGTAAAGGTAAATACTTTCAGAAAATTTTTCGTTCAGAGAAAATACCTTTTGCTGGTTTCTGAATTGATTAAGCTGAAAAGGTATGTCTTCTGCAAATGGAAAGGCTGGAATATGGGAGTATAAGACAAAAAAAAAAGTCTTGCACCACAGAAGTGCTAGTCATTCACATTCTCAAAAGCCATTGGGACTGAGTGCTTTTACATAGAGTTTTCAAATACTTATCTATAACGGTGAACATTTGGCTTGGAGTGCTTTTTCACATGAATTTATTTCAAGTCAGAAGGCTACTGATGCTTCTGAACACCATACTCTTTAGAAAATATTTGCAAGATTGGGAGTTTATAGTCTTCATAAATGCAGCTTTTCTAACTGAAGTATCAAAGTATTGTCCCAGAAGGGTGATGACTTTGAACAGTAGCCATGGGGGTGTGTGTGCAGTGTGAGGAGCAAAGTCAGAACACAATCTGGTTATAACCTCCTTGCAGCAGCTGTTCAAATATTGTTTCTCCACTTCCATCGCTGCAGAGAATTTGTCTCATAAATATCAGCAGTTAAGTCATTAGATCATCTTATGTGCTAAAACTAATGACTGCTGGTAAGTGATAAGATGATGTACCTTTCTTTTTCTAACTGATGACTGCAATGTTTTCAGGGAGGCAATTGGCAAACAAATGCTGTCTTGTTTGGTTACTCCATGCAGACTTTCCATTGGTCCTTTGCAAGATGAAATAACTTCTGTGGTGAGACTGGCATGTTAGCCAAGTTGACTTCTGCAAATCTTGCTTAGAAAGCTGCCTTAGAGGCTACAAGGTCAGTTACTGTGCTGTGAGATATTTTGCACGTACTTGGTGAAATGCTGCCATGAACAAAAACAAAGATAATCTGCCATTTCAATGTAGACATGAGAGTTGTGTACGTGAGAACCTATCAATTACAACAGTACAAAATCATTCAAACTAAACAAAGCAAACTGCAGAGTAACAAGGTTCAGAAAAACCACCCTGAAAACACCTTTGTCTTTAAATAACTTTTGAAACAAGCAAAATGAATATTCATGAAACTGTGAAACATTTATGGCATGAAATGAGGACAAACATAAAATTTTAATCATCTTTTGTGGAAGCAATGGCTAGAAAGTAGTCTAGTGACAGATAATTAAACAATTAAAGACTTAAGAAGCCAAAAAGTGTATACAAGGGAGAAATGCCTCTTGACATTACTTTGTTAAATGGCTATTGCTTTTAAGATAATTAGAAAACTGCTGCAAAAAGGATTTTACATCTATGTTGTTTCCATACTATATTCTAAGAAAATATTTCTAATTTTTTCTATCTACTTCTAAGGATTTTCAGCTGCTTACTTGGAAAATAATTCAGGACTCTACTGGATCTCTGTCAGAAAGTATTTTGTGAATAGTAGCCTGCAGTTACACACTTTAAAACAATGAAACGGTTCTGAAAAAGCACATTTATTTTCCCAATCTCACTTCTTTCTTCTTTGTTTTCTACAGCTAATACATTTCAGTTTTTGTACAAGACTTGCATATAACAATGTTTTTGCTTTGTATCCAAATCTAAAGAGGTAGTGAAAGACCTGATTTCATTTCCGACTTTTGTTGTCTAAAAATGCTTTGTAAAATTTTCTTCCATATAGTTTTCAGGGTTTTTTTTAAGCTAGAGAATAAGAAAAGTGATTAAACTGTAATTTGTAATTCTAAAGTAGGCTGCAGATAATGCATTTGAATACCAATTTCCAATGTTGCAGTATCCTTGTTGTCATTTTGGGTGGGAAAGTGTTTAAGGAAGGTGAGGGAATTCAGAGAATTCAAAATTTGAAATATTTGGAATGGAAATAACTGAAAATTTCTTAAATTATTCTGGTGCCACATGTACAACATAAAATAGTGAAACTGTGAGTAAAGAGCCATACTTAGCATTTACAGAGGAAGAATCTTGATGTTAGCAAGCCCTTTGCTTATGGCCACACTGAAATGTGAAGTAATTCATATTACAGCTAGCAAGAGCTAGGAGCAGGCATTGAAATCTGCTATCACAGTGTTATTTTTCAGTACAGTAAGCTGAATTGCAGATTGTCTCAAAATTATCACATTTATTGCTTTGGCACAGATTTCGATTAATTTTTTATCCAACCTGCAGTTCTCATTTTTTAAAAAATTTTGCTTGTTTGTTTGTTTCAAATTATTGTCTGCATTTGAGGCAATAAAGACTAAAGACAGGAAGAACACCCCATAATTATTTCATTTGTTGTATATTTCCTCCCCACATTCCTCAGTTACTGCTCAAGACAGAGTCACAAATTACTGTAGTACAAAGAGAAAAACAGAGAAGAGGGTAGGGGTCAGAGCTTGTTCTCAGAGACATTTCAGTAGATTAGGAAATTGGGAACACTGACCAAACTTGTGCTTTCCTAGTGAGGTGAACAGGAGCTGTATTTGAAGGTGAACCCTCAAATACCAGAAGTTTTACATCATTCACACTGAATATGAGTTTCAATTCCTTGGCAGTACAGCTGTAAGGAGCTCTTGAAAACTCATTTTGCAAGCTTCAGACAAATAATGCAGCAGCCTAAAACTTTGTCCGATATTTCTACAGGACACTTTCATTGCAAATCATGGATGTTTGTACATGGGTGTTTCAGACTTCCCCACCTTTCTTCTTTTTCTCTGAGTTACTGGGATGATTTCTTAATTCACAAAATCTGTGTGATAACATGAGGGTTTTTATGTGTATGTTTATATCATGTCCTAAGTAGACGTGTCTTGCTAAACAATATGTACAAGCAATGCCATCCAGGCTAGGTGTTTGTGAAGTACTTGGTCAGAGCTAGAAGTGCTGTATTTCAGAGTATACTTAGTTAGTATCCAGTATATTAAAAATTGACCTGACATTAACTTCTAGCTCTTAGTTCACTAGAGTCTCTGAATTAATTAGTAATTGATTTGGTTGTCAGTACAGAAGTACACTACATTTTAAACTTCTGTCTAAACATAAAAAATAACATTAATGCTCCTAAAAATTCTGCAAATGAATACAGAAAACAAATACAGTCTAAAACTTAAAAGCTAGCATCCCCATAATGATGTACCTAACAGATTTCATAACAAGCACCTAGTGTAGTAGAATATGTATCTCTTTTTTCACTAGAAATACCTTTGGTTTTAAGTGAGCATGTGTTAAGCAATGTTAGAGCTGCAAACATACGTAAGTCTGTGGGTATAAATTAAGACAGCTGAGATGCCACTTTGGACAAGGGATTGTATTTTAGCAATTAAAAGGGGTTTTTTTTCTTCATTATCTAAAAGAAATCAAGAAAACAAGTGATGGAAACTATATTTCAGTTATTTGACTATCAGTATTGTCTGATTATTGGTTGATTAAGCTTTACTTTGAAAACATTCAGAAAACAGACTTACTGGCATCAGAGGTCTAGCTGACAGACAAAGCTACTGCCTGGAATACATTATGCTTTCTAAGATATGGACTCGAGTGTTATCAACAGCTAAAATACTGTGCTCTATTCCCAGCTCTCTGAAATAACCTATTTAGAAACATAATGCAAAGGTAACATGTCCCAAGATTTGAATAAATACAAATGGAATATTTTTTATGCCAGTTCTCAAGCTGATTTGTGCAGTATATTAAAATAAAATCAGTTTTTACTATTTTTTTTCTTAGACTCTGAGTTTCCCTAAAATTTTTCATTTTATGCTATTATTCATTTCATCCCATGAAATCTGATTATAGGGCTCCAGGGTCATGATATGACACAAGGAGGATGTGTTTTCTAGCATTTTACAATAAAGACTAACTTTAATGTATTACTTTCCATACAATTGTGTCCCAAGACCCTTTAAAGTATGACACACTGCAAGCCATAAAAGTCAGTGCTATAAATTATGGGAAAGTCTTGTTCAAATTCATTGGATGGTGAACAAATTAAATCACTCATTGTGCATGGCCAATAACATTTTCATACATTAAGCAGTTACAGTATTTATTTCTCTAGCACTAGAGCCTGTCATGAGCGTGTTGCTTTCAACAATGAAAGGTGACAGCAAATCTGGTTCTCTGAAATAATTAGCACATTCATCAGGGCATATTAAGCAATTCCAAATTATTTCTTCTTGTGGAGGATTTTTTTTTTGTGCAAGAATCAGCAACTCATAAATCACAAAGACAGCAGAATGCACTGAGTGCCAGCCAAATAGGATCTAAACATTTCCACCATAATGAAGAGTATTTTAAGTAAAATAACAATAATAATAAAAAAAGAAATTATAGAGAGTGGTAGTGTTGGAATGCATTTGAGATATAGCATGAAAATGACATTGGTGCTGGACAACAGTGGTCTGTAAACTCACAGTTTTACTTTGGTAGCCGCATGTATGCTTTCAAGAAATACATTGATAATTGTATTGATATGTTTATCCCTAGAGGGCCAATATAGCTACACTTGATTTCAGTCTTGTAAAATCTAATTTTCCTTCTCGTGGAATAAGAAAATGAGAAGAAAGGACAAGAGGAAGGGAAAAAACAACAAAATAGCTAGTTAACAAAAGCTTTATCACAATGTAAATTTGTAGGTTACTCAATGAAACAAATATTAGCTCATATTTTAAGTTAGGGCCTTTGGAGATAATTTAGTCCAACACCCTGCTCAAACTGGAGTCAGTCACATTGCTCAGAGTTTTGAAATGCTGAGGGTAGAAACCACACCACCTCTCTTGCCAACCTTATTCCAGTGTTTTACCACTTTTGTGGTATAATTTTCCCCCTTTTCTATCTAACTAAACCTTTCTGTTCTTCAACTTGTTGCCTTTTGTTCCATCTCTGGGTGCCAGTGTGAAGAGTCTGGCTGCATTGTCTCTGTGCTCTCCCATCAAGAAGCTGAAAACAGCAGGAAGATTCTCTAGAGCCTCTAAAGCTGAAGAGAGTTAGTGATCCCAACTTCATCTTTACAAAGTGTCTCCTACTGGGCTTGGTGCTGTGCATCAAGTCTTTTCCAAGGCTGAAAACCCTAAAACTGGTCTCAGGCCTTCAGATACACTCTCACACTTGCTCACAAGAGGGGGATAATCACTTTTCTACATTCTGGTTTGAGTGTTGCTGATGCAGTCCACTAGGTCACTGGGTTTGTGGGCTTGAGAGCACAGTGGGCTGTGAGAACACAGTGCTGACTCCTATTCAATTTCCTGTGCATCAGGAACCGCAGGTCCTGCCTAGCCAGCTTGCTCACAGACTATGCTGTAATTGCGTTATCCCGTCCCAGATACAGGCCTAACTTACCTTTCTTGGACTTGGTGAGGTTTTATCCCATGCTATGTATATCCATTGTAGAGGTGCTTGAGATGAACCGACTGTCACCTGGCTTTCAAAAGTGAAAAGGAGTGTGAGAGCCTCCCTTATCCTATTAAACCCATGTCTATTTCTCACAGCCCTTGCACTATTGCTTTAGGTGATAATAAACTTCCTCAAGTTTACCTAGTTGAAAGCCCTTCTCATAAGGTCAGTAAGTGTGTTTGTTCTCTTTATACCTTGAGGCAGATCTTCAAGTACTGTAAAATGATACAGCAGTGCTGGTAGGAAGGGACTTCTGCTGTTTTAAAGCACTTAATAAAATTATGGTTTAATTTCTAAGGCTGGTATTCAGCACATTGTTAATTTAAGGTGTAATTCACCAATTACATTCATCTGGTTTTATTCCAAAAGCTCAGGATTAGTGGTGCTTTAAATTTGAGTTTAAGTAGTGTGGATTGAATTAGGAATACAATAGTTACTTAATGCTGCTAATGCAATCAATCTGTGCTGTGTGTTCTCACTGTGCCTGCTCTCTTCTGAGCTAGGTTAACTCAAGAAGGGATAAATTTCATGGAAATTATTTCAGGTAGTTGTAGTGAAACTACATACATAGTCTTTTTATTCTACTTATATAGTGTTTTTTAGCCTCCAGGTGGCTGGTAGGTCTTCATTTTCTTTCACTTTTTAAGCATCTTTTGTTATGCATGTTAATCTTAAGAAAATGTAGCTATATTCTGTGTGAAAGTGTCTCTGAACAAAAAAAAAGTATTTTTTCTACATTACCATCTCTTAATTTATATTTTTAATAGGAAAAAATCCTTCTAAGTTGTTTGCTAACTCCTTGAGAGAAATTTATTTGAAAAGCCAAAGTCAGAACTGTGATTCCATTTTTACTTTTCACTAATTGTCCCATACTTCATAATGAGGCCAGTTGAAAACTCTTAATCTAAATAAAGTTATTTCCCCCAGCACATTGCTAATTAACCTAATTTTGGTCATGTTGTGGGCCAAGAGTAAAGCAGATACGAAGAAGATAGTTCTTCCTCATTAATTGGCTCATGCCACTGAAGGGCTTGTTACGATGAAGTCAGATTTGACTGTTTGAGACTGGCACTGCTGACCCCTTCAAAGACACTGAAGGAACAGTCAGGCAAAAAAATGAGTCAAAGAAAGAAGGCAGTAACCACCCTTGGGGCTAGGGTGCTACCAATAGAAATGTCTCATCTGGGTTCTTTATGCTACTCAATCACAGATTTGAGGTTTTTGGATTTTTTCGAATTGTTTTCCCTCACCAGAAATAAGTTCATATTTCAAAGCATTTTTCTGCTACCTTAACAACTGATACCAAAAGTGGTGGGGAAAAGCTGTCTAATACTTTGGTACTCCGTATTTTGGCAGTGGGAGGCACGTAAGTAAGATATAAAATAGGAATCAGGAAGGGGTTCCATGATTATAAACACATTTTATCAATTGCTGTGAAAAAACAGTAAGAACAAAATCTCCCAATCACCAAGATTAAGGATTGCTAGAGAAAAAGAAATCTGTTTAGAAACAGGGAACAGAACCCTGACTTAAAGTCTGTGATATTGGAGAAGAAAAGATTAGGGAACAGCTGGTTGGGAACCTTCTGAGCAGATGTCTTTTTGTCAGAACTAATTTGCCAGTTCAATATGAGTAACAGTTTCATTGTAGATTTTTCCTTGGGTTTGTTGGAGTTTGTTGTCAAAATGTAAAGGTAAAAAATAATGCTGTCCCAGAAAAAAACATGAGCATAATGTTCCCTTCATTGCCTCTTGCAGACTGCAAACTTAAGTACTGTTAGAATTTCCCATATCAAATGCATGTGTTAACGATCACATTAGTATTTGTCTTGCATTCCTCCTTCCCGCTTTGTGTTGTCTGAAAATTTCAAACAGAGTATTTGTGAAATCTGAGAGATCTAAAATCTGTCTTCTGGTCATCTCTGTCAATTAGTAGATATTGCAGACATATAGGAAATAAAAAGGAATAGTAAATATGAAAGAAGACCTCTACCTTGATGGTTGTAAAGAGTAAGAACTTTATGTGAATGATGAAGTGCTGCCAGAGTAAATACCAAGGTTTGTGAAGGTGATGTTTTGAGAATTGTGACAGATACAATTTTGATTACACTGAATTAGAATCACAGGATGACCGAGGTTGCAAAGTACCTCTGGAGGTCATGTTGTCATGGCTCAAGCAGGCCCACCTGGAATGGGTTTCCTAGGACTATATTCAGACAACTTTTGAATGCCTCTAAGGATGGAGATTCCACAACCTCTCTGGGCATCCTGTGCTGGTGCTTGGTTACCTTCACCACCTTCTGGGCCTGGCCCCTCAGCTGGTTTTCAGTTCACCTCTCTATCTCCTCATCCAGCCCATTCCTCCTTATCTTGTCTATGAGGAATTTTTGAGAGGTAGTGTAGAAATTCCTGAAGTTTTACTTGACTGAATTACCTTCACATGGAAGATATGACAGAGAAGAATCCATGAAGTCCATTACTCACTGTGATGAGTAGGTAGAATTATCATTAGTAGTTTACTTACGGTAGTTTGCATTCCTTATTTAACCCTGGTGTTTATAGGTTCCTTAGAAATAAAAATGAACAAATATTTGCAGATATAGAATTTCATATCAGATGATCAATAGCTTGAAACAACTAAACAAAAGAAATGGTATAAAAATAAGGTATTGATGGCTTTTTAATTTATTTGAAAATTTTTGATTAGCACCATTTATGGAAATGAAGAAAAGTTAGTTTAAATTGCTACTTATGTTTTTCTATACACCAAGAATTTGTGTAATAAATATTCTTTACTTATACTGTTAAGTGTAAAGTATGTTACAGTAGAGAATCATTTTGATGCATTCACATATGTGCAGGCAAAGACTAATGCATTTATCTCCATAGAAATGCAAAGTTTGTTATAAACTATGGAGATGCTCCTGTTTGGGAATCATTTAGAGCAAACTCCCAAAATCATTATCCTCTGGTTAGCAGTTTTGGCAAGCTAAACCTGGAAGTTCAACTGATGAACATTTGTTGAACAATGCATTAAAGCTGGTTTGTTTGTTTGTTTTTTCTAAACTGTGTTGATTTTCACAAGACTACTACTAGAAGAATATGCTAATTATTGATCTTGGAAATTTGTTTTTTTTTTCTCAAATAGTGTAAACATATTAAGGAGAAAAAGAAAGTGTATGCAGAATATAAATAAGCCAGGCAAAGTTATTTATTTTTAGCTGTTGAAATTTTGGATCTGAATTTGTTTAATTGGCTGTTAATTAAATGGTGGAACTTCAAGGCTTTTTTGGGCTGCAGGGTGCTTAAAAAAGAATTTTACGTGTCCTTTTAGTTTTATCTAGTTGGCAAGAATGCCTTTACCATGTCCTATGAATGATCATAGTTTCCATAATCGATAGTTATATTAAAGTTCTTACATTGCAAAAGCAATAATTAAGATTTAAATTCTAGTACATGGGTGGAGAATTATTGTGGGAAGCAGATGCCCTAAATTAGACATGGCTTCTACAGAATTAATCATTTAAAAATGCTAATTACTTTCTGTATAAAAAATCATTATTGCATCATTTTAATGCATGTCAGAGTAAATGCCCAGGGCTACATTGTTGTTACATAGCCAAAGAAGATTCTGATGCAAATATAACTGTTTTCAGTCCTTTCAGCTTCCAGTTTTAAAGCAGCACAATGTGTATGGCTGTAGCTTTTGTTCAGTCAGCTTTTTGTTTGGGAGCTGTCTTTTCTCTACAGAATTTAGCTGTAGAAGGCATCCTTTGCAATTCAATCTAAGTGTCATGAATCCTAAATGCATTTTCTCTGGTGAGGTTGAAAAGATATGAAAAAGAGTAACAATACTCAGGAGGAAGCATACTCCAGTTAATAATAACCAGCAGCAGTAAAATTGGTACAGCAATTTGTAGGTAATTAGCCAACAGGACAAAAAAGACATATGGCCAGACATTATGCATTACTTACTTTTCTGCAAAAAATTGTTACAGACTAGGCCTTTTACTTATCATTAATTATTCTTATTACTATTTTATTTATTGAGTATATTTGATACTAAAATACCACGTAATTTATAAATTAATATAAGTACATTAATATGCTTTGGCTATTTCTGGATTTTTATCTGCAGGGAGAAAAAGCTGATGTTATTTAATTCTTGCTTCTGATTAGAGGTAGCAGGAGACCTGCAGAAGTAGAATTTTACATTTGTTTCTTGTATATTGGCACTGACCAGAGACATAGATCCTCATATACAATGATAATTTCAAGAATTTAATTATACAGTTATTCACAATTTTACAATTGTATTTTAGAGTTTTAGGCAATTGCAATATTACAATCCATGGGTAAAGAGGAATGCAGAAGTGTAATTTTAGAAAAATATATTTGCTTGGAATTGAGATAATGAAAGTGTGGGAATAGATCCCTGCCAGACAACGGTGGTGCCATAATGGCAGTAAGAAAGAGGTGTGTCTCAAACATGCACTTGTTATGTGCATTTCATACAGCCTTCTATTTATGTGGTCTCTGAGGGCATTTGAGTGTTTCTCAGCTTTGCTGTTGCAAAATCTGCAGGCTTGTTCTATGAGAAGCCATAGCTTAGCTGAGCCAGAATGGGAGCAGAAGAACTATGCAGGTATAACTGCAGGACCAGGTCTCTCTCACAGCATCAGATGTTGTCATACTTAAAAAAAAAACAAAACAAAACCTCCCTGTTTAACATGAGATTTCAAGGCATCCTATCACATAGCAAGTTCTGGAAACACTTCTAAGCTTATCTCCATCATGGGAAGGTTGTGAGGCCCAAAAAGCCACAGTGGTCTGGTGAGCTGCATTGCACTGTGTTCTCGCTAGGACAAAATAGGTTGGGTGCCAACATCATGTTGACAAGACTGTACTTTTTCTTGTTTTGGAGCTGGTTTGCTCTTCCCATGAGTTGTGTTGCACCATGCAGTAGAGACCTTACCAAGTCCAGTTCCACTTGACCTGCTAGCTGGTAACATTCTCTACAGCAGCAAGTAAATGTGTAACACAGTTTTTGCTTATCTTGCTCTCCTCGGGCAGCAGCTCTTCTTGGGGAGGATTTATGTAATCACAGGGAGGGATAATTCGCAAGAGGGGTTGAAGACATGAGGCAATGTTCATCTTTGTTGAAGTGGGCAGCGCTAGGTCGGATTGCTGCTGCAATAACATTTATTATCTATTATTAGATTTAGCTGGATTCAAATGCTGTGCGAGCATTGTCCTGAAGGTCTTTGCAGAGAAAAGAGGAAAGATGAATTAATGTAATGAATAGCATGAGGAACAAAAAGCATGGAAGCTAATGAAAGAGAGGTTAAAAAGGGAGACTGTCAGCAAGAGCTGTAATAAAATATGAAGTATGGATTGGAGGATAAGGGACAGCTAAATAACAAAAAGAAGAAATCAAAGAGAAAATAGGAATTTAGGTTCAACAGCCACAGAAAATAAAGAATTTTCCAGATATAACAACTTCCTTATTTTATACTAGTCATGTAATATAGAATTTTTGCATTAGTAGTTTTCAGAATACACTTTTTGAAATGTTACTCTGTTTCTTAATCCCTATTTTAAGGGATCAGCTCCAATTTATTTTCAACACATAAGCTTCCACCCTGTTTCCTCTTTGATTTAGCTAGTCCCAAACAGCAAGGCCTATAGATCTTCACTGTCAGCAGATGCCCAGTTGGGATCTCTATGTGATTAAACTTCCAAGAGTTACATTTTCCATGTGTAAATATAAGTATTTCAAGCGTATGAGATCATTTTGTGCCGATGGAGTTCACCTACTAGTATCTTTAAAAAGCTGCTTTAATGCTTGAAGGCAGCTCCCCTTTGCTTTGTTAATCTTATACCTGGAGAAACACTGATGTAACTGACTGAAAAGGAATTTAAAACATTTGTCATGATAGAAATACTTGTTGAAAAAAGCCTTTGTACTTTGCCAAGGAAAGACAAGCTCTGAGCGGTTTTTTTAAAGTTTCAGTTAGGCAGCATTTCCAGATGGTCATTAGATTCTAGTGGAAGTCTGAAGGATTTGCAACTTGCTGTGAATGAAAAATGCAGTAAAATAGAAACCTTTAGATGTGAAATGAAGCGTTTCTTGTTTTAAATTTAATTTACTAAACAGTTCTGTTTAAAATAGTTCTGTTTAAAATAGTTCTGTTTAAAATAGTTCTGTTTAAAAGCAGCATGCTCTAATTTAGAGACCACATGATCATTTCTTTTAAGAAATGTTTTCTTTTTATGGCCTCTCAGACCATTGCCATTGTATCGAAATATATTTGAGTTTTTCCATATTTCTTGAGAGGAGATAACTAATTTATCAGGTCTCAGGCAATAAAATCTGTGAAATAATGAAATCTTTTTATGGGTAATAAGATTATCGTATAGGAAAAAAACCCAAACTTGCATAAAATAGCATTCCTTAGACATCAGAGAAAGTTTGAACTTTATTTGATGACAATTACTGTTTAGTTACAAGCATGTATGATGATCCCTCTGTTTCCTCTGCAAGAAAATGCCCCCAAAACATGTGGAGTGACACACTGAAATTAAATTATACTATCATAATAGTACCTACAATTCAATGAAATTTCTAACAAAATAATACAGGAACATTTGATACAGTCTTGAATCCTAAGTTTCATTGAACATTTTCAGTTAAATCCTTTGAAAGAAAAACAGGAATTGTATTTTGTGTGTGTGTAATTATTCAATTTCTATGACTTTTGTACTAATAGTAGAATAGCAACCATACTGATAAGGGAGAGTTTTGATTCAAACTATTTGCTTCCTTCACTAGCAGCTGCAAATTTTTGCTGTTTACATAAAATAATAGAATTGCTTAGGTTGGAAAAGACCCTCTCAGATCGAGTCCGACTGTTAACTTAGCACTGCTGAGTCCATCACTACATCCGCCATGTCCCAAGTGCCACAGCTACACGTTTTCTGAACGTGTCCATGTATGGTGATTCTACCACTTGCCTGGGCAGCCTGTTCCAATGCCTGATGGCCCTTTCACTGAAGAAAGTTTTCCTAATATCGAATCTAAACCTCCCCTGATGTGACTTGAGGCCATTTCTTCTTATTCTGTCCCTTATTACTTGGAAGAAAAGGCCAACACCCGCCCTCCTGTCAGGTAGTTTTGGAAAGTGATAAGATCTGCACTGAGCCTCCTTTTCTCCAGGCTAAACAACCCCAGCTCCCTCAGCTACTTCTCACCAGACTGGTGCTGCAGACCTTTCACCAGCTTTGTTGCTCTTCTTTGGACATGCTCCAGCACATCAATGTCTTGTAATACAGGGCCCAGAACGGGACACAGGATTTGCAGTGCAGCCTCCCCATTGCTGAGAGGGACAATCCCTGCCCAGGTCCTGCTGGCCGCACTATTGCTGATCCAGGCAAGGATACCACTGGCCTTCTTGGCCATGTGGCTACACTGGTCTCATGTTCAGCCTGCTGCCAATCAGTACACCCAGGTCCCTTTCTGCCTGCCCTCTGTCCCCAGCCTGTAGCACTGCAGGGGCTTCTTACGACTGAAGTGCAGGTCCCAGCACTTGGTCTTGGTAACCTCATATAGTTGGATTTAGCCCACCAATCCAGTGTATCCTGATTCCTCTGCAGAATCCTCCTACTCTCCAGCAGATCAACACTCCCTCCCAGCCTGGTGTCATCTGCACATTTGCTAAAGGTAGACTTGATCCCCTGCTCCAGATCATTGGTAAAGATCTTAAACAGGGCTGGGCCCAACACAGATCTCTGCAGGCCGCCACTGGTGTCTGGCTACCAAGTGGATGCAGCACCACCACTCCCTGGGCCCAGTGGTCCAGCTAGGAGATGCAGGCAGTATCTACCTGTGGATATCCTAGGTATATTTAGGAATTTGCATACAAATATCTCTTTACATTTATATCACTGCTTGTTATTGTTTTGCCTTAGAGGTCTGTGATTAGCTTTACATAATGTGTATGTGTATGAAGACCATGCATAATTCTGACTGGAAGTAATCATAAAGCAGTCTAAAGACTTGAATAATGTAACATGATACGTTATACTGTCAATCTGTTTTATGCTATTTACCTTTTCCCCCAAAATTGTGAGTTAGATTTAGTTCAGAACCAGACAGCATATTAGCAAGTACTTTATAAGTTTTGGGCACCTTTGTGATCAGTGTTCTAACCTCAGAAAAGAAAAATTCTCAAAAACTTGAAAAAAAAAAGGTGAAAATACTACAGTATTTAAGAAGTCTACACTATATACTAGGTATAATAAAGGGAGGTGTCCTGTCTTAGGAGGAGCTCTCCCTAGATTAGTACTAGGACTAAAAATAAAACCATGAGAGGTTTTTGGGAGACAAAAAGCAGAGATCCAGGGCTGAGATAAGAACAATTTACTGAAAATAGCAATAAGAAACAAACAGTAACAGCAACCATATTAATAACAAAAGTGTACAAAGAGAGGTTGACTTCTGTGCAAAAAATATTCACTGACCAATGCAGTGGAAGCCCAAGAGAATGAACAACAGCCAGTGATTTCTCTGCCCAGCCACACTTTTTTTTCCAGCCGAAGCCATGCCCTTCTTCCTGGATGCAAGAGTCCATTCCATGCACCCCCGACAATGATGTGAGGTGGAATAGAATAACAAGCTAGCCACATACACACATGGCTCCAGGCTCAGCCCCCTCATGGCTGCTGAGGAAAAATGAATGCTGCCCTGGCTGAAACCAGGACAGGAGAGCAATCCAATACTTTTATTAGAAGTGACAAATTGATTTTTAGGAAATACTGGAGATTCCTCATAAAAAAATATCATTTGTAAGGAAATAGGAGAAGACAGTTGTAGAAAAACTGCAACTAAACTTTATCTACAGCAAGTTACGACACAATTACCGAAACTACTTTAGGGTCTCTAGAGGCACTATTGGTTCCCCCTAATCAATCAGAGATCACAAGAAAGGGTAATAATTACAGTTTTTGCTTTTCTTTCTTTCATAACTTCACATACTTTGATATCATAGTGCAACAGATTATGAGAAAACTGTTAACAATGTCTTTGGGATGTATACACCTACAAATATGAGAACATGAATAGTTACAGTACACACAGCAGATGTTTGCACTGCTGCACTGATCAGGAAAGAAATAGTGGATGAATATAGTGAATGATGTTGAAATTGAGACATGTCTTTCTATAAAATTCAGGTCTTCAGTTTCTGAAACGTACATAAATTAAAATACAGTTTTATGGATACATCTATGACTAATGTATTTAAGATAATAGTACACTTATCTGACTGTAATGTTACTTTGATATGAAAAGTGAGTTTGTATAGAGTTTTATCTTATGAAAATACGTTCTTTATAATTAGATATCTTTCTTTTAATATATATTGTGGTATCCTTTATATGAGAAGCACCATGAGGTCCTTGTCTAAAAAAAATGCTTAAGATTTCATTTCACTCTTTAGGGTAGATGAGGCTTTGTTTTTAAAAACTTTGGATACAGAAGGCAACCATAACAGTTTAACAATGCAGGTCAAGTAGATTTGATTACCGAATTTTATTGAAAGTCTTTTGGACAGCAATTATTATGGATGATACTACAGCAGGAATATTTCCCACAAATAGCCAACACAGAGGAATCAGTCAAACATAACAGCATCACAGCACCATGTTGAGCAGTATGCCATCTCTGAAATTCTTAACTTCTTACAGTCTTCATCGTAAGATTTATAGAACTCTGGATACAGGTAGTCTAGTAATTTAATAAGTAATTGAAAAAAAAAATCTGTAAAATAAAAATTCCCTAAGTTATATGTAAATACTGCTTTCTCTTTTCTTCAGTCTCCTCCTGCTTTTGATGTTTGCAATTCTTAATAAGAAAGGCTAAAACAAATCTTCTATATGGCATTGTCAAATACAAAGAACATTGATCTGAATATGACAGCCAATGTATTGGAACTGCCAAAACAGTGCATCGATGCTCTTTATGTTTTATAAGTATTGAAATATCTCAGAAGTGATGTACTTCATTATTTTGAAAGCACAGTTTTTATAATACCCATTTCTCCTTCAAATCTAATCAATTGTTTGAATTACTTTGAAAAAAAGTAAAGGTAGATGAGTATTCTCAGAACACAAAAAACATTGAATTGGAAAAATACATTCTGGCTTGCCTTTGTCTGGATTTTGAAAAGCTGTCTTTGAAAACTTGTATCACTATTATGCAAGAATGCATGTGGAAGTTATAAAATCAAATTATTCACTGAGTTGTGGCCAGAGACAGGTTTTTTAATCAGAGGAGCAGGTAACTGAAATAAGTGTTACAGCGGAAATGCAGTTGCTCCATTGGAGTTCCTAATTTATTACTATATTCTTAATACTAAAACTTGATGAAGTCTAGACAGACAACAGTTTACTGAAGGTTTTGCTTTCAGTCCATTAGTTCTATTTTGGCTTGGATTAGGAGCAGCCAAAGTTGCAATCCACTAATTGAATCTCTGATGTAAAGGTTTCATTCTGCTCAGTGACACTAAAAGCAAGGCACCCATAGTTTAACTGATGCAGATATTTAATAAATAGTTTTCTTTATTAAAAAAAAAAATAAATAAAGGTGAAAAAACTTAGCTGTCATCCAGATTTTGATGACAAAGTCTCCAGATTTTGAAAATTTTATATCTTTTATAGCCAACAATACAAATAAGAAAACCTAATAGAAAGTTATTTTACCTCTTGATAATATTTACTTTTCATTTAGTAGACCACAGCCACAAAGATATTTTGAGTAGCATGCAGTTCAGGGAGCAATATATTACTATGGGCACTGTGTTCTGCCCCATAAGAAGGTAAAATATGTCTGAATGGCTTGAGGCACAAAGATGGCAAGAAAAGCAACAACAAAATTAAAACACAGCTTAAATATACTCAGTTTATAAATATACTAGCATCTTATTTTCATAGATTATTTTTTCAGGTTCCTCTTTGGAATTCAAAATTTAAATTTTTCCCAACGTTTTTCTCAAATCTTAATACTAGCAGATATAATTACCACTAAAATGCTGTTTGCGGTTTCAAAGCTTGCTTGACATTAAAGAATCATAAAACCAAACATGTAATATTTCACTCAAGAAAGTCTGTTCTTTTGGAAGTATGCTTTTTAATATTCTTAGTGACTATGTGTTGAAAACAGATGGTTATGTAAATTGTAGTTGTGTAAATGTTAAATAATGCTTGTCATAAATCATTGTGGTCAGTTGATTTTTCAGATCAATCATTTAATTGTGAAAATTCCGGATCTTCTTCTTTTGTCAGAAGACTACTTCCAGTAAAGGAATAACTACTTCTTTTCATTATGAATGCTAGCATTAATTTCTTGCTAGTTACTTGAAGTCACATTCTTTTACATTCTGAGTACTCAGCTCATGTCAGTGTTTCTGTGAGTTAACAGGAACCTGAATTCTTCAATGAAATTGTTTGTGAATGAATACAGCATGCATCTTCAAAGGGAGCTTAAGGAAAGGTACTTTGGTGATAGGTTTTTTTCTTTAAAAATAAAAATGTGTATTTTTGTCCTACCCAAGATGAAATCTAAGAACTCTTAATTTTATGAGGATGCTAGGAGCTTTGATGTACAATATAGCCTGAGTCTCAACTCTGTGCTGCTTACCCTTTTCTGAAAAGAGGAAAAGTTTGCTGGTATTGTTACTGCTGTAAATTCTACAGAACATCTCCTTCCCTTTTCCCAGAAATAGCATCCATTTCTGGTATTTCTGTTTGTAAAAGTACTTCTGCTCATAAGGTTTTCTTTTTCATCCAGGTGACAGAACAGAGAACCTACCTATTTATTTTGTATATAGACTAGTGTCCCTTATTGTTACTTTGAATCAAGTGATCTCATTTTCGAGTAAGACCAAGCTGTGATTTTGCTATAGATCAAGTAAAAAATATCAAGAGCTGTGCTTTAATGGAAGCAAATTTAAGTGGTCTCATCTTGCTCTGTGTTGTATCTGAGAATAGAGACTGGCAGATGATCACACATCCAGATTTTGTCATGCAATGCAGTGCAGTGATGATTTAACTAAACATACTTATTGAGTGCTAACAAGTGAATGGGAACAGTAAACAGAAAATGAAATAAATTGACTCAAGTCAACTGCATGTGCTAACACAATCCAAATTGAGGCACATCTTGGGTCTCTTCAGCTTTCCTCTTTGCTTTGGAGCCAAAACTGTTGTACAAAAAACCATAGTTGATCTAACTTGATCTAAGATCGTGATGCCAGTGAAAATGATGTCCGGGTACTTTGTAACACCTCTGTTTCCTTTCCTTGTCATCTGTCTGTGATAGTATCCATGTTGCTTTCATAGGAATCAGATATGGTCATAGATGCCACTAAAACCTAGTCTTGGAAAAATATGAAAAAATGCTGCCCACAAAACCTGGAGGAAACATTGGAATCTAGATTTTGGTGTCACTTTGCCTTTAAAGTAAATGGTCTGAAATATGAATTTATCAATGCTACCACATTGCATTATTTCTTTTATCCACACTTGCACTGCAAATGTGTTCTCTTTTGTAAAGTTAATGGCAGTCAGACTGCCTAGTTTACCAGTGTTTGTGTCCTGAATCAGTTAAAAGAAATTCAGCAACTCTTTGCTCTTGAGGCTTATTCCATTTATTTCTATAATGTAGTGAAGTATTAAATCACTCATTGTTTTCAGCAATATATTTAAAATTGTCACTGCATTGGAACTTTTTTTCAAAAATATAATCTTTGTGTTTAGCTAAATAAAAAAGTAAGCAAAGATGCCAGATTATGTTAATAATTTTTATGACTCCCACATGCTTAGAACTAGCATTGGTGTTCAGGATTTGACTAACAAGTACATTAACAGAAGGGAGCTGGGCAGACAACAGAATGTGTTTTATGATCAATTTGAACTATTAGGGGTGCAAATGTCTACAGGTCTGTCAAATCCTAGTTCTGATGAATGGCCTCTTGTTAATAAATTATTGTAGCCTTTTAAAAGAATAATAAACCAGCCCTCATTTCGTTGTCATTCATTATATTTCTGTTAAGCTTGCCTTAACATTCATTAAGTATACAAGCTCACACTGAATCTTATTTGTGGTCAAAAAGTTTTAGAGTTGAAGTTTTCTAAGGTCTAGTGCTGTGGTGGCTGTGTTACTAGTACCAGCATTTTAGTACCAGCATTTTAATACCAGCATACGTCATTAGAACCATTCAGATATCACCAGTGTTTTCTGGGAAAAAATAAACATCTGTATAAACAAAGAAGGGAAGAGATTGGAGTTGTAAAGTGTGCTTGATTATGATTATATTTCGTATAGAGATCTGAGAAAATTGATAACCCTTTATCAATGAAAGAGGTACCTTTTACCAACAGATTGTTCTCAGCTTCTGTAAATCAGGCAGTTTGATGCAGGACAAATGTGCCATCTGGCAACAGCAAATACGTGTTAGAGATTTTCACTAGGTCCCAAGTCTATGTGTATTTTCTTAAGTCGTGGGAAAAATAAAAAAAAGAAATAATATTTTTTCTGTTTCATTGACTGAAGATTCAGATATATACCTTTTTCAGTGTCAGGGCATCACTGAGGCACAGATGAAAACATGACTGTTCAGGTGATTCATTCTCAAATTGCAATTAGGCAAACCAGCAATGTGCAAATTGATTCTGTCTATAAGGACATGTCTCTAACACTGAGGGAACTTTTCAAAAGCACAAATACTATCTTGCACCTACTAGCTTTCAACTGCTCTTTTTCTTCCCAACTTGAATTGTCACACAACTGGCTACTGACTCCAACAGTAGCCAGGTAGTAACAGTAAGGAAGAAATATTAAATCAGGATATTGCAGTCATTGCATTTTAATAGAGACCACACATTTCTTTGAAATTGTACCGAGTGCTTGCCCTGAGCTATACTCAATACTGAATGTAACAATTTGACAAAGTCACTATAGCTAACCTATGTTCTTAGTATTTGGTGATTTAGCTTTCTGACTGGAGTTCATGGTTTTATTATAAAATGGAGTGATCTGGGACTTTTCAGACTGATGATATTCCATCATGTGCCAGAATTCTCTAGCTGAGATCAGTGGGGATCCTCCCTGCTGAGAGTCTCAGGATATATACAGTCCAGCTGCAAGCAATTTTTCCTGAAGAACTACTGATTTTTGTATTTCTATTCACATCAAAGAGTTGCTCACATCACCTGTGGTGGTATGTAAGTTGTTAAGCTTAGCTGACAAAAAATAAATACGTACACTTTCTAGGTCCTTCACTTCTGTGGTGTATTACATTCTAGACCAAAAAAAAAAAAAATCTTAACCATTTCCTAATATCAGTCTGCCTTTATCCTACTGAGACCCCTACCAAGTTAATTCATGTCAATTTGAAGAGTTCTTGAAAAATTATTATACTGTTAATTCAGGTGAACCTTGAATGTTCAACATTCTGTGGTTCTTAACATATTAGAATACAGTAGTCATAAACAGAAAAAAGAAGATACATATTTTAGTGATGGACAAGTAATTAATTTTTCTTTGAGGGGAGAGGAAAGTAAAGGGAAATAAAAATATCCACCAAGATTTTGGAAATACATAAACAATACAGCCTTGTATTCATGATGCCAAAGACATGTCAGCACTTTTGTAATGAAACTGGGGATATATATATATATCTGCAGTAAAATTTCCCTCCAGAATTTCTTGTTTTTGTTTAGATTCCTAACTCTAGGGGAACAATTATTTAACCTAGGAAAAATAAAACTTAATTTCTCCTGTATTATTTAAAATATATTTCATGTTTGCTTATCCTCTTTCAATTATCATTATATAGAGAGTTTCCAGTTTGTGAACACATGACTGTTCAAATGCAAATGCTACAGGGGTAAAAGACAGCAGTAAGTTCTTAATGTCTAATACTGGGAGCAGGATGGGAAAGTTTTGTCTGGGCCACTAGATCCTGATTAATTAGTCACTCTTTTTCCTTCCCTTTTATTTTGTGTCATATGGATACCCAGTATATCTCTATAATAGTTTCAGAGGTCACTTCTGAAAGAGTGTCATGAATTGTGAAGTTGTACTCTAAAACACTGGGTTATGGCCTGTATATGCCCATAAACCAAAGTGACAGTATAATAGCTTGCCTGTTGGACTTCATCTTGAAAGACTGAATTTATATTTATGTCCCTTTCATTTGTGGTTTAGTGCTTCTAAGTTGCCATTTAATGTTGCGATTGTGTAAAACATACAATATATTGTCTACTTAGCATTTGAATCGAAGGGAACTTGGTAGGGCTAAAGGTCCTTATGCTTTACTCTTCCATTGGTAACAATAGGTAAAATTTCTCTGTACGGATATTTAAACCCATTTTCTGGGGAAGTGAGGCTTGTTGAAGATCCCTTTTAGTTCATTTGTGAGTCCTCACTCTTTCTTCCTCACTTCTCCATATAGATTTTGAACATTCTGGCCATGAAGGCTTCTAATAGGTTTTGGGAATAACTTTTTGTCATGGTACTGGATGGGTCAAGCAGGAGTGATGC
>WAAE01002733.1:0-17196 GCA_013400495.1 Nicator chloris
AAAAGGAAATGAAAAAAGATTAATTATATAAGCAGTTGCCTCAATGAAAATAAGGTTTTTAAGAAAAAGCACCAAGTTTGAGTCATCTGAATTTTGAGCCTTTGAAAACTACGCTCTGCAGCAATTTTCACACCAATAATTTTAACAATTACACATTAGCATTTTGAAAGAATGGAAAATATAAGTGAGATATGTACAATGTGGTAATTGAGATGTCTGAAGGTGAGAAGAAGCAGGGTTCATTCTAGGATTAACCTCAGCAGGCAATGAACAGCGGAAAACCTCTGCCTCACGCTCTGCTGCTCGTGGTTCTTGTAGACCAGATAGCAAACAGAGCAGGGCTCTCTCTTTCTCTGAGAGCTTTAGAGGATGAGACATGTCTGCAAGTCCTCTTCAGGCAAGGCATTGCCTTACAGGCCACTCTTTTCCTTCTGATGGCACTGTCTCACCACCTTGTAGAAGTTTTTGGGACTACGGGGCTGGCACACCTACCCAAAGAGTCCTCCACTCTCCAGCAATATCCTTTTCTGCACTAAAATATTTTAGAATATTGTTGTAATATTTTTCCCCAAGAATAATAAAGATCACAGTTTAGGTTCGTTTCTACTAAATTTGCCACTCTCATCTCCTTTTTGAGAATAATGATCCTTAGAGAAATCCAGTGGTCTTGGCTTTCCTCCCAGGTTGGAGAACACTTGGAAAGGTCATTCCCTGGATGAGAAGGCAAGTCTTTGTACTAACTGTAGTATTTTTTGGGTTTTTCCTGATATAAATGAATCATTTCAGGGGGAAAAAAAAAAAAAAAGACCTTTGAAAATTATTATTGGGAAGAATCAATTTTTAAAGTAGAAAGATATAATTTACAAAACAAAGAGTTAAGTTTAAAATATGAAGGAGATCAGATGATAACTTTAATGATCCCTTGTGAAAATAACATTTGTGAATGCATTTCTTTTTCTTTGAGGACAAAGCACACTGATTCTAAATATTGTTATAGTGTCATTTTTTTTCTGTACCGCTTATGTTTCTACACATCTATTTTCTAGATTGGCATTCTCCTAGTCCATCATGGTTCTTCCTGACATTCATATTAACTTGGTTTTCTGGGGGCTTTTTTTTTTTTTTTTTTTTGCTTTTGATGTCATGGCTTAGAAATGGGATGAGTCAACTATAATATATTTAAACATTACAAGGAAAACATAAGACTGATGTTTTGGTATTTCATGAGCCACCCAAGATACATCTTTTTTGTTATACTGCATGTACCCTTGTGTGTGAATTCTCAAAACTGCAGACTACACACACATAAATGAGGCACCTTCAAAGATTTCCCTCGTCGTTTCTCTTCTCCACTAAATCAATTATTTGTCCCAAATCTTCTGTTCTTTAATATTTTCTACCTAAACTCTCTTATGAGTAACTATGGTGTTAACTCAAAAAGAGGTTTGTTTTCTGAACTATTTCAAGCCAGTTTTGGTTTGTTGGTGTCTTCAACCATTACAGATTGTCTCTTTTAGCTTTCTGTACATTTTTTTTCCCAAGGGTAGTTTAGAGCATGTTCCCTCTTGGGTTTCACAATGGATTACACTGGATTTGGAGCTGCCTCCTCCTGGAAAGATTTATCCCAGAAAAGAACAGCTATAAATTCCAACCATACATTACCAAGAACTCAAGCAACAAAAGTCAGAGGCAGAATTTCCAGCAGCCTCCTCCAAGAGTCTCAGCCTCTGTTCCCCTTCAGTCTTATATATTGGTCTTGCTGCCATCAAGATTGTCAGTCCACAGAACAACCTTTCTGTTTATCCCTGCTGATTTTATGGAACTTTTCAATTCTTCTCTAAATCTCTTATTTACCCAAGTGGGTAAATATGTGATAAAGAGTTATTAACTCTAGAACATCCTAGATTTTCTTTAGATGCTTGTTTGACCACTGTAAGGCATTCAGCAAACTTCTGCCAAACAGATTGGGACATCCCCTGTTGAGTGGTCACCTGGTTTCAGGACATCTTGGAGACAATTGTTTTCTAAAAGACAAGTATGCCAGATTGTGCCATTTTCTCCAAATATTTTGTGATACAAAGGCTTTTGTGTGTCTGACAGGGTTCTTCTAGACATTAATCATTGTTCTAATCAGACTGTCCAACATTTCCCAACCCACAGACAGCTGTGGCAAATGGCACAGCTAGTGCCTAGGCAAATCCCTCCAAACCATTTTAATGCAACAAAAGTAATTAACTCTATTAACATGACTGGATCTGTCTACACTTAGAACTAATCAACCTAATTGTCATGCTAAGGGAATTAAACCCTTTTGATGAAAAAATGCATCTGGGTTGGTAATTTGGGGAAAAATCCATAACCTGTTAGGTAAAAAATACATTGGGACAGAGTTGAATAAAGCTTGTAATAAACGCCAAAAGCATTTAAAGCAAATAATTTTCTGAGTTGTTTTATATCCTAAAGCAAATTATCAAAATATATTAAAATTATCCTACTAATGCCACTTAAACAACAAGAAAATGTTTATTTAAAATTTATGAGTCCACAGCTCCTCATTTAAAACAATTCAGAAAATTTTCAGTATCAAATGAGCAACAATTGAAATTCCATCTAGAAGCAGTGCCCAGTGACTAGTCCCTGCAAATGAAACAGTATCTGAGAGCTCAGTTCTGAGGTGTGTAGCATTCCCTCTAAGCCAACATTAGATTTTGGTACAGCCATATGCAGTGATGAAAGCTGAGCAGGCCCAGAAGATGGGAAAGTGGATTTTCACATTATCGCAGAAGCTCTAAACTGACAAAACTGCCCTAAATAATGACAATACATTGGGCTTAAAAAGGTGATGTGCAGAACACATAGGAGGCTCAGTGTTGGTCAGTTTGTGCCTCTTGGCTTCAAGGCCAAAGAGTGATCCCTGGCTCTATTTTATTTAGTAAAATAGGTGCAGCCATAATTATTTTGCTTCTTTTTTCATCTGGTACCTTCTTCTGTTCAGAACCACTTTTAAAAACCTCACTTTTTTACTCATCTTGCATAGAAGAGTGAATGTAAGGAAAAGATACACATCTGATAATCTTGCTGCACTAAAATAAGACATTACAAATTCTGGTAAAAAATTGCAATTGACACCTTTGTGTTTCCATACTTATTAAATTTTGTATTCAGAATTCCTCTATCAGGTTTCTGGGAGTCCTGCCCCACCAATTCACCTGCCACACATCATCTGAAAGCTAAGAGACTTTTCAGGAGTATTTCAGGAAAATGGGTATCAGGGAACAAAGAAAATGACAGTCATGGATAAGGACCACTGCAGAGTCCACAAATTCAGGAATACAATGGTCACATAGAAGAATAAAGAGAAAGTATTTTTTTGTAACTGAGCACTGAAAGGCGTTAAGAATTTTGAAATGTTTTCTTTTTCACTATAAATCACTAGAAAAGCAATTAAAAATATTTTTGATGTAACATTCTTTCCCCCTAAATTTTGTACCCTTCTCCTTCATTTCCAAAATCAAAATTGTTGAAAAAGAAAGTGAAGATTAGAGAAAATATAAAAGAGGTAAATGAAGAAAATCAGGCAAATATCCTAAGAATAAAATTTAAGAATTCCTGCAGGAATTTCATGCTTTTTCAAACATCAAAGTTTAGACGTGTCCTTTTACTTCCTTCTTCTGATCAATTCACAGCATCAATTCAGGCCACAGACTGGGAAAAAAAAAAAAAAAAGCCTACTTGGTAATAGAGCAAAGATTTCAGAAATCCCATCTCTAAACCCAACTCAGGCACGTATATCAGACAAGAGAAAGAAGAATTTATTCTGCTATCTCCTCACTAACTAACTGATTATACCACTTTCATCCTATTGAAAATTCTTCATGTCAGAGACACCATCAGTAATACATCAACATATTAAGACTTCACTGACTATGAGGCAAGAAGGTAAAATGAGGCTGCTAGAAAAAACATAAAGCTGAAGGAACAGCCATGGTATGCTATTACCTCCAATCTTCATCTCTTCAGACTACGATATGCTTAATTACCTTGACGTCAGGAAGCATTATTTTTCTCCTTTCCCTTTGCATTTCAAATCATCTATGTCTGGTACACTTCATTATTTCCTTTAATTACAATTATAGTTTTTTAAAACCTTGTTTGCATACCTTCCTGTTTGCTGACTTTAATAGTTTGAGATTTCATAAATTGGAGAGAAAGAGAAAGAGCATGCAGGTAATATATATGAATATATATGTCTAATGAAAGGGAAATTATTATGATCACTTAAATGGGATTTAGTAAGACATGATTTAGATGGAGAAAATGATATGAGAATGCACTACATTCATTTTGAAGTAGCAGTCATCCAAACTCACTATGCCATAATAGGCAAGTCACATAGAATAAATTAACAAACATCAAATACAGCTCTCCTCACATCAAAATCATTGACTGAATGAACATCAGGCTACTGCAGGAAGGACAAGAATCATCCAGCTGGCTCTTGAATTATACAAAGACACATTATCACCTCATTATGGCTGTGAAGTAATAACTGAGAAGAGCTAATTTTGAGCTGACAATACATAAATATTCAAATTTCACTTGTATGTCCCTAAAATTGTGATGAGTAAGAAGTAGGAGAGATTGAACTCTATTAAAAAATATTAAAAAGAAGAAAATTTAAATTTACCTCTTGAAATTGTCTTGAAGTACATATCACATGTTCTATAAAAACAAAAATATTTTCACCACCATGGAGTAGTGTTTTAGCTAAAATTCTGTTAAGGGAGAACAGAGAGAAACTACTCATGAACATCTGCTGAAGCAAAACAATCTTTGTTCTAATATTCTTTAGGACTAAATTTATTCACACAATATGAATCATGATTTTTGATCAGAAGACTCTCTCTTGTAAGAGAAAATGTCAGAAATGTTTGTTCAAGCCTCAGTTTGCATTGGTATTTGTGTTTCTAGTCTTAATCTTTTCCAAATGTAGTGGAACAGAGAGCAGAAATAACACAACATAAATTAAGTACCACACAGCATAAATAACAAATTACTATGTACACATTTAAAAAGTGATCTGTGCGAGAGGCACTACCTGAACAAATGCCAGGCTAAGCTCTAGGGGCACAAACCATACCTTGAATCAAGATGATAAACAAATATATCACCAAAGCTTAATCACTAATTATCCATGACTGCAAAAGGTGATATTGTTTGTCAGGCTAACTGCTCTGAGTCATTTTTTTGCTCTGAGTGGAAGAACATGATCAAGGGATTGATGCTTAACTTAAGCCAGTATTTTCTGAAGTCAGTGGAATTATGTCACCAAAGAATGTGGGGAGTTGGTCCACTTGACACTGTCACAATTTTACCATAATTTCTAAATTCATGCCCTCAGTTCGTGTAAATTGACTGAATCTTTAGAACTATGTTGCAGCACAAGGCTATATGTTTTTCTCACAGAAATTCAAACTTATCAAGAAAAAAAAAATCCATACAAAGGCCATGGATCAAGCTATAGCCCAAAATGCAGAAATCTATAAAGTGGTCTGTGTGCTTGTCCATTTGAAGGCAACAAAAAGACCTGGTGGTTCACTCTTGTGGCATTGTCTTGAGTCAGAGATGTAGCTGAGCTCTGAATGCTCTGATATTCACCCAGGGCATATCACAATAGGGTTCATTTTGAAGATAGAGAAGAAATCAAGCACAGACAAGGATCATAATTTGTGAGGTCTCTCTGACAAAATCTTCATCTCCACTGGTGGAGCTCTGGAGCTCTGTGGTGGTGTACCTGGGCAGGTACAAGGGTATCATGACTTTTTCGTACAGCAGAGTGCGTAGCACGGGGCAGCAGGGAAGCAGCAGTGCTGGGTGTCCATCCCTGGCTTAGGGACACTGCAGAGTGGGGTGGGTGCTGTCACAATTAGCTACACAGCCGTGGGAAGATGATTTCTGATGTCAGAAGATTTTGTCTTCCTATTTCTAATGGCAAAACGCCAAGAGGGCATGACATGAAGAACTGCAGGCCCTTCAGGGACTAGCTCAAAATACACCCCAAATGTCCCAGCATGCGGTGAGGTTGGAAGGCAGTGATACTTCCTGTTTGACAGACAGTTTTTATATGACTCTGGCTGATGACATAGTGCTTAGAGCAATTTCTGTGGGAAACTCAAACGTTTTGTTTTGACTTGCCCTCCTTCTGATACACCTTTGGACATGAACAGTGGGTTTAGCACAAATCCTATTTATAGTAAATGATGTAGGTCAGAAAGAAAGTTACTGCATCTTTCAGTTTCTCTGGTACTCTGGGAACAGCCCATTCTCTAACTCATTTTTCAGTCACATGAGAGAAATAGAGCAGTTTAAGCAAGTGCTGAGATGTTTTTACCCATGCTCCTCAAGGGAGTTGAAGAAGAGAGGCACTGAAACACACGCAACATTCTAGCTCTCATTTTGTTGAAAATGCAAAAAACTGCAGGCCAAGTCTGTCTGAAGTGGCCTGTCACTCCACTTGACTCATCAGATGACACTGTCAGTCTTTGGTAGAAACAAAGGGGGTTAAAACACAGTATGTGTTAAGAGCAAACAGGCCAATTTCACAATTAACATGAAGCCTAGTAGAGTCTGTCATTGGTAAAATGCACATACAATGATGAAAATGGAAAAAGGTTTGATTCGAACTTCCAAATTGAAAATTAAAATTTGAGTTAATTTTTCATGTCAAGATTTTCTCCCTCACCCAAGTGCAATAAGAACACCTATTGAAACATAATAATATACAAAAGCTCACCTGTTCATTGATTACACCTTTCTTATGAAGGGCAGATAGTTGTAATGATTTGTATTGGGGCAGCCACAGACATAAAATATTCTACCACAAATTATCTCAGCATCTGTTTTTATAATTTTTACTCCACAGTTCCAGCAGCCAACTATGTGGAGAATTCCCTAATGGATATTAGGATTAGGGAGGTAATTCTCCCCCTTTGCTCTCATGAGACCCCATTCGGAGTGCTTCATCCAGCATAGTATAAGAGAGATGTGAACCTGTTAGAATGAGTCCAGAGGAGGATCACTCAGTTAATCAGAGGGCTGGAGCAGCTCTCCTATGAAGACAGGCTGAAACAGTTGAAGTTGTTCAGCCTGGAAAAGAAAAGGTTCTGGACAGGCCTTACAGCAACATTCCAGTATCAGAACAGAGCCCACAAGAAAGCTGGAGAGGGACCTTTTACAAAAGAATGTACAGGACAAGGGCAAATGGTTTCAAACAGAAAGAGAGCAGGTTTAGATTGTATATTAGGAAGAAATTCTTTACAGTGGCAGTGGTGAGGCCCTGGAACAGGTTGCCCAGAGACAGGGGATGCCTCATCCCCAGAAGTGTTCCAGGTTGGGTGGGGCTCTAAGAAACCTGGTTTAGTGGAAGGTGTCCCTGTCCATTGTAACAGGGATGGAACTAGATGATATTTAAGGTCCCAAACATTAAGCCCAAACCATTCTATGATTCTATGATTCTATGATTCTATGATTCTATGATTCTATGATTCTATGATTCTATGATTCTATGATTCTATGACTCTATGATTCTAAGTAAACATTGTGGTCATCTCCCAAAGAAGCACACAAGGCAACCTCGCCCTTCCACTGCCCTGCGATGCCTCTTCAGTATATTTTGCTTCGCTTTGACCATGAAATGGTTTGCTAACAGGAAAGAGGCACAAGTGGCCAGTGCAATTTACACATCACTTTGGGTACATCTAACCTCCGGTCCATCATCTGAGATATGGAGGTAAAAGTTTCTACCAAGTTTTGCATATAATGTGTGCTTCATTAATGTCTTTAAGTTAATTTGAGTTCCTTAGCTGGTAAATTATAAATTGAAAGTAGAGTATAAATTTGTGACAGTAATTTTTTGGAATAATAGTCCCTCAAATTCCATGAAAGTTCTCAACTGTTGTTTTAAATCAAAAGAAATACATAGGTAGATGCATTTTTCCTCAGTTTGAATTTCCTCCCACATGTTCTTTCCTTTTAAAAGCATACTAGTTTGGTTTTTTAACTCTATTGTGTGGAAGACATTAGATCTTCTGCTTCTATCTATAGCAGCGCTAAATTTTTTGAGGGCAATTGTATTATAGTGCAGTTCTTTTACATATACTTCATGACTCATGTTTATAAAAGGAGGCAATATAAATCAAAATAACCTTTGAAATATTTACCTATAGTCTTAGCCAATTGGGCTTTTTCTTTATCATGTTTACATTTAAGGACAAGAGACACATTTGAGAGACAGTATTTTTTGGCTAAACTAATTCTCTTTCTTTGCAAAGTTTGTCTTGGAATTATCAACAAACTTCTAATGAATTAAAAAAGTTGGTGTATTATTCTGAATACAAGTAGCAATGGAAATTATATGAGTGTCAAACACCGCATATCCATAAACATATTTTAAAGTCTTCAGGATATTTTCCTGACATATGCCAGTGTCAGGTAAACCAGTAAAGAGCAACAGAACAGGTAAAGCAGAAAAATTTCCAGAGCTGGCAGCATATGGATACCTAAGTATTGCTACATGATCTGAGAAATAAGCACCTGGAGGAGTGAGGCTATTTTTCTAAAAACAAAACAAAAAAACAAAGCAAACAAACAAAAGGAAGAAAAAAACCACAACACAACCAAAAACTCCACTAAAATAAAAAACCCTACAACATAACTGCTAAATTTCACCACAAATAAAGTCAAGTCAAGTCAAGTCCTACCCCAGGACACACCATGGGGGCACTGATCCAATAAACATTTTTTCTGCTCTGACAAACACGTGGCTCTGTTTCCAAAGGGTATTTATATGATTGTGGTGGCTGTTCATGAGGACCCCAGTGTTGTTTTTTTGCACTACGCACCAGGAAGGGGTTCTTGGAGTACTGGTGTGAGCAAAGTTCTTGCCCTAGAGTCACAGTGCATGCAGTGTCATAAGCACGCCCACATTCCTGAGTTCTCCATTTGCACACAGCCCAAAGGTAAAAAAAGTCCTAATCAGAAATACTTTTGCTTTCTCATGCATAATTGCAGCACAAAAAGTTCACAGCTACTAATCAAAACTGCAGTTTGTTAGGGGGCTTAGGTTTGGCCAAGTGCAGACAGATTTCCATTAAGTCTGCATAAGCCTTATAATTCTAGAGTTTTTTCTGCCTAATTTCAATTCCGGCTCCAAAGAGTACTTTTTTCACTAGACCAAAACCAAAACCAAAAAACAAATAAACAAACAAAACTCCAAACCAACCAACCAAAATCCAAAAAAACCAACAGACACAAAAAAGAAAAACAAACCACCAACCCCAAAAAACCCCCCAAACCCCAAAGCAACAACAAAAAAACCCAAAGAGCCAACATTTTAAAACGGAGATACACTTTTTACATCTTCCTTCTGAAGAATATTGGTGGAAATTACTGTCATCAGCACTACTTTAAGATAATTACCAATTCATGCTGAGACAGTCTTCTGGCATAGAATATTTCAGTACAAATGGTTCAATTTTTGAAAATACCTATCCCAATGGAAACAGGATCTTTCTCAAGTAATGAGTGAGAAATGAGACTTCGCAGTCCTAGCTGCCCTGCCAATAATATGATCAAGAGTATTATAAGTCAAAGAAGTCTATAAAAGCAGATTTGCTTTACTGAGGTAAATTACATGGACTCACAATTCTGTTGTTGGATTGCAATGGCACATTGTAATGTTTCTCAGAACTTGTTGTAGTAGCTTCCTCCACCAAAAAGGGTTTAAGAACTTGGTGTGAAATAGCTTTAAAATAGTTACTTTAAAATAGATGTCAGAACCAGGAAGAACAGATCAACAAATTATTCTGCTGCTTTAATTTGAAGTAATTCAATGTCTGTTCAGGTTTACTGCCTGCTATTGGACCCTTGACACAAGTCAGAAAATGTACTCCTTCCAACCAGGCTTCTGTAGGAGCAGTTCTAATAATACCATTATCTTCATAAAGAAATATATGATTTTCACTATAAAAAGTAAGATTTGAAACTTAGATATTAAGAACATGAGAAAAAAAACTTTCTTCCAAAATATAAAGACCTTGACAGATTTTTTTTTACTACTTTAGTACAGTTCCACATATTGAAATGCTATCAGAAGGCTAACGGCATGAGGGATGAAGGTTCACACTTGGGTTCCCTGGTCTGCTTTGCTACCAGGCCTCTTGTGTCAGCTCTGAGCCCAGCCTAGAGAAAAAAAAAAAAAAAATTAAAAATTAGGAAAACAGTCTTTTGTCACAGTAGTGGAGCAGTAGTAAAGAATAAAAAGGAGACATAACCCTGGGATTTAATAAAAGACTCTTTTGCACTCTTCAGTGTACTATAGTGGAATGTGGTCAGTCTTTCAGCAATACATGACCAGAGAAGTGGAGGTTATTTGCTAATTTGAGCTATTCAGTGTGTCACAGGGAAATGCAATTATTAACTTTCCTCATCTCTCCCTGTGACATACTCAGATCAGTCTCTTTGCCTCTGTCATTTTATAGAACCATGTCCCAGTGGTGCTTGTCTTGGCTTTTATGTAAAGCAGCAGCTGACTGAGAGGCCAAGACTCATCATGTTTTTTTTCCTTCAGTGGCAGCCCTACATAATTTTGGCTGAAATAGGTGGAAAAAGTCCTGCTCTTCTTCAACAAGATCAGGCTTCATCTTGGTTGAAACATCCAAACTTACTTCAGAGCACAAAGGAGTTGAAGAGATAGAGGCAGATGGTGGGAATGAGCCTGCCTAATCCCAGTGTGGTGCATTTATCAGGAATATTGCATAATGTAAGGGTTTCAGCATAATTTAAAGAGGAATTCATATGAAATACATGAAGGAAACTTGCTATTGCTGTTATTTTTCATGCTAGTGAATATCTTGCTATCTATGAAACATCTGTGCCTGATTTTTGTCCCAAAATGTTAACTTATTTATTAGGAGGCACATTTTATGAAACTTCTCAGTAGTGAATGCAAAATTAGGGCTGGGCTTCTTTTACTGTACAGCAAATTTCTTGAGTGTCTGGACTTAGATAGTATAAAAATGATACAGGTATAAATCTCACAGGTCTTACATGCTTGTGAGCTGAGAGGAAGGATCATCTTTCAAGATGTGTTGTCCCCTTTGTCTCTGCTGTCCTATTTTAATAGCCATCCTGGTCCTGGGCAACAGGAAAAAAATCCATGAAACTGTGACTGTTCAACAGATGAGAAAGAAAGGGTTCAGCAGACTGTAAAAGGTTTTCCCTTTTTTGTCTAGGAAGAGTCCTTCCTTCCTGAGTCTGGCTGGAGAAGTCTCCTGCAGCACAAATCTCATATGGTGAGTGCTGTACACCTCAGAGATGTCTAAAGGAGCTTCCCACAAAACAGAGGATTATCCAAAGAATTTAAATCAGAGCAAGGTGTCTTCTGGAGCTCCCTGTGAGCAGGCAAAGGGAGTGGGAAGATCCCATTGATGCAGAACACATGGTTTGCAGCTGACCAAGCTGACACAGGCAGTTTCTGAGGCTGCTCACTGCTAGAGATGGGCATGCAAAAAAGAGCAGCAGTGTGGGTTTGGGGGCTCTCACAACTCCTGAGACATTTTTGAGGATTTGATTCAAGTCTTTCTAATCTAGTACAGTGTCATGACATCTATGGTGCTTTTAAGAACAGAGTTTGAATCTGATACAGGCCGTGCTCCATGTTTAAGTGTCTTTGGTGGCCAAGGCCACTGCGGCGTTTCAGAAAAGCCAAGGTGAGAAGAGCATGTAGGAAGAGTGGGATCCTGGGACTGGTTACATGCTCTTTCCTCAGGTGGTGCAGTGTCTCAGGCACTCCTTGGGAGACCACTGCAGCTGGACTCATACAGATAAGCTTACACACATTTTAAGGATATTTTTGCAGAGTCCATGTGATCATCAAAAGAGTATTTAAAACTAATTGTTCCTAGGCTGTGTCTGAAGTATTGAGCATAGAATTAGCATAACTGGGCATTCATCCAACATGAAAATATATGAAAATTTCCATTGTGCCATTTTCCAGCTGAAGATTAGCAAGCTTAGTATCAAAATTTGCACTTCTCACTGTTGTTTACTGATGCCTGTGACTGTTGGGCAATGCAGTAACACATCTGCTGAAGAAATGGAAACATTCAAGTGCTATCAACTTTGTGAGCAATGCCATATGGGTTATATTTACTCAACTGGCTTATACTCAGCTTGTCATTACTGTTAAGCATTTTGCACAGAACATGAAATAAAGGTCACTCAGACTAGCTGGATTTTAAAGGCAATAAGGAAAACAATCTTGTATTAATAAATCATAATTCTGCGTGTGCAGATACATTTTTTCTAGTTATTAATAATAGTATTTTGTAAGCACCAATAAAGACACAGATACCACTCATTTCATGCAGAGAAAGTGTAGAGATTTCCAGCACCATAATACTCCTGAGTGCATTATGTTATGGAGACTATTTGTGCCTGCAACTGGTTACTCAGGCATTAGCCCAAAGGAAGTGACTTTTCATTGATCTGCATGCTAAACACAACAGGCATTATTCACACTTCTTCAAAGGAATAAACCTAAAACTGGCTTCTGGAAAAAAAGTGTCTTTGAGACGACTTCTGATTTCTGTTAGTAGCTTGTGGTATAGATACTGCTCGTCATTCTGATAATTGGATTTGACAGGACTTTCTGAATTAGGAAAAAAGAGATAAACATGCAATTTAGCGAATGGTGCGAATTTAGTTAATAAACTTGGGAAAAAACCTGACTAGTTTGTTTAAGATGTGCAGTGTCAGAATAAAAGCTCACAGGAAGGCTGTGAAACATTTTGTCTAAAAGACAGAAATAAATCTAAATGTACGCCACATTGCAGCAAAATACATAATCAAACTAATGCATTATTTAGTGATTTTTAAGACTGTGTTTCTGAAAGAATAAATACAAGGAGTTATTTGGGGTTTCTTTTGGAGTTGGAAGGTCTTGCATTTAGAACATGCAAACATGCTTTGTAACAACATGCAGAAAAAAATTACAGGCAAAATGAATTTAACAACCCCCATCTCCACCATAAAAATTCAAAGGTAAAATCTACCACAAATTACACGTAAATTTATTAGAAATATATGTATTTGATGATAGTGTGTTGTTTTGTGGGTTTTTTCCTGAAGAAAGAAAGAGGAGGATTTTATACTTGAAGAGTAGTCCAAGACTTACTTCATTTCTTCCAGACACTCTGAAAGTGTTTTGGCTTTATAAAGAAACCCTTGTCATGTGAATCAATTGACCATACAATGTATCTTGTGCCTTTTGAATGCCCTGGCATATCTCAGCTGCTCTGCATCATATAGCAGTCTCTAACTCCTGTTATAGGTTTCTCCTCTCCAAGGATGGATCTGGTGCCCAGGTCTGACACAGCAGCCTGGGTTACAAAAGAGCTGTAGAAAGGCAAGAGCTGTAATGAGGACAGAACTATTGAGATGGGAGCATCCATAGCTCAAGCAGACAGATGCACTCAGCTACTGAGCACTGATAGGAATTAAACAAGGTGAAAAAAGGAAAGCCCAAAATTCTGTTTATTTACCTGAATATAGTCTTGGCAACATTAATAAGAGATCCCATAAGACAAGTCGTCTCAGTCTATAAACTGTAATGGATTCTGTGATGACAAGAATCAAATCTGCTGTTTAAGATAAAAACATGAATTGGAAAATGCAGCAGGGGAACAGAGTTTGCAGTCTTCTGGAGCATACACATAGGTGTCTGGTTCATGACTCAAAACCCATGCACATTCTTCACAGCAGCTCATTCATTGATGAGAAATACCATGCAATGAATCCAAAGAGGTTTTCCTAAATACCAGTCTTCACAGATTTCACCTGGGTAAAGCCAGTGACAAACATGTGATATTTTGTTCATTTAACCTCAACAGTAAAAAATTTTAAAGGCATTGTCCCTGATTTACATGTATTAGCAGAAACAGTCAGAATTGGACAGGAATTTCTAAAGCCAACTGTAACATGTAGCCCACGTACGTAACTAATGTGAATCACGAGTTTACAAGGCTTTGGAATCATTCTGCAATCTTATTAAATCAGTACGATTGGGACATATGCAGTGTGGCCATTCTGTTTGTGTCTTGGGATCTCAGCTGATTGGCACAGACCCTGCAGAGCCCTCGGTGGGCAGTCTTGAGAGAACTGGCTCCCCTGTGTGAGCAATAACTTGAAGTCTTGCTACTTGGGGTTCAGCTAAACTGAAAAGCTACAAGAAAGATATGAAAGGTAAGAAAGAAAAATGGAAAACTATTAATATAGCAGCTTTTAGATAGTTAACCAGGTGAAATTATTTCTATAAAAGACCATAACTACAGATTAGAAGACGTATTGTAAGACGTATAATTACCGTTTAGAATAGAACAGCTATTTTAAGATTAGGAATTTTACGTCAGATATAGTTGTCAGGATTTCTAACACAATAAAATTGTTTTGAGAACTGTTTGCATCAGTAAAAAAAACACAGTGAAAAAAAGCCCACATAAGTAGGTTAAGAGCCCTAATAAGCTCAGATCTGTTGGAAATCACATTGCATTTTATTTATCCTATTTAAAATTCCAAGTGCTTTTGTATTCCATTAACTGCCAACATCATTATAAATTTGCATGGATACTCTAGTCAGTAGACAAATTTTCTTAAGGTGGAAAATACGTGTTTGGGTTTTTTTCTGCTGATATTCTCATTAATTGACAATAACGGTCTTTTGACCTAATTATTTGGAGTAATTTTCTGTATTTCTATGTTTTCTTATCTGGGAAATCCTTTACCTGGTTGTCTTCCATGGATTCCACCAGAGTTTTTTATTTGATGATAAGAAAAGCATGCTCTGCCAAATGTATTTGATGTGGATGTTGCCATTTCTGTTGCTGAAGGATTTTTATTTTGTTGTATTCTAACTTAGTTGAGAATCCCTTCTACCTTTGTACACCATCTGTAAGATAAGTGAGGCTGAGAGATTTAGATACCTTACTGAGATTAAAAGATGCAGGATCATACTGGACAGAAAAGCCCTTCATTGACCAGTCCTATCTCCATGTCTTGTGTATTCCGCTCTTTGTGGATCTCCATGGTGCCTTTTCATGTGCTTAGTCTCTGGGCATTCAATAGAACTGTCCTTTCCTGTTCCTGACTCCATTTTAGCTTCGAGTGCTGCTCTACTTTCAGCATGCACTTATGAGTTCGTAATCACCAACAGGATCCAAACCCCTCACTGCCCTTCCTACAAGCTCTCATTTTGCCTTTAGCAAGCCAGGAAGCTTCTTTCTTGTTCAAACCTCATACCTTCATGAAAGATAGCTGCCTTCTCTTCCCCTTCATTTTCAGTTGCACAGATAAATTTTGGATTAGTAATCTAATTCAATAAACAGGCAAAAATTCACAACAAATATTTTCGATTTTCATATCTTTTTAGGATTTCTTTTTAAAGTATCTACAGTTGTGGAAACCTAACAATTATAGGAAATTTGTATCCTTACCCCGTTTCCCTTTTCTTTCTCTCTTCACTGAAAGAAGGCACATCAGTTCTATGGCTTTTCTGATGCACTTTGGTAGAGTGCTAGTGGAAGCAAATAAAGAGGAATGATGTTTGGAGTTTTCAGAGCACAAACACCTCTTCGGAAATTCTAACAGGATATAGGGATGAAAGAGTTCACCAAAGATAATTGTGTGGCTAAATAGAGCAGCTAAAATGGAGTTATTGTTATCACCATCTCCATTCTCAGAAAACTTGGAAGAGCTGCTGTGTAACTGTTTCTGAGACCACACCATTGAAAACCATGTTAAATAGCCATTCTGCTCACTCAGCATCGTATATCAGATTAGTAAAAATGCTTCATTTATGTGATCATTGTGTCCCTCACTGAGAAATCTATCTGTATGTACTGTTAAAAAGAGAGACCTTAACACCAGCCCCAGAACAGTTTCTGCATTTCAGAGCACCAGCAGAGAAGCATAGCTGAGTACCTCATCAAGATAAGTATGAGCATATTTCATGAAGCACAATTCAGTGGGTAGCCTGGCCACAGAGTACTTGGGAAATTTGGGCACAAAGGAAATAATAAGAAGTTCAGATGCTGTCTATTTCAATGTTGCTTAAGAAAATAAACAGAATATTTCATGAAAAAGAAAAGCTAAACCAGAAAACTTCTGATCAATTTCTTCCACAAATGCTGTGGCATCATATCAATTATATAAATGTTCATCTAGTGACATTTTAATCTGCCAAAATAATTCTATTTGATCAACCTTGAATAAATAACCCCATGGAGGTTTTGTGTTGGTTTGGTTTTTGTTTTTAATAGTTCCTTCCTGATCCTAAACTGCGTTATCAAAATGACTTTGAGTGCCTAATCAGACACATCAGTCAAGCACCTTCAAGCACTGTGCCACCCCAAGTATGGATACCCCTCACTCAACAGCCAGCTGCAGTCAATTTTAAGTCCTTCAAAAGAAAAGATGCATGTGTAGAGGAAGAGGAGCATTTACAAGTCAAATTATGGTCCTGACTCTTACAGCTGATCAGCTGAAGCCCTGGAGAATGAGATCTGATTATAATCACAGTCCTAATGTAAAGCTGGAGCATTATGAGGGCATGCTAAGGGCAATGAAATCTATCCTGCTCTATTTGGGCTTAACAGATGAAAAAAGAAGCAGGATGACTCAGTCTCTATGCCTTTTTGGATGCTGGCAGAAGAATGCCTCCCCAAAGTGAGGTAAAAGAATAACTGAACAAAATGTTGGCCTGTTTTATTTGAAGTACCAGTTTTCAAATACACATCTTTTTTGGATATGGAAAAAGAGATAGGGATTTAATGTTAATTACATGAACACTTCTTTGCTTTTTACCCTCTCCTTTAACTGGGAATGGCGACAGAGTAACTGAGAGAGTGAAAAGAAGAGGTATAGAAAATTTCTATGTCCTTGAGTTTGAAATACTTCATATTTAAAAACAGCCTTGTCCATTCAATTCTGGGTTTTATTGTTGCATTAACACTGCATATTTGAGTTACTACTTCTCTGTGACTCTTCTTCTGCCTTACTCTGTTTTTACTTTTATTGAGATGCATCTCTCCCACTGGCACAGGAAAAAAGAAGATTTTCTTTGAGGTAATTATTAATTAAGCA
>WAAE01002734.1:0-72441 GCA_013400495.1 Nicator chloris
TTGAGGCCATTTCCTTTTGACCTACCCCTTGTTATTTGGGAGAAGAGGACAACCCCCAGCTGGCTACAGCCTGCTTTCAGGTGATCGCAAAGAGGGATAAAATCCTCTCTGAGCCTCCTTTTCCCCAGGATAAACATCGCCAGCTCCCTCAGTCACTACTTATAGGACTTGTGCTCCAGACCCTTCACCTGCTTCACTGCCCTTCTCTGGAGTTGCTCCAGCATCTCAATTTCTGTCTAGTCATGAGGGGCCCAAAACTGAACACAGGATTTGATGTGTGGCCACACCAGTGCCAAGTATTTCTATCACTGCTCTGGGGTTTGTTTAGCAAAAGACCAAGTGTTTGTGAGCTCAGCTATCCGTTTGGTGAGCAGCCCAAAAGGAGTTGTTCAACCACACTTAGTTACAGGATGTTGTCTTTGAGCAATGTATTGAAGGAAAAATTAAGGAGGTCAGAAAAGAAAGAGATCAAGTCCTAGAAATCCAAGGAGAACAAAACTTTTTCCTTCAAGCCTTGAGGAGCCCTGTCCCTTTTATTTTGCTTAGTTTGTAATTATTTAAGGCTAAGTTCCTGCAGCTATGCAGAACACATCCCTCCTGCCCAAGCTTCCTGTTCATTACTAATATCACTCTATCCAGCCTCTGAACATGATTTCCTTCCTTGGAGGTCTAATTTCCTTTGTTCTGCTCTCCATTTCATGCAGAGTAGTTATTCAGCTGGTTTCTTTAGACTTCATCCAACTAATTGTGCCAGAGATCTTTGAAAAGGTTATCATTAAAGTTACAACAACTCATTATTGTGCTTTGTCTGGGAGAGATTTGATGCAGCCTTTGTAAACAAACGGTGAATTCCCCATATAATAAGGTCTTCCATGATTCAGAGATTTTAAACAGCTGTGTAACATCAACCTGAATGTATATCTTGTACACAGACTCCCTCTCTCCTTTCCCTTAAATCACAGGTTAGGATATACCTCTTGGCTACAGAGGAATTATTAGATATTGTGGTAGAAAGATCTTCATCTGCAAAGAGAAGGAACCAAACAAGCAGAGAAGCCCCAGGTGGAAATTATAAAGTTATGTTCAAAGAGGTGGAGGATGGAGAGAAGATGGAGTGATTCTGATGGGACAAGCTGGCTCAAGTGGGATGTTTTTATAATGGGAGTGGTCAAAGCAAGCTGAAGTGAGGGTATAATCCCAGGGAGAGTGAGAAGTTATGCATGGTAAAAAGCAAGTGATGAGGAAGTATGTGATGGAGATCAGGATAGACTGGACTATAAAAGCAGGTGGAGATTGGAGCACACAAGAAGAGGAAGCACTGCTTTCCAGGCTGTCCAGGTACACATCGGTCTCCACCCACATCCAATAGGTCTGGAGTTATCCCTGGAGTTATCAGGGAGAATCGTGCAGTCCTCTGTTCCTTTGTGTTAGTAGGCACATGACATACTTCTGCTGTTACCACAATGCCAACAGGCAAGTTAGGGGCATTTCCCACACCAGATAGTATCTTTGGGCCTCCTGTTGTTTGTGCCTTACATTGCTTTAACTCCTTTGAAGCTGGCATTGGCACATATTTTAGCCATTTGTTTCTGTTGTGGGCTTTATCTTGCGGCTTGACCTCTTTTCATGCTCTTTGGGCTGTGCCTTCCCCCATGACAAGGGTGTGGGCAGGCCTGTTGACTTGTGCCATAAACACATTCCTTCAGGGTGGCACTGAGGATGAAGCAAGAGGTTAATAGGAACTTCTTCAAATAGTTCCAGAGTTTTGTATGGCGGGATGTACGCTGTGCTCTTGTATGCCATCCTGCCGTACTGGCCCTGCGTGCCTCACTGGAGTAAATCTCTCTCCAGTCCTTGATGTGGGTGTGTCTCTCACTCCAGCATTGGGAGGGAGTTAGAGCCAAGCCTTATATGTAGGGATTGTCTAACTGTAGACCTTGAACTGGCTCTAGGCTTGTTGCTTTATGCCCTTATATTGACACAGAGCAGATGATTGCAGCTTTGTTGAGGTCATGGAAGGTGTTGTTCTCTTTGGCCTTCCATACTACGGATCTCTGTGTAGTTCAAAGTGGTTATTTTGCACTGCATTGTTGCATCATGATGTTTCCTGAATGATCAGACATTTGTTTGCTTTTCAAGCCACCAAATTCCAACACAAAATGAGAGAGTTCTTGGAGCATAAAAACTAATCTGCATGGAAAAAAAATCAAGTTAGCAAGTGAAGGTAGTGCTGTAGTTAGTTAGTCAGCCAGTTTAAGACTGTGTGGGCTGGAAGATTCAGGCATTCAAATAAACACTCTCTTATTTTTCTGCTAATCCCACTCTGCTCCCTCTTACTTTTTTTTTTTTTCCCTGACTTCCTCCTCCTGTGAGCTGCTAATTTGTGTAATACTCTACAGGGTATGTCTTTGACCTGAGATATCTATCTTAAGTAAGAGTAGCTAAAACATGGTAACCCATCGCTCCAAAACCATTTGGAGTGATTTCTTTCTGTGATTCTACTCTATTTTCTAACTAAAAATATCCTTTAAAATTTAAGATGATTCCTACAACACTTCATGAGATGAGGTAACTGCTGTTCCAAGGGTAAAATCTCTCTAAAGAATCATACTGCCAAAAGGCTGATCACAGGCTTTTGATCTTTAAATCTGATCTGCTTTTATAACTAAATATCAACTAAATATAACCTGAGCTGTGTGTATCAAAAAACCACGGCTGCAGGTAAGTGCAGTAAAATGAGTTTAGTCCACAGATGTATGAATATATATGTTGATTAACATGCTGACTTTGCTCATGACAATATTAGTTTGGTAATCTTCGCAAATACAACTATGTTTGGAAAACAGAGCCTTTTTCAGAGCCATGAGATCTAGTATAAAAACATAACCCCTCAAATCCCAAGCAAATAAAAAGTATTTTCTCATTTATATGTACTGACTAATTTATATGATAAATATATGAATAAATTATAAGAAAAATAAAACATAGTTTGCCTAGTTGACAGAGTTCTAATGACATAAACTTGGTTTACTACAGAAGGTAGTGCTTGGTCATTCAGGGTATAACTTTGTGTCTTTTTAAGGGAGGGACCATCTTTGGCTTCAGATATGTCAGTTCTCTTTCATGCTAGGGACTTCTGAGTCCACAGCTGTTCCAAAATCTAACAATTACTTTTGAAAATCAGAATGTGTATTTCTATTAGAAGACATTAAAATTGGTTTTTATTTTTACAAGAATGGAAGAGAATATATTGTTATAAGTTAGTTATAAGTAGTTGTGTGCCTAAAGCTAAATTTTCACTTATGGCTTCTAACATTTCACTTATTAGCAACTGTCTTGCACTTTCTATAAACATTTCATTTTGTCATTCATCAGGTACGGTTTCCTTGTTTTCTCTGAAGAGTGAAAGAACATCCATCTCCAGGCAACCCAAAGGATACCTCCATGGACAAATTTCTGTGAAGCAAGTGAGGGTGTGGATTTATAGCATGTTACCAACTCCACCCAAAGGCTTCTCTTTATGGGATATGTAAGGTCTTTGCCTCCCATCCGTTGCGGTGCACACCGCGTTGTCCTCAGTGGGGCTGGGATTACATGGGCATCCAAGAGAAGTTGCTGCTGTGTACTGTGATTTCACAATCTGTGTTACCTCTTAGCAACCTGTTTGTGTGGTACACACTTGCCATAGCAAAAGGTTGCACACAAAGAGAAAGGGAGCTTAGAAGGATATTGCAACCCAGCACCCAGTATCATCCTAGTAAGAGGCAAAGCACATTTGCATTTGTGTGGAGTGTAGCACATTCGTTGTTGTGAAACTCCCTTGTGGGGTCCAGGAGGAGAATTTTAGGAAGAGATTTTAGCCAAATAGTATTTTATATTAACTTTTTACTGAAATATTTTTCTACATGGATTATTGAGTTATTCAGTTATTGCAAGATGACAAAGAATGCATTTAATATTATACTTCATGAATTAATAAGAGATTTGGAGAAATCTCCTAAAAAGTTTTTCTTTTGATTTTAAAAAAGCAAATAATAGTACTATGAACAGTTTTAAGTTATTTTGTATAGATATAAAACTGACTATATGAAGTGGCCAACATATTTAACTTAATTTTCAAATGACCCTTGTTTTCTCTGTTTCTCTCTTCCTTTTTTTATCTTATTTTTCTGTTATTCACTCTAACTTGCTGTCACTCAGCTTTTCCGTGGTTTCACTTTGTTTCCTCTTTACATATGTTTATGAGACCTGCCCAATGTTGTTTGGTTTGTCAAAGAGGACGGCAGAAATTATATGAATAAAGAAATCAAATCTGTTTCTATAGTTGTTAGTGCTGAATTAACTGTAACTATGGCTTAATTATTAAACTCTATGATTGGTGGTTCTCTAATTACATAACTGTATTTTTACATTCAGATTTCTTTTCTCTTTTTTCTCCTTTTCTTCTGAAAAATAAAAAGAAAAATCTCTAAATACTTTCATATTTGTCAATCATTTTCTTTAAAACATTGGAACTGCAGTTTTCAGGAAATGAGGTTTTGAAAATGTTTATGCATATAGAAATAACTGTCCTTTGCTTCTAATGGGCTCAAATTGGTTATAAGCCTGCATCTACGCTGATCAAAACTTAAATTTCTTTTTATACTAAATACCTTTGAAAATCTGGCATTTAAAACTTCATTCACATTTGAAAATGGGACATAAGCTCTGAAAATGTTATTGCATTTTTGCAGGATGCCTTCCCATCAACATTTATCATGTTGAGCCAAACTGCAGAGACTGCTGACAATGGTTGCTCTATCTGGAGAATGTGTACTTTGGCAAGCCCAGGTTTTCTTTTAGAAAAGTGCAATAATTGGAAGAGTACTTTTAGAAGGGTATTTTTAGAGGAAGTATGAAAGCAATCCATTTAAGCTTCCAAACCCATTGTATTAAAACTGGCAGAGGATAAGACAAAATGTATCTTCTGGTATTTGGAGGTATTTAGAAATATATATTAGTCATGACATGATGTGAAGAATAGCACTGCCATACCTTTTTATATGTAATATACAGCCCATTTTCTCAAGGAGCCCGTAAAACTACTCCAGTAATGTTGGAACTGATCTCACCACAAAAACAGGAGCTGCTGTCTGCTTTTTTTCTGTGTTACACTGGAGTATGAGAACCAGTTCATTGGACTCTGCCATATTTATATTTGCATGAGTGACCATTGTTACCCTGCAATGAATCAAAGGTAACCTGCACCAAAATGAAAGAAATGGAGATTTAGTGCATTTTTACCACAGGACTTGAGCACATACACAGGAGCTTAGCAGAGAGTATCTGGTGCCTACAAACTTCCTGCCTTGCTTATCCCCTGTTCTAATTTCCTTAGGCCCAGGAAACTATTGCAATGGGCAAAACTGTAAGTAAAGCTCGTGTTACATGATAGAAACTCCTAGAGATTTCAACTTGATTCCCTCGAAAATCCTTGAAATGCTGTAACAACTGGAGTTGTCACTGCTGACTGTCACCTTGAGTTTGATTTTGTCTTTCAGCAGCAAAAATAGGCTGATGCAGCCTTGCAGGTTTCAGGCTGCGAACAGCTGAGGCAAATTGTAAAATCTCAACATCATTTTGGCATCCCACCAACTGTGCTGCTGCAGTGTGCCCTGCAGACAGCTGGGCAGCCAGGGGGAGGGCAGGAGGAGCTGCAGCAGGAACCCAGTCTGGACCCTGCTGAAATCAGGGACGAGGAAGGGCACTTATTGTCATTCAGTTGCTTGGATGAGAACCTCTCCAGGAAGCAGCATCGACCACCAGATGAGTCCAAAATGCAATTTTCTTTATTTCTTTTTCTGTTCTGCAGTTGCCAAAGCTCCTCCTGCTTTAGCAGCTGTTGAAGTGTCTCTTCACTTAACAGCTCTTGAGCAACTGTTGCATTTTCCCTTTCCTTTCCATTCAATGGGCCACAGCCCATTATTAAGCAACTTTTAAAATACACAGATACATAGATCTATAATATATACATTCTTCAATGACTGGCTTATGCACTGATTGAAGGGAAGAAGGGGCACGTGGCTGTGGGAGGTTTTGGTCTTCTTATAGCTTGAGGAAAACAAATTTACTGGATTTCCTTATTGTTTTCTTTCTCTAGAAGTTATGTCTCTCCCCTTCTGATACTTCAGAATTTTTCCTAGCCAATTCACCTTTCTGGTATTCCCACATACTCTCCTGTGCTCAGGAATACACTTGGCACATAGGGGAGGTGACAGAGGAAGGTGCCCAGCAAGACAAGGGGGTGCCTATGCATACAAGATCTGAAATACTCTTTGTGGACCAATGGAATGTCCAGAGTAAGGATTCTGAATGCTCCTCCCAGCAGTACACTGGCAAGCACAGCAGCTGTGCTGTGCTGCTGATCATGTTTTTACCAAAAATCCTGAGTCACCCAGCTTTCCCATGCCCAGTGTCAATGCAGTTATAATCTCTTGGCTTCCAAACAGGTTTAAAGGCATATTTAGCTTCTGAAGATTTTCACAGATTACTGCAAAAAAAAAAAAAAGGCATTTGTGAAATAACTGAGCTGAATCATTTGGGATGTACATCATCCAGTGTGTTACATGGCAATTATGATGAATGCTGTTCCCTTTTCATTTATTAGCACAGTTCTAACTCACATTACTTGTTTGCTGTTACATTCCATATTTTCTGTGTCCACCAAGTTAAACAATTATACGTACAATTTTCATCACTAGACCTATTCTTCCCCCCTCAGACATCTTAGCCCTGCTGCAAAACAGATCCAGTCAGCCAGAAGGAGTTTGCTAGCTACCTGACTAACCAAGTGCAGTGCACCCCTGAGGTCCTTTGTCTTCTGGACATGTAGCTTCCTCTTCCAATATCATTACTATTTATTCCAATTGTTTACTGTCCTAGAGCTCATTTTCATTGCTATTGTCAAAATTGCCTAACAGAAACCTTTTCAGGCAGAGCAACAAATCCTATCCCTTTTTTTTTGTTGTTCAGAATTTGGAGATGTTTTTTCAATCTCAGCATATCTGTCTGTCCCTGGATGATGATCTTCATGTACCACTGAACGTGTGCTCATTATGATCATTAATTTCTAAATGTGATTTTCATCATGATCATGAAGTGAAGGATGCACTCAACATCCCAAATAATCAATTTAATTTCTTTAGAGGTGTGCAGGAATAATGTTTCCTTGGCTATGTCTTAAAGACATTAAAGGTATTCAGATTGCTTGTTTTCTGCTAAATTAAATATCTGCAAATATCTGACAAATCCCATTTTGATCATTTGCATGCTGATTACTGAGTCCAAAGTCCAGATCAGAATTAAACTTTTCAGTCTGTCAGAGCTAATATAATGGAGTTAAGTCTTCTGACTACAATGGCAAATAGTTGCAACAGCAAAACTCATACCATTGGTGTAATGGACCAGTAGCACAACCACATGTGTTGCTGTAATATTTCGCTATAAGGCTATTCCACAGGAGTGAAAATAATACTTTAGGGAAAAAAAACCCACATTATTTTTTCAACCAGTGTGAATAAATCTTCAACTGCAACTTTCCAAAAGGGAAGACGTTGCTTCTTGTAAAGCAAAAAGTGTGCCTTGCTAAGAAGTATATTCTTTTAAGTCCAAAGTATGTCCTATCAAGAGATCAACTCTCAGATATAATCTGCATTCCATGGAGTGTTTTGCTCAAGGACACATGCTCAAGTTTTTGCTCAGTTGTTTTGTTTTATTTCCCTTTCCAATGAGTTCATTGCCCTGAGACTGGAGATCAAGGGTATTACATATTTTTTACAGATCCTGCTTTCAGGAAGGAGTACACTTTTTTCCCTCAATTTATTTATCCATACATGTAATTCACATATTTCATCCCTGCACATCAGTTTGTTGGATTTCACTTGTATGACTTGCACTCCCCAAAGTTTTTTAGCTGCAATTTCAGAGTTTTAATCATCAAATGGGTCTATGCACTAGGATCCAATTTACAAAGAGCAATGGCCTCTCTGTTTTGTATTTATCAGTAATTTGTCTCCTGGTGCAACATTGCCACGTGCTTCTATGAAAAAATCCTCTGCATTAGAAGTCAGCAAGGACAAGGACCTTACTATGCTAATACAACTGCTGTGGCTGGTAAATGCTTCCAAAGTTATATAATCAATTCCGTTTTTGCTTCTTTCTTCATATTGTAACATCTGCATTGCCCTGGGCTGTCACAGGAGGCTTCATGAGCTAGATTTTCTGACTTCCCAGAGTATGTTTACCCTGTGCAAAATAGCTGTTTGCAGGGATTTCTAAGGGAGCAATGCTGTGTAGAGCTCAATTGTCACATTTGAGCAGTAGTGCAGCCACATCAGCATAATTAGCCTGACGTCTAGAGGCCTGCACCTCTCAGCATTTCACTGCCTCAGTTCTCGCTTTCAGTTCTGGCATTACAAAGTGATCTGTTGCACAACACAGCAATCTCGAGGGTAAATTCCCCAAGCGGGAAAATACACATTTCAGCCCCAATTTCTCACAGCTGTTTTCTTAGTTTTCTTTTCCCTTTGATCCCACAGTAAAAAGTCTGCTTTTCATGTTTCGGTCCTACATGGGAAGCAGTATTTGCTTTGTGAGACACAGCTTCTTAACTGCCCTCATCAGCTGGTAATCTCTGAGGTGTCACTGCGTGTCTAGTAGAAGTAGTTCCAGAAAGTATGATGCTGAAGTCTGGGTTAATCTCTGATGTTTCCATCCTGTCCCCATGTCAAATGCCATTGGATCAAACAGCTTCAAGTACATTGCATGAGCAATAGTTCATAACTAAATTCTTACCCCTATTTCCAAAGCAATTAGATAATTGACTCTCAGTGGTATTCAGATAACTCAATATTTAACCAAACCTTTCAGAACTTGATCTTGTCCCTCACAAAAGAAAGTGACTCTTATGATGACTGTCATCCTCTTCCTTGATTTCTGTTGTTTGTGGTGACAGAGTAATGCTGTAAAGAACATGTTGTCTGCCTGTTCTTTGAAAAACAGCTGTTGAAGTTTCTTTTATCGGAAATGCCTTGAGATTTATTGCTAGTGTCTGGTGTCTGAGTAAACACTTTATTTTTCCAGGTGCATGTTTCTAATGTAATTGAAGACTTGGGAATTTTCACCAGTCTGATTATCTGTGCAGGACACAAGACTTTACTCTTTAGGTTTGTTTATTTTGAAAAAGCCATTCAGAAGAGAAGTCAAAGCTGGAGAGAGGAAGTAAGAAAAAGGAATCCAGACATTCTTGGTATAATTGTCTATGTATGGTTTATTAATTTATTATTGGGACTTCTCTTTTGGTGGTCAGCTCACTTCGAATATAAGGCATTTTCTCTGTAGTGTTTTTGCCTCCAAATTTACTTAAATGTCAAGAGCTGGTGATAAGGACTGACTTGAAAGCCAAAATCCTTAGTGTCTGCTATCAACGCGTTATGGGACAATGAGATTGTTGAAACTAACAGGAAAAAATATGTGAATTTTCTTAGCAGATAGAAACTTAAAAGCTGTTAAAGCTTAAAATTTCAGCAAAGGCAAATCAAAGGAAATTTGCAAAAGCAAGCCATTTAGATAGCCAAGGATATGAATTGTGGGTCAGTGTTTCACACTCTTGGGAAGAGAAAAATGAAGAGATTTTCTGGGGGTTTTTTTGTAGCAGGACAGTCATATTTAACTTAAGGACTTGCTGAGGAGAAAGGCAGCTCATTTCATGGGAGAAATAAATCCTGGGGCTTCAAGAAGAAGCAGTAAGTAAACCAATATCGGTTCTTCAATGTGATGGTTCTTTAGCTGTCTTGAGGCAAACTCCTACCTACATCTTGTCCTGAACTTTTGTTCTTCCCTTTGTGTAACACTGATTCTAAAGGAGATGATGAAACTGAGGGTAAAAGGTGTCAGTGGAGCCAAAGGGAACTTGGTAGTGAGTCTTTTAAGGAGGTAGTAACTGGAGAGGGGTTGGTGCTTCGAGGGCTTCTGGTAGTGGGTGGGGGATTTAAAAGTGTGTGAGAAGAGAGGACTGGAAAAACTCAATTTCGGGGGATGATTGTGTGAGGGAGTGTGAGATTTGCTCTCTTACTCAGTAGAGGAGGTATAGAGAGGAGGCCTATTTTATCTAGATTTTCTTCCTTATTCTTCCTGCCTCCTTCCCTGGTGCTCTTACTTCTGGCTAGGAAAGCAAGGACAGCCAAAAGCAGCTAGAAGAGTCAGGGATTTCTGAGGGAATTGGCTGATGTAGTTGTCAAGCCACTCTCCATGATATTAGAAAAGTCATGGCCGTCAGTCTGGAAAGCATTGTATCCATCTTTAAAAAGGATAGAAAGGTAGACCCTGGGTACTACCCACCTGTTAGCATCACCTCTGTGCCTGGGGAAGATCATGGAACAGATCCTCCTAAACACTCTCCTAAGGCACATCAAGGACAGGGAGGTGATTTGGGACAGCCAGCAGAGCTTTACCAAGGGCAAGTCCTGCCTCATCAGCCTGCAGCCCTCTATGATGGAGTGGCTGCATCAGTGGGTAAGGGAAGGGTCGCAGATGTCCCTTATCTGGACTTCTGCAGAGCCTTTGACATGGACCCCCACAACACCCTTCTCTCTAAATTGGGGAGAGATGGATTTGATGAATGGGCTGTTAGATGGATAAGAATTGGCTGGACAGTCTGATCCAGAGGATCATGCTCAATGGCTCAGAGTCCNGATTTGGGAATGCTGGTGGATGAGAGGTTGGACATGAGCTGTCAATGGGCACTCACAGCCCAGAGAGCCGAATATGTCCTAGGCTGCATCCAAAGCAGTGTGGGCAGGAGGGCAAGGGAGGGGATTCTGCTCCTCTATTCTGCCCTCATGAGACCCCACCTGCAGTGCTGCATCCAGCTCTGGGCTCCTCAGCACATGAAGGACATGGTGGCCGAGTCCAGAGGAGGCCACCAAGATGATCAGAGGGATGGAGATCCTCTCATTGGAGATCCTCTCATTAGGGATCCTCTCACTCAGAGAATTGTGATTGTTCAGCCTAGAGAAGAGAAGGCTCTGGAGTAACCCAATTGCAGGCTTTCAGTACCTGAGGAGAACCTTCAGGAAAGACAGAGAGGGACATTTTGCAAGAGCATGTAGTGACAGGGAGAGGAGGAATGGATGCAAACTAAGAGAGAGTAGGTTTAGATTAGATATTAGGAAGAAATTCTTTACTGTGAAGATGGTAAAGCACTGAAACATGTTGCTCAAAGAGGTGGTGGATCCCTCAGCCCTGAAAGTGTTCAAGGCCAGGTTGGACGGAGTCTGAGCAATCTGGTGTAGTGAAAGGTGTCCCTGTCCATGGCAGGAAGGTTGAAGCTAGATGATCTTTGAGATTTCTTCCAACCCAAACCATTTTATGACTCTACAATTCTATGATTCTATACTGCATGGCTCTGTTGAATTCTCTGCAGAAGAAGAGATGACAGGAGAAGTTGGGTGGGATCCTTCCCTGTGTCCTCTCCAAGGAAAGAAAAGTGGCGAGCTGGGCAGGAGGCAGAACAGCTGCCATGCCACAGCTGCTTCTGCTCAGTTCCTGAGATAAAGTGTTTTGTTTTCTGACAAATGACAGCTGTGTTTGCAAATAGTGACCTAATTCAAGAAAAGCTTGTAGTGGTTTTACGAGAGTGTTGCATGTATTTACATACAGCCATGAATTTCCAGTAATAGGTAAGGTATCACTAAGTGTATTCAGGAAACATTGAAGACCAAAAAATGTTTATTTGTTCATGTATAGCACAGGTCCTTGAAGAGAGAATGTAGGCAAAATGTGACTTTTAATCTGCTGCCTAAGGAGAAGGAAAAGACTGGAAATTAAGGGAAGCATTGACCAGGATTCTGGGGACAACATATTCTCTATTTCATTGAGTGATGAAAGAGAGGATTGAGAGATTGAGAAACATCTTGGGAAAAACCAACCAACAAAACAACAAGAACAACAAAAACTTTGAAGGCAGAGAACACTTCAGCCTTTTGGGAGTTTGGGAGAGTGTTTGTCAATTATTTGGATTTATGTTTCCCCATAATTTCTTTTTAAGGGAGCTTAAAATAAGAAAATTGGACTCAAAGAGTGTGGGTCTGGGAGAATCTTGCCCAAACAAATGCTGTCAGGGTGAGGCTTTCAGGTAGATGAATGCTTCAGATATTTGTGGGAACAGAAATTGTGGACATGCCAGCCAATACCAAGCTATCCCAAACTTTGATAATTTGGTGAATTCTTCAACCTTTTTGTTGTCTAGTGTAATAGATTTACTGGTAGGAAATCCTAGGACTAAAAGAATTGTGAAAAGTCCCATAACCAAACGGAGATGCCTTGCAGTGCTTACTATCTCTGTAGGTCATCTCTAACAGTGCTCTACTTAATAAGCAATAATTTTTTAGAGACTCCTCAAGACCTGAGCTGTTCATAAAAGATCATATTTACATTACTGTAAGGAAAAAGATGCCCTAAATCAGTTCAATCACACCTCAAAATTTACAAAGGCTGCACACTCTCCCCTATGTTTTCAGGAGAAAGTATTACTAGGTTCAGAAAAGAACAACTTAATATAAATTTGTTTTCAAGTCCATGTTGCCTCCCTTTTTTAATTATGGTTATGAGGAAGTGCTTTAGTTTCAATGAGACAACAAATTAAGAAATTCCTCCATCTCTTTGAAGGTATATACACACCTGGTATCTGTGGTTTAGCACAGGCTAAGGAGAGCCTCTGAGGCCTTGTTTATGCAGTAGAACACCCTGCTCGTGCCATCCATGGTTACTATATATAGCAGAGAGAGAAACCTTGCATAAACCAACCTCTTTCAGCTTCTTGGCTCAAAGCACATGTATTTACAACAAATTTTGACGGCTGGGGCTTAACTACCTATTAACAGTTCAGTGCTAGCAGTGTAAGAGCTGTGGAACCCTGAGAAAAGTCCCCACTGTGAGAAAATTCCCTGTTCACTCTCTGTATTGTATCTTCAACATATGCAGCATTACTCTGAAACAACCCAATCTTCAAAACTCAGCAAAATGGTTATACTATTTGTAAATCAATATTCTGCCAATAATTACAATAAAAATCCTTATTTATGGTTGTTGAAGATTTTTCATCAAATATCGATATTATACAGCTGGGTCTAGACCTGTTAGCCCTTCCTTTACCGTCCTTCCTGTCATGGCTTGACACTGGAAACATATGAAAGAAAAATTTGGACTTTCTTTAATATTAATGTCCAGAGATTCACATTATTCATAGAAATTGAAACAATATTGTTTTTTTCTGCTTTCTTTACAATCATAGGACAGCTTTCCTATGTAGAGCAGCAGGCTTTCCTCTGCAAGTGTCCTGAGGTGTGGCCTAGGTGTGTTCAAATCTATCTTAGTCATTCGTCCGTCACCTTGTCATTAGCATGGCGTCTGTATTTAATTGTGCTTCCTTCCTTCATCAGAAATCAGTTTTTATATACCATGAAAACTGCAGCCCATTATTAAAAGCCAGCTCTAAGCAAGATTCTTGGCTCTTCTTTACACAAGAAGCAGTGAAAATAGTATCTCAAGTACTCCTGCAGGTGAGTAGTGTGTGTGAACACACTATGTGTGAGTCCAGGATCCTGCATCAAAGCTGCCTATTTCTCAAGTTTTACCTCATAAGCAACTTGTTTAAGGGGTTTTCTGCAATCTGTTGAGCCTCGTGATAGGTCATAATCATCAACAACTTTCACTAGTTATATCTTTGCCTCACAGAAATTATTGCTGAATTGTTGTTGTGGTTCGTATTTCAATTGTCCTTAGAAATAGCATTGAGATCAGCACTCTATTTGCATGTAGTAAGGGTTGGTCCCTCCCTGGAAATGGTTGCATTTTGAAGGGAAAATGAGAGAAAATATTACCCTAGTTTTAGAAAGTGAGGTGCTGTGCATGGGGATCGGAGGCTCCTGGTAGACCAGGAGCCAGCAGTCAGTTCTTGCAGGAAATGCAGACAACACCATCAAGCTGAGTGGTGCGGTTGCCATGCCTGAAGGATGGATGTCATCCATGGGGACCAGGACAAGCTTGAGCAGTGGGCCCATGGGAACCCCATGAGGTTTAACAAGACCAAGTGCAAGGGGCTGCACCTGGGTCAGCAGCCCCCAGTATGAACACAGGCTGGGGATGAACAGATCAGAGCAGCCCTCCTGAGAAGGACTTTGGAATGCTGGTGGATGAGAGGCTGGACATGACCTGGCAGTGTGCACTCACAGCCCAGAAAGCCAAATGTGCCCATGGCTGCATCCAAAGCAGTGTGGGCAGCAGGGCAAGGGAGGGGATTCTACCCCTCCACTTCCCTCTGGTGAAGCCTCACCTGGAGTGCTGCATCCAGCTCTGGGGTCCCCAACATGAGAAGGATGTGGATCTGTTCAGAAGAGAACCTGTCCACAAAGATGATCAGAGGACTTGGACATCTCTTCTGCAAAGACAGGCTGGAAGAATTGGGGTTGTTCAGCCTGGAGAAGGCTCCATGGTGACCTTATTGTGGCCTTTGAACACCCAAAAGGGTCCTACAGGAGACCTACAGAGCAGCTTTTTAGAAAGACTCGTAGTGATAGAACAAGGCTTTAAACAGAAAGACAATAGATTTACATTAGATATAAGCAAGAAATTCTTCACTGTGAGTCTGGTCAGACATTGAAACAGGTTGCCCACAGAAACTGTGGGTGTCCTGTCCCTGGAGGTGTACAAGGTGAGGCTGGATGGGGCTTTGACTGACCTGGCCTAGTGGAAGGTGTCCTTGCCCATCACAGACGGCTTGGAACTACATGATCTGTGAGGTCCCTTCCAACTCAAACCATTCCATTATTCTGTGAGTCTGTAATTCCATGTACTTGAGCTGCATTAAGAGGAGCATTGCCAGCAGGTCACTGCAAGAAGTCCTTTCTCTCTACTCATCCCTGCTATACACATCTGGAGACCTGCAACCATTGCTGGGCTCCACAGTGCAAGGAGGACATGGACATACCAGAATGACTCCATTAAAGTGCCAGAATGGTCGCTGAAGAATTGCAGCATCTGACATATGAGGAGAGGCTAAAAGACTAAAGGCCAGTAATGTTTAGCCCGGAGAAAAAAAGACCTGTGTAGGTCTCAACAATCAGTCAATTTTTGATGAGACGAGTAAAGACAGAGATAGCCTCTACTCAGTGGCATCTAGTGACAAGACAAGAGGCAGTGAGCACAAATTAAAATACAAGAAGTTCCATTTAAATGTAGAGAAATCCTGTTAACCTGTTAGTGTCAGTATTGTCAAACACTGCAATAGAGAAATTGCCCCCAGAGCTTGTGGATTCTCCATTGTTGATGGAGTCAAAACCCAGCAGGACACCATCCTGAGCAACTCAATGTATATGACCTGGCTTGAGCAAAGGTTTGAACTGTGTGGTCAAGAGTTCCCTTCCATGATGCTTTGGTCATTCTGCACCCAGGAGTAAAGCTGAGCACAGGATACCAGTATGATCTGACCCAGCTGAACTTGGCACACGATCAGAGAGGATTGTTCCCCACATCCCAGATCAAAAGATAGTAAGCTGATCTAAAGACTTGCTCTACTTAACACGCATGTTCCTCTGTTTCCACCCCCTGTCCCCAGGCCATGCTTGTAACTGTGATCACCTGCATTCAATGGCATCTCAGCCACATTCTTCTTCTCTGGGCACAGGGCCATACAAGAGGCTCAGGAGTCAATATCACAGCTCTTGCTGCCAGTGGATTCCCCGTCTGGGAGTGGATAGCCAGGTACGCATCTGACAGCTTTTGCTAGTGTGGCACAACAGTGTTTTAAGCTCTGCACCTGTTAGAATCATCACTGGCTTCACCTGGAGATAATCAACCCCAGCCATGGATATGCAGGAGAAAAAGCAGGGTAGATCACAAAAATTCAGATTGTCCTGGTGCATCGAGCCTTGTCCTTAGTGGCAGCAATGCTATTGGAAATTCTGGAAATCATGTAAATTATGTTCAAAATCTTTCTCTGTAGTTACTACTTCTGGTGACTTGTTCATAAAATAGTAGACTCAGGGCAACTGAGATGTGAATGAATGTTTGATATTAAGAAATAGTAGGTTCAGTTTGGGGAAAATGGGTTTGAATCTAACTAGAGTGATCAGATAGTCATGAATAATAAGAAGTCACGTGTGAAACATATTCAGTAGATTAAGTGTCCAGTAAAACTAGTTTCGACATCATACTAATCTTTAAAATTATAATGTATGAGTCACAGCCCTTAGATGATCTTAACCTTTACTAGAGGATACTCTGCTTTGTGTTCAGCAGCATAAACAACTGGGGAAGGACCCGTGCAGACCTGGTGAATACAAAAGGACCCTCTTGAATTCACTGTAAGTAATGTTTTGGAATTTTTTTTTAATGTGGGAAAATTGTCAAAAATTATATTCAGGACAAAAAATTTTGAATAATCAATTGAGAAATTATTATGTTAACATTCAAGTTTTGGCTTAAAGCTTCTTGTATTGTTTAATTATGATTTTGAGATTTTTGAAATAGAAAAGATAAGTCCTCTTGAGATTGGCACATTCATAGAGCATGACTGTCCTTAGGAAAACTGCATAAAACATAAAAGTGTTTTAAATTAAGTAAATTGATGATAATAACAAAGGTAGGACATGAAATGAAATGGAAGTGGGGACTTAAGGATTGGTCTCTAAAGCATCTAGAGAGCATAAAAACAAAACTGTGGCTAAAAGAATTAGAGTGATGGTGTGACAAGTTACAAACAAATCAAAGCTTAAATTTAAACATGTTCTAGATACGAAAGTGCATTGTCTGGAAGAGGTTTGGCATGGGGTTCAGGCCCTTCCTATTGATAGTGGTATTTCTATGACCACATTATTCAGAGTGTGAATTAAGGAATATTTAGAGCATCTATTACTAAAGCTGAGATCAGCATTCTGAGTTCACTTGGTTTTGGAGAATAAAAATAATGGAAACTGGAGGACACAAATGTGGGATCATTGTGGGAGCTGATAAGGATTCAGAGCTTTTACAAGGCAGAGGCTGCATTTCTCAGTGTAAGTCAAAAACCTGATATATTTTTCCCCTAGAGAGAGCTTTGTTTTATAAAAGTTTCTGTAGGTCAAATGATCACATATCACAGGAGGATGTTTTGGATTTTCAGATATCCCACATCTTTACTTCTCTCTATTGGCAGAAGTTATTGAACCAAATGTGATACAGTATTAATTTCTAGAGGTAAAAGTATTGCTATAGATGTGGAATGAATGATTTCCATGCTACTCTGGAAAAGGCTTTAATGTTCTATCTGTATTTTTTAGTGTCTTGGTTCCTCCAGAATTCACTCACTCATCTTCACTTTCAACCATTGCAGGCTTCTCTGCCAAATCACCCTTTTCTATCTTTGTGATGATAAAAACAGTGATTGGTCTAGAGCTTCTCTACTCTTGTGTTTTGGTGGGGGTTTTTTTTGGGGGGGGGGGGTGGTTTTAGGTGATTTGGTTCTGTCACTGGGCTGGGCATGCCTTTGCATGCAGCAGGCACACTTATTTCCTTTTGTTGCGCTATGTACGTACTCATTTTCCCTTTCTTTATAAGCAGCACTGTATTCCCAGGGTCTTGATAACATCCTAATTGCTATTTCTTTTCTTGTTATTTTTGTGGAAATTGTTTTTTTTCTTTTAGTTGTGCTTAACTGTTCAATCTTTCTGAAATCACCATAAATTTTCATCACTTTCTCATTAACAAGTGCACTTGCTTTCTCATAGGTGCCTGCATATGGACTTACATGCAGCCCATTCAAAAATATGTTTTCATTTTCACAAAAGATGTGTATTGTGCCTTTCTTCTGCTTTGATTTTTCATCAGTTAAATTTCCAAATTTAACTGATTAGCCTTGACTGTCTCCCTTGCTTTCTGCTCTATAAACCTGTACTTTTGATTCTTTCATCACTTAAAGCCACATTGAAAACAGAATATTGGGAAAAACACCAGTTTAAAATGAATTGTAGCTTAACTTTAATTATGGTGTCTTTGGAGTTACCTCATCGCTCTTTGACTTTAATTTGTATTATTTCATAACCTCTTCAATAGGTTGAGTAGTTTTCCAGAGTCTGCTTCCTTGAAATAGAAAGCTTGTTTCCTTCAATTTAAACATCTCAGAGTCACTGGTGCTAAGCTAACTCTGTATAGTGAAGGGATTGATGTCTTGCTAAACACAAAGTGAAAAGATTTGTAAGCCAAATGTAACTTTTCTTCTATTACAGAATCACAGAAATATGAAGACGTTGCTTTTTCTGTATCTTTTACTTGTTGGAATCCATTCCAACAGTTATTGCTATGAGCTTTATCAACAAGGGGTAAGAAACCAGAATCAAAGAGCACAAGAAAACCAAAACATGCCATGGCAGAGTGTAAGGAGCAGCGTTGGTCAATTTGCAACTTGTTTCTACAAAGAGATATCTTCTCGTGAATACAATGGAAATCTTTTCTTCTCTCCTTTGAGCATCTCTACCGCCTTTTCAATGCTGACTCTGGGTGCCAGGTCAGACACCCTGACACAGATTCATAGGGTCCTTTGCTTTAACCCTCAGCGGATTTCTGAAAATGACATACATGAAGGTTATCGCCAGCTCATGCAAATGGTAAACAGAAAGAATGAGGGGTTACAGTTGAATATGGGAAATGTTCTGTTTGTGCTTGATCGACTGAAGCCACAAGAAAAATTTTTAAGTAATCTCAGAAACTTCTATGAAGGAGAAGCTTATCCTATGAACTTCAAGAGGGCTGATCAAGCCCAGATAAAGATCAATGAATATGTAGCAAGAAGAACAAATGGAAAAATCAAGGACCTCGTAAATAACCTAGATCCACTTACTGAAATTCTCCTTATTAGCTATATTTATTTTAACGGTAAGATATCATGTTCTTCTACTCCATAGATTATTCCCTCAGGTCAGTCTTGGACTTCGTCTTTTTTTGCAATACAGTTTTGCAGATGGACTTCTATCTTGTTGTCCTTTTGTTCCTCATTTATATTAATTAGAAACAAAGCTATTAGAAATCATATTCTACTTGACACTGATAACACCTGGCAAAATGTATGGCAAATTTTCCCATATCTTTTAATATATAAACTTCTTTCCTTCAGAAAATTTCAGAAAGTGAAATATATGTTGAGGAAGGCATCTCTAGGCAGTAAAGCATCTAAACCTATAAAATCTGGTGGGATTCAAGCACTTTCTTAAATGCTTGGCTGAAATCCTTTTCTGTGAATTTCAATCCAGCTTTTTTTTTTTTGTTGTTCAGCAAGTGCAGAGTTAAATGCAAAGAATGCTATTAAAGGAAAACTTAGCATCTGTCAAACAGAAAATACATTTAAGCAACAGCTTTGATGTTACTGTGTATGTTTATGTATTCAAAACTAAACATGCCACAATAGCTTTAGTTTCACACTCATGTTCTCCTTATTTTTTTACTAACTATGGCTTTGCCAACAGCATGTCTGTAGTCCTGGTGTGTCTAGAGGCATAGGTTTCAACCCTTTTTTTTTGATTTGTGGATTCTAATATTTTCCAGTGAAGAGATGGACCCACCATTATCAAATACAAGCCTATTGACAATAAGCTTATTTTCTTAAATAATTTTTTCTTTAGATACAGTCTTCAGAACTTTTCAGACTTCTGATCTAATGAGAAGAAGAGGATCAAGGCTGTAAGGCTCAATCAGTGGTCTAATAATAGACACTGCATCTTCTTTCAAACTTTCTCTCTCTTACTGATTATATCCTAAAGCAAAATATTTGAAGCCAGAAAAATAATATTCTGTAATTTACCTGATAAAAATATCATCAAGCTTTTTAATTGAAAAGGAGATGGTGTATTAGATATTTTTTTTTTAAAAAGCTATCCTTTTAGAACTGTTAACCTGGATGCTTGCTCTTTCCAATATGAGGCTTCCTCTGAAAATAATTAAGAACTATATTTCTGTTTTGTTTTGCTTTCAATCTGCATCTCTGCTCCTTGTATTAATGTCTGAAGATTTGGCCACCACGGAATGGAGCTAACTGAAATACAGATGACTGATGTTTCTTAGTTCTCTTGAAAACTTACTTTATCTCAAATAATGTTTTCATTTAGACCTTTATTAAATATCAGGTACACCTTTCAAAACAGGCAAAAAACCTGTTGATTTTTTTTTTACTGAAAGGTGTTTGAAGAATGAGCAATGAATTTAGTAGCACAATGGGGACAAAAGCCCAAGAAACCTTGTATTAAAGATAACTTTGTATTACAGTTAACTTTTACATGTTCTAACAATAAGGGTTGTTGTAGTTCTTTTGAGATGTTCAGTTTACTACTGCAAAGATTTCCTAGCTTCTCTAAAGGTAGTGGGGTTTCAGTTTTAGCTCTCCAATTTTAAAGCAAATGGATTAAAGAATAGCATTAATCACAATAATATAATAACTTTTTTAAATCATGAAGTCAAGGGTAGGTTAATTATCTAGAGCTAGGATTAATCTGGAGAGGATTTCTAAACCTCACTTATCTCTATAACTAGCCCATACTTTTAGGTGCTTGTCCTCTTTTTGTGCATTACAAACTTCCTTGCACATTACTGGTGACATTCTTTTTTCATGGTGTAGCATAGTACAGAATTCCTTCTTCAAGTACAAAAGTCTGGCAATATTTTCCTGACTCTGACCTAGAAGATATGTTATTTCACTATATTACACCAATCCCTTTTCATGCCTTAGTCAAGCTGGTAACAACAAGGAATACTTTGAATTTCATTTTGCTGCTTGAGCACTGTGAAGCACTAGAGGAAGGTTCCTAGAAGGTGTCCCCCTAAGACAGAAGTAAGAACAGGATTAAGAGTGCCTTTGAAAGAAGAGGAAAGTGTTAGTGAATATCATCTCTGTCTAATCTGTGTGTTAACTGATAGTCATGGTTTGGGACCTTAATGATCATCTAGTTCCAACCCCTCTGTGATGGGCAGGGACACCTTCCACTACACCAGAGTGCTCAAAGAACTGTCCAACCTGGCCTTGATCACTACCAGGGATAGGGCATCTACAATTTCTCTATTCCAGCCTCACCACCCTCAGAGTGAAGGATTTCTCCCTTATATCCAACCCAGATTTAAATTTGCCCTCTTTCATTTTAAAGTCATTCCCCTTTGTCCTGTGACTATCTGCCTGTATAAAATGTCTTTTCCCCTCTACAGGCCCCCTTTAGGTACTGAAAGGGACTCTAAGGTCTCCCTGGATCCTTCTCTTCCCAGGCTGAACAACCCCAACTCTCTCAGCCTGTCTTCATAAGAGAGGTGCCCCAGCCTTCTGATCATTTTCATGGCCCTCATCTGGAGTTACTCCAACAGGTCCACATCCTTCTGTTATTGGAGACCCCAGACCCAAATGCAGTACTCCAGGTGGGATCTTGCCAGAGTGAAGCAGAAGTGGAGCTGGCCACACTTTTTTTGATGCAGCTCAGCATGTGTTTGGCTTTCTGGGCTGCAAGAACACATTGCTGGGCCATGTTGAGATTCTCATCAACCAACAGGACCAAGTCCTTCTCCTCAGGTCTGCTTTCAACTCAATCCATTATTTTCCCAGCTTATGTCTGTGCTTGGGATTGCCCCAGCCCACATGCAGGACCTGGCACTTGGCCTTGTTGAACTTCATAAGATTCTAATGGGGCCACCTCTCAAGCCTGTCTCACTCTCCCTGGATGGCACCCTCTCTATCTGAGTGGCATCCCTTCCCTCTGGAGGGCATCCTTGACAGCATGCCAACAGAATGGCACCATCTTGGTGGCACTGGCAAACTTGCTGAGGGTGCACCCAATTCCACTGTTCACCAACCAAGATATTGAACTAAGCACTAGTTCTAATACCAACCTCCAAGGAGCACTGGTCATCCCTGATCTCCTCTTGGTCAACCAGCCATTGACTGCAAGCCTTCAACTGCAAACATCCAGACAATTCCTTATCCACTGAGTGGGCCACCTGTCACACCCACCTCTCCAGTTTAGAGTCAAGGATGTCATGTGGGACAGTGTGAAATGCTTTGCACAGCTCCAGGTAGATGACATCTATTGCTCTTCCTTTACCACAGTTCACCCTTAGTGAAGTCATGTTGTCTGTCACCAATCACTTCCTAATTTTCCATGGGTCTTAGCATAGATTCCAGGAGGATCTGCTCCATATCTTGCCACTCAAAGAGGTGAGAAAGAATGGTAGTTTCTTGGGTCTTCATTTTCTTCATTTTTTAAAAATGAGACCTCTCATTTCTCTTTTTCAGTCAATGGGAATTTCACTGGAATGCCATAACTTCTCAAATATGATGGATAGTGGTTTAACTGTTCCATCTATTTCCTTCAGGATCTGCAGGTCCCACGGACATGTTCATCTTCAGGTTCTTCACATGGTCTTGAACCTGATCTTCTACAGTGGACAGTTTTTCATTCTCCCAGTCCCTTCATTTGCCAGTAAAGACTGAGGCAAAAAATGTCATTGAGTACCTCAGCCTTGTCCACATTCTGGGTAACCAGGTTTCCCATTTCCTTTTGGAGGGGGTTCACATTTTCCCCGATTCTTCCTTTTATCATTGTCATAGCTATAGAAGCTTCCCTTCTTGTCCTCGATGTCCCTGGCCAGATTTAATTCTATCACACCTTTAACTTTCCTAACCTAATCCCTGCAGGCTCAGAAAATCTCTTTTTATACCTCCCAGGTTACCTGTCCTTGTCTCCACCCTCTGTAGGCCCCTGTTTGTGTTTGAGTTCACCAAAGAGCTCCTTGTTCATCCACAGAGGCCTCCTGGCATTTTTACTGACTTCTTCTTCGTTAGGAGGGATCACTCCTATGCTTGGTGGAGGTCATCCTTGAATATTAATAGAATCATAGAACCATTAAGGTTGGAAAAGACCTCCAATATCTTTGAGTTCAGCCTTTGACTGAACACCACCATGTCAAATAAACTATTTGCACTAAGTGCCAAGTCCAGTCATTTCTTGAACATTTCCAGTGATCATGAATTTACCATACCCCTGGGCAGCCTATTAAAATTTTTGACAACCCCTTCATGGAAAAAAATTCTTCTTATGTCCAACCTGACCCTCCCCTGAAACAGCTTGAGCCTATTTCCTCTTGTCCTATCACTGCTTGCCTGGGAGAAGAGACTGACCCTGACCTGACTACAGCCTCCTTTCTGGCACTTGTAGAGAGCAATGAGGTTCCCCCCCACAGCCTCCTTTTCTCCAGCCTAAAAACCCCAGCTCCCTCAGCTGCTCCTCATATAAATGACTCTCTAGACCCTTCCCCAGCTCTGTTGCCCCCAATGTTCCAGCACTTCAATGTCTTTCTCGTTGTGAGGGGCCCAAAATTGGACACAGAACTCAAGGTGTGCTCTCACCAGTGCCAAGTGCAGGGGAACAATCCCTGTCCTGGTCCTGCTGGCTGCACTATTGCTGATCAGGCCAGGATGCCACTGGCCTTCTTGGCTCCTGGGTGAATGCAGCTCCTGTTCAGCTGCTGCTAACCAGTACCTTCAGGTCCTTTTCCACAGGGCCATTTTTCAGCCACTCTGCCCCCAGCCTATAGTGCTGCATGAGATGGTTGTGACAAACCAGCTTTCTTGGGGCCCTCTTCCCTCCATGGCTTTATCCCAAGCAGATCTCTGAAGAGGCCAAACTTTGCTCTCCTGAAGCCCAGAGTAGTAGTTCTAATATCCTACTCAGTTTTCAAGCAAATTTCTTGAAATCAGTTGGCTTTCCCTGAGCTGAGCACTAGATAAATGTTGTTAAACTTTTTCAGGACTGATGTCATTAATAATTCTGTGATTCATTCTGCCTTTTTTCCCCTTAAGCATAATAATGTAAAAGTCCTGTGTGTTATATATCTGATGATAGAAGTCACCATTATGGAAGTGTATAAAAGCATATGAAATATATAAAAGTAGCAACTTCTCCCTGTTCAGAGTATTGTAGTTGTCAATCTATGCTTTCAGAGACCAAGACAGCACTGAAGAAGTCTCATTTCACTTTTTCAAAAGCTATTTAGTAGTGCAGTCTATGTCAGGTGGTGGAAACAGCAGACAATAATTATTTCATTTGTAACAAGTTGCCTAGTAATCAATGTTCAAACAGAAATCAGAAGTCAAAAGGGAGGGCATGTTTCATGGTTTTCTTCATGCCACTTATTTTACTTAGTGTCACAGCTCTACTTTTGCCCATACATTTGATAAAATGTTAGTTTTGCTCTAGAAGGCAAAATTTACTACAGAGCAACAAGATTTCTTAAAAATTAAAATAAAAACAAAAAAATCTTTCCAAAACTCCGTAATTTTCCCCTTTTTAAAAAATTTGCTCAGCTTCTGAAACATAAGATGTGGATACCTAGAATTTGGCTTTGAAATTCCTCTCCACTGAGGACAAGAGTCTTTCAGAGTTTCAATGTAGACAGTTTGTTTCACCATGACTAATTGAGGAATCTTTGAAAATTTAATATTATGTGGATGACAGGGGAAAAGGTTTCTGCTGTTGCTGTTTTGTTTCTTAACTCAGCAGTCTGGTAAAATTAAGCTGTTTATGACACTATACATCATCAACTAATGTGGGGTATCAACACCCCTCTGTAAGTAACCCAAAATCCCTTAATTTCTCTGCAGAATTCATCCCTTGTGTCACTCTTTACAAGCTTATATTGGTCTGGAAATAAGAAAATTAATCTTTTGAGCTTAGATAAAGGCTGCATGATATGAGGACTTTACAGGCTCCTCAAAACTATCATGGAGGAAAAGTGCAAGTTAGAATCCTTGATAACTCATCTAAATGAAGGATTTTGCAGCCTGCTGTAAGATCTGAAGGAGTGTTTTACATCACATTCTACCAACTGTGTTGCTATTGAATTATTCTGAGTATTTAGTAAGATCACGTGATTGTTACGAATTGGTTTGTCTTTGATCTGATCCAACTGTGCCAGTTTCTGTCATGTAAGAGTGTGTCCTATGTTAATATGTCCTATGGTTTCATGTCCTCAAAGTGTCAAAATGTATGGTTTCATGTGCTCTAACTCTGTCTCTTATATTTCAAGCTGAATGGGAAAAACCTTTTGATCCAAAATACACTAAAATGAACAAATTTTTTGTGGATGGGACCAAGGCTGTTGAAGTCCCGATGATGTTTGGAATGGGCCTGTTCAAGCATGGCTATGATGAGCAGCTGTCTTCCACTGTGCTGCAAATGGATTACAAAGGAGGTGCTTCAGCATTTTTTATTCTGCCTGATAGAGGAAGAGTGAGGAAGCTGGAGAAAAAATTGTCTTGTGAACGTTTGTCGAGGTGGAGGACATTAGTCACAAAAAGGTAAAATTCTGAAGTTCTTGGTTCAGATGGTAGCCAAGGAAACAAATGTGCTGGGGTATGACACAGAATCGCTATGCAATTTTTTAGTTCTGCTTTAATCAGTAGAAGAAATCCCCTGACTAAAGTTCAATCTCACTCTTTAGTGTTCATGTGTTTTCATATTCAGTACTGCATGCACTGAAAACCCTCACAGATTGGGACTTTTGCTATTTCTGCATTTTGTTTCCCATCTTCAGCTCTCAATAGGCCCAAGTTCTTTACTTAGACTTCTTCTCACTCTTTTGGGGGAAGGTCTTCTGCCTTCTATTTAGAAATAAATTCCTACCACTTCAGCCTTTTTTCTTGTCTCTGTCTTAATTTCTGCCTAATAAAATTAACAATAATTGTACAGTTAATGATGAAATAACTCCCATTCAGCACTTGTGAGGCAAAGCTCAATGATAAAGGTATAGAGCAGAGCCACTTATCCAGGTTCTCTGAGGACTTAGGCAGAATTGGAGGAAGCTACACTCAATTCAAGGTCGCTTTGAGACTAGAAGGCAAACCCTTTCAAAAATTATAGAGTCCTTACATTTGGTGTCATGTCTGGCAATAGCCTTTCACAAAATACATGTACAAGTGTAGTTACAACATGTTTACAATATCAAGCCCTTGTATTCATCCATGACTTTGATGTGTCACATTAGTGACCCTCACACAGACATTTAAAAATCATGTTTTAGATGGGCCCTTCTCAAGACAAAAATTACATCCGGAATGCAAGAAGGCACAACTGATTTCCTGCTCCTAACTCTGATTCACTGTTAAATATTATCAAAAGAATATAACTTCTTTTTCATCTGAAAAAAAGAAAAAAAAAACAAACAAACCCAAAAACAAACAAACAAAAAACCCCCCACCAACAAAAAACCCCCAGGAAAAGCTATGTCATTCCCTGTGAACATTTACAATTTTGAAACTTCTGGGAGTAGCTATGTGGTTTGTGACTACAGGAGAAATAAGATGGTGAATCAAGATATTTATGTATAATTTTTGCCAACGAAAAAATTGCCTTTACATTATCAAGATGAATTGGAGGGATTTGTATTTCCTCTCTCCATCTTATAATATGAAAAAGAATCACGGTCAAAGACAAGTTTGTTTCATGCTGCTCCCCATTTCTCATCATAACCATTCTCTCCTACAAAATAATGACACAAACTCCTCTTTTTCCCTTTAATCTTTAAAACAATTGATTGCATCTGCTATTATTTGAAGTCTCTGGGAGATCTTAATAAATGAGAGTATTATATGGAATCATTTAGAGGCTGTGGGCTACCTATGTTTGTCCCTTCTCTGTCTGCAAACTGATGTTGGTATTAGTGACAGAAGTGTTGTGAAGGTCATTTTTCATTTCTGGTGGCTGATGAAGAGGATACTGCTGAAATGTCACAAGTACAGACAGCTGAGACCTTTTAAATGGCTGATCTATAGAGAAAACATCACTTTCACTTCTGGAAAGTGTATCCCACTGCTCCTTTCCTGGTTGCATTGCTACTGTGTGTCTGTGGCTTTCCCTTTCCTCTGTATTGGAAGCAATTGGGGGCTTGTGAAGGAGTGCCTTTAGGTAACATTAAGGCAGATGATTCAGTGGTAGCTGCATCCTCATTTGGGGCAGCAATCAGCACAGACTGAAATCAGGGAGAAGGAAGAGATCAGCAACCTGTTATCAACCCACCAGCACTCTCGTTTTTGGATACAGCCAGAGCTGGCACTAGATGCTGTGCAATGCTGGAGGTATGGGCCTTTTCCTTCCCACGTGCCCACTGAATTACTTTCTCTTTTGCCAGCTTCATTAAGTGCTCCACATCTCCCTGACCTAAAGCCCTGGAGAGATGTCCTGGTTTCTCACCAGAAAATAGTACCTAATGTCAGCGCTGTCACTAACCTGTCTCATTATGCTGCTTCTAGCTGTAAATATTGGGCTTAACCTTTGAAAAGTAATTGCAAATACCTAGAGGAAAAACAAGGAAGAAATGAGTCAGAAACATAGAGTTTTGCTTAATTTATGGAAAGCAGCAACCTAGTCGCTTAAAACTGAGTAAGTCAGACACTGGGCTTGACACAGAAAAATAATTATCTATTGACTAACTATATTCTGTAAATTTGCTTTTGTCTTTTATTTTGCCATGCCTTCTACCACTGCTTACTATTGTCCTGCTTCTTCAGTGGATATAGTTCTGTTTTATATGATAAATACACAAGGCCAGTTGTTTTTTCCCCAGAAGTAAACAGTGAACTTGAATGTGTTGTATTTTTTTTTTTTTTTGTGCTCAGCTTGAGACACCTAAAGCAATCTCTTTTTCACAAGGTGAATTCTCTGCATCCTCAGCAATGACTCATGATGAAGGTGCTTCCAGCAGATTGCACAAGAGATCATTAACTTCAGAAAATGTACATCTCCTATGTAGGCTAGAGAGAGGCTGTAGGCAAAATGTCTTTAGAGAGAAAGCAAAATCAGTTTATCTCTCATGAATCTATATTTTTCTGTGATAACTGATCAAATGTTTCACTGTATTCTCGCACTTCTTTTCTGGCAGGTCAGTAAATTTGTATCTCCCAAAATTCACGCTTTATGGGACATATAACCTAAAAGATATCTTATATAAAATGGGCATCATGGATCTATTCACTGATAAGGCTGACCTCTCTGGGATCACTGGGCAGCCTCAGCACAGAATTTCCCAGGTAAGTCATACTGCTCTTTGTTTTATGGGCCCATGGTTACTGATACTTGCATCACTTTCTGCACAGCTATTCACAGCACAAAACTCACGTGAAGAGGCTTTGCTTCACATGGAAAGGCAGCTGATGGCATACAGAGAATTTTGTCCATGTTAGTTGTACTGTATGAGCAATTGGGTTGGAGCAAGTTACAAGTCTGTAATTTTTTAACCTAGAAGGGTGTTCTGACCTGCATGGGGCAACTTTATAAAACAGACATGACCAAATCATCATCTATCCACACCTTGGTACCCCCTTGCCATGTGCTGTTACAGTCACTACTGGCTGCTTCTGTTTGTGTCTGCCTTCTTCAGCCTGCTTGTGGGCAAGTAGGGAGCTGTAGGATGTATCACTGCTTGTATTTTATGGAGGTGAGGGAAGAGGAAAAACTCTGCTTGCTTTTAAACTGTTTGGGGGAAATGAAAATGTAGTTATTACAAACATTTGGCTTCAAGCATATGAACAATGATTGCCTGGCCCAGGCAAAATCTACAGATAGGTCATGCTTCAATAAACCTAGAGTTTAAGCCTGATAATCAGGGCAAACTTAATTGTCTAATGAAGGAAACCACTGCCCTCATGACCTCAAGTGGACATTAGTGAATCAGGATCTGTCAGTGTCTTATTTTGCAAGGTCAATTTTTGTGTTTCTGTATTTTAACCCTCTATTTCTGGCCCTTCATCTTTACTCCCATTTTTCCCGAAACATGAAGGAACATAGGAAACATAATTTCAGATTTCTATTCATTGTGCAAATCTGAATGTTATTTCTTCAACTATAGGAACTTCTAATACATAGTTTGATATGGTCTTACTCTCTTATCATTTGGTCTAGCTGTACAGATCTCCATGAGTGGATGCAAGGAATAAGAAAAGAAACAAAACAAATGTTTTTACTAGCAGGGACATGCCCCTCCAGTGGAGAGTAACTTTTCATCTCTGGGGCTAGAAAGATGTGCTGCATTAAGTTTGCTGATTTTTTTTTTTCCCTAACTTTGCTGTCTTTAAGCAGTGGACTCAAACCTGTCCATCTGATGCTTGTTTCTTACCAGTAACTTCTTCAGGCACTTTTAACTCTCATTTAGGTGACTAGTTTTGTACACCCTTGACTTGTAAAATGTCTGTTTCTTCACAGGCTATTCATAAGGCTGTGGTAAAGGTGGATGAGACTGGCACCGAAGCAGCAGCTGCCACAGGCATGGAAATAGTGCCTATGTCCGTTCCAGTTACTCTTAAATTCGACAGGCCCTTCCTAATGGTCATAACTATAGACAACACCGTGCTCTTCATGGGAAAAATTGTGAACCCTCTGAAAAAAGATTAAGTTAATGTACAAATTAGGTATGTGGTGATGACCACTCTTAAATCAAGTATTAGACCTGATGAGTATGGCACGGCTACAGAGGGGCTCTCCACCTCTTAATTGATGTTATTCATTGTTTTTTGTAGATGAGACTCTTCAGCAATCTAAGTTGTCATAGTTGCATGTTTGTTTGGGCCTTGCTTATTTTCTTTTTTTTTTTTTTTAAGAAGGTTGCATTCATGCAGAACTGTCATTAGCTCTGGGACAAAATAGGCCTGTGTGATACTGACAGCATAGATACATCTTCTAGCAGGGAAGATGAGGAGCATGTGGGTGGAGAGGCTTGTGGGTGTCTGCTTCTTCCCTCATGGCTGCCTTCTCTCCTACTTTTTTATGTTGACTGACAAATAGGTACAAGTTATGCCACTTTACTATTTGTGTCCATTCTCCCACCAACATGATGTTCATAACTAGCATAGACCTTAACATGCATCATGCTTATTACCTTGCATAGTACCATTGTTGTCCCCTGAGTCTATTACACCCTTGCCTGTCAGCTGTTGTCCCAGTTTGGCTGCCACAAAGGGGTCTCAAAGAAGGGGTCCCTTGCAGACTGCCCTGCCTACTGTTTCTGTGAAATCTGTAGTCCAGCCTCATTCCAGGGCAAACTTTAGATGTTCTAAGAATTTGATCTAAGAGAAGAAGAAATAGATCTGATCTCTGTGCTTTGGCACCCTGGAGCCAACCATTGTGAATCAAATACAAAGCTCAGAGTAGCCAGAAGACTGCTTGAGCTCATGCCTGCACCTAAAGTAGCTCCTAGAAGTCCCCAGGCAGCAGGAAGCACAAGCCATCCCCCCCTGGTGCCAGTGTCTGTACCATCACTGTCTGTACCTGGGAGATTACCCTGCGTAGTAAGCACCATTGCAGTATTGTTTGTAGGATCAGGCACCCTACCAATAACACCCATACCCCGTCAGTGGCACCTGCCACGTCTCTTGATGTAACCCCTTCTGTTCCCAGACTGTCCGGTAACACAACATTGGTACTCTTTTTCTCATCTGCTTCATGGTTAGTATAGCCACAGTATTATAGAGAGATGTTTTCACTATTAAGAGACACAACAATCAGTCACATTCATAACGAACACGCTTATTTTATTTCCTTGTTCACTTTCCTAGCTATTTTTTTCTTCTGGTTTTTACAACATCGATCATTATTTTATTTCTTTGCTCATGTTCCTGGTATATATCCGATCTCTGGTTGCAGGAGGGGTAAATCATTGACTGAAGTGGGTTAGTCTGTTAATAGGTATTAAGCACTTACACCAGTCTTTGTACAGCCTTGAAATATGCAGACAAATGTACTATGGTAGAACAACAACAATTAATAAACATGACATTAAAAAGTTTCTAATTTTGCTATTTTACTTCTATAATTCAGAGTTAAGAAGAATTAATTAAGTATGGTTCAAGCTGGGTTTTTTTGATGAATGTCAACAAATAATTATTAATTTACTGCTCATATGCATTAGATCAGCACAGTAATGCCAGTAATGAGGTTCAGAAAGCCCTCTGCCTTTAGCCTGAGCAATAAATAGTGGATTATCTCTGATAGGGAGAGAACCTTTTGGGAAGGCTGGACACTCACTTCATGCTAAGATGTTTATTTCAAAGCCTTTAGAAAGTGTGCTGCTTCTACTCAATCAAGTGCATAGCTTCTGTGTGTGTCTCATCTCTCCTCTAAAAAGCTCTCTCTTGATTCCTTCTAATAGCTGTGTTATCAGTCATGGCACGTTTTTGAGCTGCAGTTCCCGTTATTCCATAAACAAAATACAGGCCATCTATATCGTACTTTTTGGGTTTTAATAAATTAGGACAGGGAAACAAGAAAATTGCTCAGAAGCTTTCTGTAGAGGAACTCACTTCCAAACTAAAATCACAGTGAAGAATAACTCATGTCTATGGCATTCAAATAAAAGCAATAAGAAAAAAATAAATTTAGTGTTTCCCAAACTGAGAATTAGGTGTACTAAACTTTCCTACATCACTGGATCCATAGCAAACCTTGACAGGCTCCTTTCTACAGATTCTTACAGATATTTGTAATCTACATCAACCTGAAGGCACTGCAGATTTTCCTAGGTCACAGATAGTTTTCTGACATAACCAGACCTTGCAACTTGCGTTCCTGTAAAAATGTACAGCAATGCATTTGGAAATAAATCCAAGAAACCCTAACTTGAGAAGGGAAAAAAAAATAATGCATATTCACACAGAAAACTAAACTAGAATTATGAAGAAAAATTTCAGAAATGGAAGTCATTAGCAGCTCAGGGAATGCCCCCTTGCCAAAAGGAATAATCCCAGAACATTAAAACTGTAATAAGAAAGGACAAGGACAACTCTGAGGGAAAGAAACTTGCAGAAGTCATGCCACAAAATAATATATTCTTTTTAAAGGAGATAATTGCAAATAAAATAAATAATTTCAAATAAAATAAAATGAGGTAATTTCAAAAAGCCTGAGGGACCAGGAGATGTTCAAAGTGACTACACCTTCCTTCCCCCTTTTGGAGAGTTGTAGAGAATTAAAAGGTCCCCCCTCAACCTTCTTTTCTCCAGGCCAGACACCCTTATCTCCCTCAGCCACTCTTCAGATGACTGAACATCTAGATCCTTCCCCAGCTCCGTTGCCCTTTCCCTAGACATGCTCCAGCACCTCAAAGACTCAGGCAAGGCTCTCTTGTCATGAGGATCCCAGAACTGAACACAGGATTCGAGGTGTGGCCTCACCAGTGCTGAGTACAGGGGGACAATCCCTGCCCTGGTCCTGCTGGCCACGCTGTTGCTGATCAGGCCAGGATGCCATTGGCCTGCTTGGCCACCTGGGCACCCACAGCTCATGTTCAGCTGCTGTCAAATGGCACCCCCAGGTCCTTTTACACCAGGCAACTTTCCAGCCACTCTGGCCCAGCCTGCAGCATTGCAGGTGGTTGTTTTGCCTTGGTTCTTTGGGAGACAGTATCAAGGGCTTTACTAAAGCCCAGGTACACAGCATCCACAGCCATTCCTCATTCACTCAGCTGCTCACCTTGTCAGAAAAAGAGGTCAGGTTGGTAGAAGTAGCACCTGCCTTTCATAAACCTGTGCTGGCTGGGCCTGATCATCCAGTTGTCCTCTGCATGCCATGTCATGGCACTCAGGAGGATCAGCTCCGTAACCTTCCCTGGCACTGAGGTCAGGCTGAGTGTCCTGTAGTGCCCCAAATCTTCCTTCTGGCCCTTCCTGCACATGGGCAGCCCATTTTTCCAACCTCCTGGGACCTCCCTGATGAGCCAGAACTGCTGATAAATGATCGAAGGGGTGAGCTCTTCCGCCAGCTCCCTCAGTACCCTTGTGTGTGTCTAAGTGGTGCAAGAAGTTGGTGATCAATTTTCCCTTGGTTTATGGGGTTTTCATTCTTCTCCCTGTGCCTGTCTTGCAGCTCAGGCATCTGGGTACCCTGCGAACAATTGGTCTTATATTTAACAACCAAGGAAAAGAAGGCACTGAGAATCTCAGCGTTTTCCTCATCCATCATCACAATCTTCCTTGCATCCAATAAAGGATGGAGATTCTATTTAGCTTCTTATTGCTAATGTGTTTATTGAGACATTTTATTGTCTTTTACAGCAGTAGACAGAATCCTTTGCCAAAGAATTCTTTGAAGAGTTGATATGTCCACATATTGTAATGGTTTGGTTGGTATATGCCACATACTTCTGAAAACATAAAATTTCTTAGAGCAGGACCTAAAAAACACTAATAGGGAGGGAATACCCTTTATAAGCATTGAGTTCAGGCATGTGTTACTCAGAGAAGTCAGAGATGATGTGGGACTTTAATAAATTGTGACACCACACATTTTGCTGGTGGTTTTACCTTGCTCATTGGGAGGGATCTCACAGTACTCTGGCTGATCAGAGGAGAATCACTGCCGCTAAATACAAGGCAAAGAGCACAAGGGAAAAGTCCTTGGTTTATACTTGGCATGATGGTCTCAGCTTAGTCATTGCCACTCAGGACAGAGATTTTGCAGTGATGCTGGATAGGCCACTGAATATGCCATTTCTGATGCTCAGTGACAAGGAAAAAGGAAACCAAATAGGAGGAGATATAAAGAAGGGAAGAAAGTTTGTGTATATGTGTATATATACACTATGTATGTATTCTACTGTGTATGTACAGCCTCTACTTACAGCCAAAGCCTGTTTGCTCCTCTCGCTGTGCCCAAGGGTGTCCAAGAACTCTTAGGGCATTTTTATGTCCTCAATTAACTGCACCACTTCTATCAGTTCAATGGTTCAGTAGGAAATTACTAAAATTCTAAGCCAATTTATATGAGTCAGCAAATAAGGAGCATTCATTATAAAAAAAAAAGCAGTGTGGGCTTTTTTGAGAGTTTAAAAGGGGCTTTTTATCACTTTGAATGATTGAAGTAGGTAAATTTATGTTAGCCTTCATATTTGCAGTTTTGTTCTTTTTGCAACCATTAGTTATACTTCTTACAATCACATGCCTTGCTATTTACCAGTGAACCTTCACAAAGATTCTAACCAGATCTCTTACCTCTCTTATTTGCTGTTTCTGGGGTTTGTTCTTTTATTTCTCTATCAAATGTATGTACATTTTTTAATGGGAATATCTCATTAGTAATCAGTTTTTCCCATCAGATTAATAGCAAACTTGAATAAAATTTATTTTTAATGTGAATTAGCTCTCAGTATATCAGTTCTAAACTGTTTTTCCTTGACATCTATTACCTTAGAGTATATGATAAATCTGGTTTTAGTTCACAAAAAAAGGTAAATAAGAATAAAACTATGAGTGGCAATCCTCATTCCTCAGGTCCTCTACATATATGTCATATAATGTCATATAATGACATCCTCATTCCTCAGGTCCTCTACAACTGATGCAGAGGATTTTCCATCCTGGCTTGAAGAATTGAGTGCACAATCAAAAATTTCTTGTAAACAATCATTTTTTTTTCCAGTCAGGTGTTTCTACAATTGCCTTTAAATAATGTTCATAGTCCCTTTTTTGTATTATCTCCACATAAAATAAATTACCTTTCTCTCCCAAGAGAAATTTCAATACATTGAATTTTTCACAATTTGTGACAAAAAATTTAAATTCTCAGCAAATTGCCTAAAAATTGTTTTGAATTTTGTTTTCCATTTTATTGTTAAATAGTAGAAAAATTGATCCATTTATATTATCTTATAAAATAAAAATTAGCATGGAACATTTTAATCATTTCTCTTTCAAAACGTTGACAAAGTCAAATATTCATGAAAATGTTAAGGTTTCTTGGACTCTTCTTTCTTATATGGAACTTTCTCTCTCAGACAACTTCCAATAAGTTTTTCTGAGGAAGGATTTTTGAGTGGAATATTGAGGGCTACAGGAAGAATCTGGATACTTGTGCAATCTAGGAAAGTTTCTCAGGTGTGGGAAAAATGCTGAGCATTTGTAAAGGAGGTTGTAAGTAATAGAACACTGAAGTTATAGCTTGGGTATAACCCTACTACCATCAAAGATAAACAGGAACCTCCAGCTGAAAGGATTTAGGGACTTCTTAGCTCTGGCTGGCGACTGAATGTCTATAGAGCAGAAGTAAAAATAATTACTTTTACACTAAATTGTGAACGGAAACATGTTTAGAACATGCTGGTAGAAAATATCCTCCTTTGATAGTCTTGGCTTCCAGGATTCTGTTTCTGGTGAGGAGACCCCGTTCACTGTGCTTCAGAAATTACTTCAGGAAGGATCCCAATAGATCAGAGATTTCCGGAGATCAGGGAAGCCTAAGTGCCATCTCTGCTGTAATATTTGGGTGTTGGGTTTGGAGCTATAGTAATTAAGTGTGTGGAGGCGAATTAGAAAAACAAACGTGTTTGTTAAGAGATTAATTCAATCATCATTAGTATGAGAGTCGGAGCCTTCACAAAGGCCAGAGACCGGTTCAAACTGGTTTTCATAATCCCCACCCACCTAAGTTCTACCAAAGGCATTAATTTAAAAACATTGCATCATCCAGAAAAATAAAATACTCTCACTGGCTGATCAATGAAGCTAAGAGCAGGACATCATCACCTAGAAGCTCTTGTAACCTGATTAACCTTTTTGCTCTCTACAGCTGAGCCCCATTCTTGCTGACCCCAGCCCTAGAAGTGCCATGATGCTGTGCTGCTCTGTGCAAGAAGACACCTGGGTACTCTGTGAAAATCAGTCTGGGCTTTCCCTCATCCCCAGAGGTTAAGTTTCAAGGAAGGGTCTTGCTGTGACTCCTTTGGGAATGCCTTCCTCTGTAATTCTTCAACAGGCTCTATTTGCCATTGGTCTCCAAGCAGATGGAGGAAGCAAGGGTAGGGGAACGGTGTGCCAAGATGAGAGTGGGCTGCAGGGGACTGTGTGTGATGTGAGGAAAGGCAGGAGAAGAATGTCAGAGGAGACATCAGTATGTAGGAGACAACACTAGACAGGGTATTGTCAAGTTTGGATTAGGGAGGTTTTGTCATAGTTCCAACAGTTTTGCTGTTAAAAGTAACAGATTCGAGATGCTTGTGTAATGGTTGATTACACAGAAAAATGGCTTTGTTTAATTTGTCTGCATATTGATCAAGAGTAGGATTTTTAAAAACTATGTCATGTTGGTCTAAATCTTCTCCCAACATGGTAAAAAGCAGTGGCCACAGCAAAATTTAATCTACTCTGTATCCATTCAAAATAAAATTGAAACCTGCCTCCCTTCTGCACTTGTTCCTTGGAACATTCCTGTGTTTGTACCCTCAGTTTCAACAGAGCTGTTCTGTATGAGTCTGAGGGAGACTGACAAGATGTAATAAACAAGGTAAATTGACTCTGTGGCTTGCAAGACCACTTTCTGTGTCCTTTCTTTGAGCATTAGCCAAAATCCATATGGTGTGCTTAGACAGCTGAGGTTCTGAGTCACAGAATAATGTCATTACTGTCTACTTCAATCCACTTTGACCAACTTTACTTGATCAGCTGCATGATTAAAGGCAGGCATTTGATTCAGTATCACTCAGGAGTACACAGGAGGTAAAGAAAGCAATTCAGATGAGATAGTCCCGGATAGCAGGGTCAGCAGACCAAATGGGAAGGTGAAGAAGAACTTTTTAATGAAGGCTTTCAGAATAATGTTAGTTGCTTAAGTCTTGAATTACTCATTGGGATAGTTCTTGTTAACTATATTTTCATGTTGTACAGACACACATTTATTAAAATTTTAAGTACTATATTGCTGTTGGAAACCCATAATTAATTGATTAATTCCTTTCTTTCTTTAACGCAAGAACATTATTAGGAAAGAAAGACAGACCAGTGGTTACAAAGCATTGGGTTGGGACTTGGGAGTTTCTGCTTCCCTTCCCAGCTCAGTCACATGTTTGCACTGCAGAAACTTAGCTTCTTGGCTGCTTATTGTTACCCACTAAGACCGACCATCCTTCCTCTCTTAGCTCACATAGTCAGAGCGGGAGTTAGATGCCTTACCATAGGTAAATAATATGATTTTAAAAGCACAACACTGGATGGGCAACAGATGAAGAGGTTCAGGTGAAACAATCCCTGTTGGCATGATGCTTGGGTCAAACTGAAAGAAAAAAAAAATTCAGTAGACACAATGGTCTTATCCTTTTCTATTTTCCTGTATAAGATTCTTATGCTGTAGGTGCTGGCAACAGATATTTGCATTTTCTAGACATGAAAGAAAAATGCCTGGTAAAAGGATTGGCTTGTGCAGTGTCATCTGGTACATACAGATCATTAATACTTGCAATACTTGGGTGTGCTTAATCACCCATCCCCATGCTGTAATGTACCTCATAACTACCAACCCCTGAATACAAGTGCTAAGCATACCAGGAAAGAAGGCACTTTCTGTAATTCCAGAGGACTTTTTATGGAAGCTTGCAATTGAGGAAACTTTCAAATTTCACTTTGAAGCTGTATAAAGCAGCGTCCTGCAGACCACAGATTTTCAAATTGTGTATCACTGTTACTGAGGGAGGTGTCATGGAATAAAACTGATAAAAATGATCCTGTCTTCATTAAACTCAATAAAGAACTAAAATAATGCTCAAAACCTTTGAAAATATTTTTTTTATTTTCATATCAGCTAATCTCAGTGAGGAAGTTAGATGTGTCATTTTTATCTTTCAGATGAGAAAACTGAAGCCTATTAGTGTTACTGATGTATCCAAGGCCAAAACTGAGCTGCTTAACAGAGATAGCCATCTATCCTGAATTTTCAGTCCAGCGGTTCTCTCATCAGGTGGTCCATCCCAATCTGAAATAATTTCAGTATCCTGAACAGTACTTGGTCAATGAAAGCTATTATTGGACATCTTTATGGTCAAGAAGTCAGCTATTTGTCAGCTATTTTGGCGGCTAGAAAGAAAGGAAAACAGAATGTGTACTATTCTTTCACATTACCCCAGATGGAAGCCACCCAGATATGAAAATCTTGGTAGTTCTTTCATTACTAATACTAGTGCTACAGAAATATTCAGGTCTGAAAAGAAAATCCATGGTAAAACTGTTACATGTAAAAATAATGAAAAATCAGCCTTCTTTTGGAGGATTATGGGGCCTAAATAAAGGTTTCTAATGTTAGAGCAACCTGCTTACTCTCCTGCCCCTTTTACAGGAGACTGTGGTTCCTGTGTCATACCCCCCAACCTGCACACACTGAAGCAGCAATAGGGGGTTCAGTTGTTCAGTTGTTATTGGTGCACCATACATGTAACACACCTGCTACATCTAGTGTATAATGTGCAACTGAAATTGGTTTTCCAGCTGGAAAAATATGATGAGTGTTCACTATTGGTCATTGCCATTGGCATTTTTTTTAAACTCTCATCCCTGTTCTCTACTTAGTTCATATGAATAATACTAATTCAAATGAAAAAAAGTTCTGTAAGCAGAACTTGCCCCTCCTAGTGCAAGTTTTCTTCACTATACACAGACTATATTTCCTCCTAATTTCACAGTACTTTTCTAAACAACTGAATTTTATCTTTCTGACAGCACAGTAGAGGAGATTCTCCAAGAAGTATTGAAAGCATGGCATAACCACTCTGAGCAGATTGTGCCTTTATTCTTCATTATATACCTCATCCACACTAGAAAAAACACAGTTCACCAGACATGCGTACATCTCCAATCTTAGCAATTTCCCCACATTCTGAATGCCTGATCCTTCCCAAACACTATTACATCACTCAAGGCTATCAGCAAGGAAATGGAGGGGAAGGCAATGTACATTTCTTTCCTAATTTCATACTCCATTTCCTTTATATTGCTGCTCTGTCAATATGCTTGTGGTCTACATTCTTTACACTAAAAAGTCTTTGTGTAACTTACAGCATAATAGCTTTATAGGTATAAATTTTTTTATATTTGAAGTAAATTGTGTATTTATGAGCCATAATCCCAGAAGAGTTTTATTGTTGCTAAATTGACACAAAACTTCTAGTTTTCTCACCTAAGGTGTAGAAGCATAACAAGAACACTGGACAAGTTGAGTGGTTCTCTTGCCATTGCATATACTAGTCAATAGTTAATTAAGAACTCTATAATCCTGCTTTAGAATGTTCAGTTCAAAACAAAACAAACAGTCAGGAAGATGTTTGCAAGGTATTAGCAAATGCATGAAATTAATATATGGCTCTATTTCTTCTAAAGATGTCAAAACATAAGCTGGGGTGTAGTATAGAAACTGACCTACATGAACTATACAGCAGTAACATGGACAACGTAGGCAATGTAGCCTTTGTCATGGTTTTAATTATCAGAAGGAATAAAACACATCTGTTTTGTCATTTCTGACTTCTGTACTTTTATTCCTATTAAAAGATCTAGTTCATTAGACAAATGATCAGTATGAAGCTGGTTAACATGGTTTCATGACTTAGAGTTGAAACTGTGGTCAGCGGGGAGATGGGACTGCACTGGCTCGTGGCAGTGCGTGGTACACCTGGCACGCACGCGTCTGTCTGCTCATCGCTTCAGTTTCATGCTGCTCTAGCACCTTATTTCTGCTGCTATAATGAAATGGCAAGGAAATGCCTTGTTAAAGTTTAGCTTAACATTATTACAAACAAAACAGTAATTACAAGGCACCACAAATGAAAGAGAAAACAAGAGGCTTATAACCATTTTGTAACACAGTTCGTCCTTGACCACCATGACCTGTTATTCACCTGGGCTTTGATGAGTAAAATAATCTCTGTGTTTGTGACCTTTACAGCCAGAGTTAGAAGGAGCAAGTAAAAAGGGAAGGGGGCAGAGGGGAAGAAATATAGAGGAAAACAAAGAAGGGGAGTATCCAGACAATGTTCATCTAAGTTCTGTCTCCATGTTTATCTATGTTTGTAACAACAAAATTACATATGTGAGTAAACAAGTACAAAGAAAAGAGTCATCACAAATGGGGAACTGTATTTCATGTCACCACTCAATCATGGTCTTTGTTGTTAACTGGAAAAATTCAGTCGTCTTGATCCATCAGCATTTCATTCCTATTGGGAAAAGTTAATAGAAGCAGACAGCACTTGTTTTCATTTGAACAATTCAAAAGTGTGTGAGAGGGCAAGGAGAATGAGAAGTGGGTGCACACATGCAGTATGCCAACGTGTGGGAGTAAACAGCCTGCTACTTGAATTCCCACCACCTGCCCAAGGCAGTAACTGAGATGCACACAGAACTGAGATGGATGAAGGAACCACATCAGCCAGGGTGGGAAACCTCATGGAAACATGTCTATCACATACCCCTTCAGTAGTATTAAGCTACAGAGTGAGAAGGTACAGGCAATTACTTTGTCATCCACATACAGGCTGAGGATCATGCAGAAGATATGCCTCTGGATAGAATTTGGAAGAGCACCAAGCTGCTGTGATACAGGGCTGTCAGCTCCATGTGTGCTTCAACACAACCGAGAAAGTCTGACTTCTGGCACCAAGAGTTAGCTTCTGTTTCTAGTGATTCCAGGAACAAGCTCCTGGTTTCCAGTAGGGTCCTAATCACAAAACATTTGCACTTAAGCTCCTCCACATGGCCAGAGGCAACGGAGAGGATGTCACAGCTACTACAGAAATGGCTGAAGATTGTCAGCTTCTCTGGCTGAATAACAGAGGTGATCCTTGCGAACCCTGTTTCATCAATATTTGCTTTGTTTCCTCCTTTTTTTTGGTTGGCTCTAATTTTTATCAGGTCTGTGTAATGTTTAACATCTCTAATTAAGCAGAAGAAGATGAAGCAGTATAAGTAACAGTGTGGGGAACAGCATGGTCAGCAGAATGCAACAGGGCTTCTGACTTTGTAAGTACTATACATGCTTTTTTTTTTTTAGAGAGAGTTGGAAATGATGCTTTCTGCAGTCAGTGGGATTTTCATATAAGGTTAATTTCATTTGTCTGTTTGTGATTTGGTTCTGTGTGGATGTTGCAATTGAATATTAACCAAGCAGACGTGCAAGGGACCAGTGGGACCTGCTGCTCTGGGGGAATATGCTTAGACTGAAATCAAACTGAAAATACCCTTTGAAGTCATGGGGACTTATTAAGTACTTGTTAAAAGAGAATACTGATGTAATCACCCTTCAGGTTGGAAACAGCCTTCACAGTGACTCAAAATTAGTATAATCCCACTAGTGACTGAACAACGAGGTCCAATTTAAAAACTCTTCTGGTGACTTAATTTATAAAGCAACAATTGAATTGCTTAGGCCAGGCTCTCTAATTAGGACTGGGGTGAGTGTAGGGGATGGGTGGAAGGCCACAATTTAAATTTAATTGCCTCTTTTACTCCCATAGACAAACTAATATGTGGTCTGGAAGAGAATTATTTTCTGAATTTCCAATTTGCATAAAAAGTACTTCCAGATTTAACAAAGCCTTTACTATTTCTTCAGCTTTGAAATGTTAACAAAAATATCGGTGTCAGAAATTTTCTAATCTCAAAATGTTGAAGTTAACGTGATTTTCATCTCTAAAAGGAAAAGTATGTGAGGAAAACTTGGCAATATTCAGTGTTTTCCAGCTTTTGATAGAAGTACTTATTTTAGATTTCTGTGGAGAGTTATGATACCAGGAGACGTTTTTTAACTGATCTTTTACAGCAGAAGTTAAAGACAGAGCCATGCCGAATATAAGTTTGCTGCAGAAAAAAAACCCAAACCATACTCTTTGCTTCAGAAATTCTTTAAAATTTAGGCTAAGCTCTGTATGGACAAAGGAAGTAAATTTATTATTTTCTTTCTCACTCAAGTGGCCAATATCTCAAATAACTAGAGAAAAACAGACTATGACATGTTAAACATCAAATATTTTTGAACCACCTTTCCTACTATATTATCTCTTCTTTTTTCAGCAGTACATAAGGTCTGTTTGAGTTTTGCCTCTTTTTTTTGTTGTTTTTGGCTGTGAAAAAGAGGCAGTGTTCTGCTTAAAAGAGATGCAAATAGTTGAATCATATTCATGTCTAGGGCCATACTTCATCCTTTGTTTTAAGGAAATTCAAATTTAGTGTTACCACTTATAACTGTGGGTCACTGCAGTGGGCCCCGGCTGATCTCAGGCAGACTCAGTGCACTCAGATCCTAGCAAATACGAGAACATACAGCTATCTATATGTTTGCTATGAAAACAAGAAAGACCATCAATACAAAAATAAAACAGCTGTTAATCACCAAGAACCTTGAAATTGGGCTGCCAGCAGAAACTCTGAATCTTTACATAGTATATACAGTCATCTTTTACATCTAGGAATGAATGCAGGACCAAGAGAACGTTACTGTGGACATGGGAAACTACATTCCTGAAAGAAAAGGATACAAACAGGCTGTATTGGCTGGAAACAAGAAGACCCATAACAGCAGAAAACTTCTAGAAATCTTTTCATGCTGAATATGTGAGGGCAAAAAGCTTATTTTCATTGGTAGCTTCTTACAGTTCTGATGAGGGTTTATATGATCTGCCTCCCCAGAACTGCAGGAAACTGAATTGAGTAAACCAGAGACTTGTTCCAGCTCGTGTGGAGAGCAGGTGGCTCATGTGAAATATATCATGTCAGCTTTAGGAGAACAAGCATACTGAAGAAACCTGTAATCTCCAAGGGAATTAATCTGTGCCCTTTGATGTCCAAATGGGAGGAGTGTTCCTCTTCCTCTTTGACCCAGGTCCTTCCCTCATCCCATGCAGGTTAACCTGTGGTGAGGGGCAAACCACCATTTAAGAAGCTACAAACACTCATTGCAGCTCCCCCAAAAGGAGGATTCCTTCCTTCCAAACATGCACCTCATTATCTCATGCAAACCTGCTGTTTGCCACGTGTCATTGTGCCCATCTCTGTGTGCACTGCTGGCATGGCACAGGACACTCCAGGCTTTTGCCTTGAAGTTCATGTAGATGACCTTCTTCCATCACGTATCAGTTGTGGCCAGTAACTGGCCACGTGAGTAAGTAACCACGAAGTAAACAGGGCTGTGAATTTAACAAGCACAGGATAGTCCATCATAGCTCTCTGTCCATGTTCTGCTGCCCTGAGGAAAGTGAGGGAATTTACTCAGTCCCAGTGAGTACTGAGCTGCCTCACATTTCCTTACATTTACCAAATTGCTTTTGGGCAGATGTTGTGGAGTGTTTGACGTTTTTGCAACCCACACCCTGTCTTTCCTTGTAATAACTTGTTTGTTTAGATGTACCCTATAGGAGACAGTGTTTTGGGAAGATAATGTCATTGTTAACAAATATTGTTATGGACTGTAGCTTTATATTTTCATTGCCAATGGAAAAAAGTATTGCTTTTTCAGAGCAGTTATCATGGAATACTATGACTTTACTATACCTGACATTTTAATTTATAACCTATTTGAATTTGTTAAATAGGCTTGACATTGTGCCCACGAGAACTTTAAGAATGCTGTGTATGTTCGAGATTTACAGTTGAACTATGTAACATTTATGCTAACAAACTATTCATTAATTCTTTACTACCAAGCACATCATTACCATCTGCTCATTTAATGACTGTTTATTTTGTAGCAGAATAATTTGAAAAGAAGATGAAGTGTCTCCTGTGCCTGTGTTTACTCCTTGCTGTTCTTTGTGCTGTAACCCATTGCTGCCCTGAAGACATTTGCCATGAAGCCAACAATACTAATCTGCAGGATGGAAGAGAAAATTTATTGACATATACCTGTGACAAGAAAGGCTCTAACTATGCAGATTTTGTATTTAGATTTTACAAGCAGGCTTCATCAAAAGAAGCTGATAAAAATGTTTTCTTTTCTCCCATGAGCATCTCCACTGCCTTTGCCATGCTGGCTGTTGGTGCTAAATCAACCACTCTGTCCCAGATTTTTGAAGGACTGGGCTTTGATGACCTGACTGAGACTCGCATACATGATATACATGAAAGTTTTCACAAAGTTTTGTCAGTACTGAACTGTGCTGATGTCAATATCACATTAAATATAGGGAATGCCCTTTTAACAGCTACTGGGTATGAACCACAGGAATCATTTTTAAAAAATACCAAAGAATTTTATGATGCAGATTTTTTCTCCAGTGATTTTCATAAACCAGAAGAAGCTACAAAGCAAATTAATAAATACGTAAAGGAGAAAACCAAGGGGAAAATTCCTGAATTAGTTGGTCATCTTGATCCAAGTACTGTACTGGTTCTTGTTAACTATATTTACTTTAAAGGTAAGACACAACATAATATTTCAATAGATAGTTTTGATACAAAATAAAAATTTTAGGGAACTTCTGATGATTTATTAACAGAGTGATGATTTAGGAAAGAGCTAAACTGTTCAGGACCTTTCAAGCAAAGATTAGGTCTGGCCAAAAGCAGAGTATCTGATTGTGAAGAAATACTGATTTCTTGGTTTTGACTCAATTTGCTTGAAAGCTGTGGACAGAGAAGTTCCACTCTGGTGGGTGCCTTATAGACAAGGATCCACATAGTCCCACTGGTTGAGGCTATAATGACTAAAGATGTGTCCAAGATCTCTGTGCTGACTGTACATGCCAGTCAGACTTGGTAGACTGACATCCTTGCACAGGCACCCCAGTTTTCTGGTAGGTCTACCAGGTACTCTGCATGAAAACCTGAGACATAGCATCTGGAGGACCTGTGCTTCTGGAGCCTTGCTCAAATGTTGGGACTCTGTATTTGCTGATGAATTCCACACTAGGCTGAGTGCAGTCAGCTTGCGTGGGGTACGGCCTAGCAGAAAAGGCATAAGAAGGTCCTGTGACTGAATGCTTAAGTGATTGCTTTTAAATGGCATTGAAGGCATTACATAGGCTTACAGTAGAAGAAGGACTCTCAACTAATGATCAGCCTTTGGTTGTTCTTCAGCAGAACATGACATGCTCACACAAAATATGATGAGCTTACTGCACAGCTAGAATGCTTTATTGTGTGTTCTGGAGGAGGTTGAAGCAATTTAGTGAGCCTCCTCTCCCATCAGTATACCTCCAATGTCCTACATTATAGCTGGTCTAATTTAGATGAGCCATTCTTTATGACCTTCATGTTTGAATGCAACAACATCTCTTTTTTGCCATTAGCTGCCTGGGAAAAGTCTTTTGATCCTTTGCGTACATATGAGGATGATTTTTTTGTGAACACAAATACATCTGTTAGAGTCAACATGATGCACCGTGATGGTACCACGAACGTTTACTACGACCAGGATCTCTCCTGTGTGGTGGTAGAGCTGCCTTACCAGGGAACTGCACGAGCATTGCTTATTCTGCCTGATGATGGAAAGATGAAGCAAGTGGAAGATGCTCTTTCCAAGGAAACTGTTTGTAAATGGGATAGCAAACTTGTGACCAGGTAACTCTAAGTATATGGATTGCTATATTTGAGGACACATCGCTGTTTTTAAGAAAAAAACACCAGTTTCAGATCACCTCCAAGTGGACATAATGACCTGATTTCATAAAGGGAAGTTTTAAGCAATTCCCCAAATGAGTCAGAACAGATCATAATCACTGAGAAACTGCAGGCTCTGTGACCTGACAGAAGGGATCACACCATTGTAAGAGCTGCCATAAAACTTGCTTGGCTACTTTTTGACTCCTTACCTCTTCTTTCATGGTGTTAACATGATTCATTTCCTTCACCATGTCTTAGATTTTATCCTCCTTTTCCCTTACTTTAGACTTTCCTCTAGTGGTCTGCTTACTCTCTGTAATCCTTTAGCCAACAACTCTACTAGCTGCGCATGTGGCACCGGGATGAAAGAGCGACAATGAAGAAATTTGTTTCTTTTCCCAAAATCAAATTCAGACTGTAGATACAAGAAGATGGTGCATCTCTCAGGATGCCAAAATTGCTCAAGGAATACAAAGACTACCATCAAACAAATTTGCAATCAAAAGAATGCTTTCAAGTGTTGCTGAGTTGTGTTCTATCCACCCTGCTGGCTGAAACGAGGCTGCAAGAGCTCACTGTTCTTTTGTTTTCTTTGATCAACAGGAGATTAAATCTGCAGTTACCAAAGTTTTCTATTAGTGGGTCTTATGATGTTAAAACCCTGTTTGAGCAAATGGGCATTACTGAAGTGTTCTCAGGTAATGCTGATCTGTCTGGAATTAGTGGCAGTCACGATCTCCAGGTTTCACAAGTAAGTAGACAGAGCTGGTAATGGGATGGTGGTTGGTTGTTTTGCTCAGTTGTGTCTGGGATTTTAAAAGATTTTATTTCCCTCTTTATATTACTGAAGTTGTAAGTAAAACTCACAATGACATGTAGGGGCTAGCTCAGTAATTGTGCTTTTTTATGAAAGAATCTATCGGCTCGCTTTTGTATTACTTTAATGCTGTTATTAAAAACCTGGATATTAAATACATAGAAAAATTGGGCAACATTTTAAATAACTTCTTGGCACTGGAATATAATAGTTTAAATGAAGTTGTGTCACGTAAACTACAAATGAGGAGTTCATTATGATATTTGTGTTGATTAATATCTCAATTTTTAATATTCCCAAAGTTTTCAGGTAATATTCAATTTGCAGTAGCTGAATTTGACTGTGTCCATTTGAGCTGTGATTTAATGCTAAAGATGCCAAATACTGCCCATATGAGCATTTAAATAGCAGTTTTTAATTAACCTTGAAATAAGAGAAATTGTTGCTAGTAGAAGTCCAAACCATCTAAGAAAATAAACTAGCTTGTACATGGGGTATTTTTATCCCACTCTACTCAGCACTGGTGAGAATGCATTTCAGTGTGCCCATGCCAATTTTTGGCCCTCCTTGCTCAGTCCTGGTATAGAAAACACTCCTGTTTCAAACAGTTGGAGATTTGTCACACAATAAAGTTTCATCCACTGATTTATTACTCCTTTCCTCTACTAAATGTTCCGTAAGAAGAGATTTTATTTTACTCCTGCTTCCTGTCCCATACATAAACCACTGTGTTTTCTCCTATTCTGTGCAGGCAATTCACAAGGCCTTGCTGGAAGTTGATGAGGCTGGAACTGAAGCTGCAGGAGCCACTGCCATAATCTTTACCAGAGGTTCCTATATTTTTCCTACCATCATGTTCAACAGGCCCTTCATTATTTTGATCTCTGACAAACAAACCAGCACCACACTTTTCATGGGGAAAATCGTTGATCCTACTAAGGAGTAATCACTAGGTTATTTGGCATACTGATGTTGGGTGTGGGTTATAATGGCTACAGTGTTTGCAGTTTTGGGCTAGGTAGTGCTGCTAGTCTCTGATTGAGGGATATTTAGAAGTAAATGAGAATTTTCGTTACCAAATTAATAAGAAAAAAAACATTATAAAAAATCACCATCAACTGACACTTTTAAAATGTAACAGTTTCCCCAGTTCAATAATTTTATTGGGTTTGCATGGTAAGGTTTTGGTGGCAAGGGCCTGTGGGGGGCCTATAGGGGTGACTTCACTAGGAAGCTGCCAGAAGCTTCCCCCACATCTGACAGAGCCACTGCCAGCCAGCTCCAAGATGGATCTGCTGCTGCTGAAGCCTGAGCCAATCAGGAATGATAGAAACACCTCTGTGGTAACATATTTGAGAAAGGAATAAAGTTTTTTCACAGAAGTAATTGATGCCAGAGGAGAGCAGATTGAGAATAAATGACAGAAACCATCCTCCAGACACCAAGGTCAGTGAAGAACAAGGGGAGGAGGTGCTCCATGCGCCAAAGCAAAGATCCACCTGCAGGCTGTGGTGCAGACCATGGTGACCAGGCTGTCACCATGCAGCCCATGGAGGTGCAGGGGAGGGCTGAGGTCCACCTACACCCCATGGAGGAGGCCCACTCAGGAGTAGGTGCATGTCCTAAAGAAGGCTGTGACCCACGGGAGGCCCACACTGGAGCAGACTCCTGGCAGGAGCTGCAGACCCATGAAGAGAGGAGCCCACTCTAGAGCAGGTTTGCTGCCTGGACTTGTGACCACGTGGGGGGCCCGTGCTGGAGCAGCCTGTGCCTGAAGGACTGCATCCTGTGGAAGGGACTCACAATGGAGCAGTTCATATAAAACTGCTGTCCATGGGAAGGACTCACACTGGAGAAGTTTGTGGAGGACTGTCTCCTGTGTGAGGGACCCCACACCGGAGCAGGGGGAAGACTCCCCTCCCTGAGGAGGAAGCAGCAGCAGAACCGTGTGATGAACTGACCATGAGCCTTATTGCCCTTCTCCTTGAGCTGGGGCAAAGGTGTTTTTAAGATTTGTTTTGCTTCTCATCATCCTGCTCTGGTTTTGATTGGTAATAAATTCAAATAATATCTCCAAGTTGAGTCTATTTTGCCAGTGACAATAATCAGTTTGTGATCTTTCCATATACTTATCCCAACTCATGAACCTTTCATTTTATTTTCTCTGCCATTTCCAGTTGAGGAACAGAGTGATAGAATGACTTTAGTGGGCATTTGTCATCCAACCAGGCTACACCACCACAACAATTCAACTTATTAATACATTTTCCAATTTTCCACACAAGATAATTTTTTCTTAAGTATGTTGTTATATTTAAAAGTGAATTATCTCTGCTAAGGAGTTTTGTACTGCTTCCAGTTCTGGATTACTCTTGTCATTCTACTATGTCTTCTCCAGTATTCACCTGAGCTGGCCCCTACAGAGTCCTTTCCTCCTTACATCACTCTTTGCTGCCAAGGCTGCTGTTTATCTTTCATCAACCTGTTCTTTCTCACACATTCCAACTCTTTGCCTAGGACTTAAGAAATCATTGACAAAAAGAAAGAGAATAATCCCTGAAACAATAGACTTATTCTGATGTAGCTGTTAGTGTAAGTGCCTCTTTGCACTCCACAAGGTCAGCAAAAAACTTCAAGAGACAGTGACATTAGGCATAGCATAAACTGTCAAAGAATTCTCTGTGAAAAAATGTCATTCATGAATAATTGATCAGCTGTGGATGATCAATAAAATATACAATGTAATTTAAGTATATCACTGAGGGAATTACTCGAGTCTCTTGTATCATTCTGTAAATCTCTTAAAAACAACAAACACCTTCAGTCACTCTTACTAACATAGCAGATACCAGCAAAATATGTCTTAAAGCTGTTAAATGAGTGCATCTTTTCTCATATGAAGATGGCAATTCTTCACATTCTCTCTTTATGTGCCTATTTGGGTAAAACCTCTTTTCAAGAAATATCTAAGCACTTTCTTGCTGTTGTGGGTCTGTACATCACCCACTCTTATTCCAGTGGAGCACTGGGGCTGAACTCTATAGCAAAACACTCATTGCACAGCTGCTGCCTCAAGGAGAGGCCAACTTTGGCAGCTTCTATCTCATTGCACTGCTTTCATGCCATCGAATGTGATTGTGGATACATTTTTTGCAAGTGGAGTTGAGTCCCCATCTCTAGGAAAATGAGGCTTCTGAATGTACACTGCTCATTTCTACAGTGATCCTGGCAGTCTCTTTTGAGCACTGCAAAGGTAATGCAAGCCCCAAATCAACAAACGAGCTCCCCACCCCTGACATATCTCTGTCCTTCTGACCTGGTCTCCCAAACTTGGCCCACCTTACACAGAGGTGCTCTACAGGGGCCCACTGGTGTTTGTAGGATTGGGTTGGTGTATGGGGAGCTGTGCTTCTGACTCAGGGGGACTTGGAGATTGCTGCCTTGTATGAGTCCCTTTGCTCCACGTGGCAAGAACTCAGTGGGAGCCCTGAGCTATTGCTCCCCATGAGGCAAGATGGCATCACTCAGGGGACTGGGAGAGACCACCCCTCTGTGCAAAGCAGCAGCTTTCACAGAGTTAAGGTCAATGATAACTTGCTGTGGTGAGGCTGCCTGCTCTGTGGTGCCTGTACAAACTGAACAGGAGCTGGGAGCAGTGCCCATGAGATCCCATCCTGATAAATCTGTGCACCAGGACTGATTAGAAGGTAGGATGGTGAGATTTTTATCAGAGCCACGAGATTTTTATCGGAGTATGGCAGAAAAACTGGTTCTTGGCCTGTTGCTAAAGGGAAAGAAGTTAGGGAAAATCCCATAGTTGCTAGGACAGAGCGAGAGCTTTGGGAAATCACGCACAGAGCAACTTCCCCATCTACCTCCCAGGCCTTTGGGTTTGAGATGGCAGGACAACAGCTGCATTGGTAGCTTCCTTACTGGACTGTGAAGAATGGCTGCTACTAGCAGAAGTATAAAATGGGATAGATACCTCTAAATGCTTGTTTGGGAGTTATCTAGCAAGCTGTGGGGCATCTCTGCACTCTTCCTCCAGCTGAGCAACTTCATGCTCCAGACCAGCAGGCTGACCTGAATTGTGGCAGGGACCAGGAGTAGAAAGAGGAATCATCTCAAATCCCTCTGGAAGAAGTATGTAAGGGACAGCAAATGAAAAAATCTTGTGCCAAACATACACCAAAAGCAGAAAAATGCCTACAGTTCACAGTATGAAGATCTGAGCCTGGGCACAGAACATACCTCGCTGATACTACTCTTAGCACAATTCTGATAATATTCTTTAGGACCTAGACAATTCTACAAAGCTTTGTAGGGAGATGGAGTATTTTTTCCTAATTCCAAGAAAATCTTTCTTGGTCTACTTCACATCATTTGACCTTGCAGCTTTCTTTTGTCTTTATATGTGATAGGGAACCCTCTTCATTCTATTAGTGTTATGAAAGGTAGACAAAAAAGCAGCGATTCTGATAGACATAACTAAAAATTTCATTTAGGTGTTGTGTATTTAATCTGTGGTAAACACGTGTTTTACGGTGCCTCTCATTCATCTGGAGATGTTTTTATTCCTCTACAATTCCCACTCATGCATTCTCTCAGCCTATGGCGCACCTGGATCCAAACTCAGCCCTGAAAGAAAACTAAACCTTCTTTTCAAGCCAGAGGTTGTAACCTTTATAACCTAATCCACCTGACTTCCTGCAGTGACAGTAAACAGAAGGGAATAATGCAGCTTTATAGTGAAGCATGTGACCACCATAAACATCCAACATAAATGTGCTGCTGTGGGTCTGTGAGCCCTGATCTGACACACTTATGGAAAGTTATGAGGAAAAGGACTTACCTAGAGAGAGTTCAACTCAGGTGAGAACCCCTGTGAGGGAAGACAGACCCACAGGGCTGGGTCTCTGGAAGGTAGCCTAGCTGTGCCCCAGCAGACCCGAGTGCCAAACGTCTCCTGGCAGCCCATGAGCCATGTGGGAGACTGCAAGTTTGTTCTGTCTGACCTTGTTTGTGGTCCAGTGGGACTCTGCTTGATGGCAGGGTATCTTCTGTCAGTAACTCTCTGTTTGCTTTGCCACATGGCAGAGTCCATGTAGAACGTTGTTACAAAACAGACCACATGGAAGATGCTCTGATGGAAGAAGAAGTTTTAAATGAAAAATCAGGATAGAACAAGATCACAGAATCATAGAATCAAGGCTGGAAAAGACGTCCAAGATTATAGAGTCCAACCTACGTGTTGTAGTCACCATAAGATGGTTGCAGGCAGGAAACAACCTCATAGCAGGAGAAAATATCTGTGCACAAAGGAGATGAAAGATGTAATAGGTCCTAAAATGTATATGAATGCAGTTAGGTTTGCTACTCTCACAGATGCAGATTATCTAGCCATCAAAAAAGCCATACCATAGCTTACATATTAAGGGGTGGTTACTAGAATTTATTTTCTGTTCCTCTATCTTTCAAGTGAGAGCTGTGTCTCTTGGTAAATCTTGTAGGTAAAATGTGAAGACATTTTGTGCCTCAGTGGCCCAGCCAAAGATTACCACCTCATGCCCATGCCTGTGCTCGTGCTGTGTGTCATAGCCCTGACATATTGACAGTGGTACCAAAAGTGACCAAGAGGCATCTAACAGAAGCAGATGTGCTCCAGCACTTCTGTACACTCTTAGACTGGCAGGCTGGGAAAGATGGTGCAGCAACCATGACAGAAAGCCTGTGTAGGTACATCCTAGATCCAAAGTGTCCTGTACACAGGATAATGTAAGTCATTGATGGAAATGGGATTGTGCTGACCTGCCAGGCTGTGATCTGCAGAGGCTAAGGACAACCACATAGTCTCATATTTTGCCTCCATGGAAAGGGGAAAGAGAGTTGCCGGATTAAACCATCTCTGATCTGTCAGAATCCTCAAAATCCCAAAATCTTAGAGTCTCAAAGGCTTGTTTAATAAAAGGGATTTGAGCAATAGAATCGTACTATAAATTTGATTTCATTGAATATATTCGTTCAGCTAGTTGATCTTCCTTCTGCTTCTTCATTGAGGCCAACAATATTAATCTGTTGTACAATAACGAATGATAACACTTTGCAAAGTTTAGCCCTAATACTTTCTATCTGGCTTTGGAAGCAATAAAATTTAAGCGTAATTCCAAAACATCTACATAAGGGATTTTCTTAGTGCTTGATTAAGGCCATGTTTTCATCACAAAAATATAGAACGTAAGACATCAATTTAAATTTAATGTAATGCCAAGAGGTTTCTCTGGGTAGACAACTTCATTTCAAAATAAGACCTTTTATTTTTTGGTGATTTTTTTATTCTAAAAGTTGCTTGCATAAGAAGGGCTCTTTTACACCAAGTGAAAAAGGTCCATAGGGCAAATTCTACTAGTAAAATGTAATTATTTCAGTATACCAGCTATGAGTGAGATCCTTGCAAGAAGCCAGCCTTTCAGTGTGATTCTTCTACACTGTTATCTTAGAATTGTTATGCATGGAGCCTCGAGTTCTGGGGATTATAGGAAAAGGAGCCCTGTGCCACCATCTCCTGGTAAAATAAAGGAACAGACAAGACAAATTCTGACTAATTTTCAAGCCAGAAAGAACAGTATCCTTCTAGCTTGTTATTGTGCTGATAGGGACTTTGATTTTCTCGCTAAGTTTCAGCTGCAGGTTTGGCAAAATTCTGCACTTGAAACAACTGCTGTCACACAGGATTGATGGTTTGTTGTTCTGGTAGGTAGTACATATACACATCAGCTCAGTAGTGGGAGAGGAGGCAAATTAAATATTAGAAATTACTGGGAAAGAAAAAAAGAGCAAATTGCATAGCAAATCATCTAAATCTCTGGGCCATCCACACATGGTCCTATAAATAAGGGAGGGATAAATGAGAACTGTTAAATCTTCAGAAAAAATTGTAAGGTTAGTCAAAGGATTGGAACAGCTCCTGTTGGAGGTGAAAGATTTTCAGCCTTGAAAAGAGACAACTTAGCAGGCATAAAGAAGGCAAAACTCATTTGTGGCAGAGAGAGACTGTTCCATTACCACATCTGATGCCAGAGCTACAGACCATCCCACGAAGCACGTAGCAGCCAAGTTCTGTGCCAGTAGAAAGAGATGGTTCTGCACACACAGGCAATGTATGTGGAGTGGCACCTTGCAGAGCGATGCTGCAATTCCAAAGGTGTACCAGCACACTACTTGCTCCTCATGTGTTCCTGACACAAATTCCTGATGATCAATATGGCTTTTTTTTTTAAAGCTGTATCCTTAAGCACAGTGCAGCCTACAAACCATAAACTTCCTGGGTAGATACTGCATACACAGCTTTTCCACTTCATGTTGTGTCTGTTATATGTTTCACAGGAGTGACCCCTGCTAAGCAACCCCTTCTTCAGGGAGCCCAGATTGCTGATGGACCAAGGAAAGGCAGGACCAAGGTGCAAATGCAGGGCACTTGGTTGGAGGCAGCTGTGGAATGGGGAAGAGTTGTGCATGGGAACTAACAGGAGAGAGTATGGAGGTTCCTCCACAATATGTTCATCTTCCATTGTAAATGCTTTTTTTACACAAGGAAGAAGGGATTAAGTTTTGCATTTAAAATGCTGTGAGGGTGATGAAGGATGAAGCAATTTGTATTTGTTCCTTATGCATCTCCTCCTGGTGCTCCCCTGAATGACAGATGTGGGCTGAGAGCACTTTTTGTGGAGAATGTCTAGGCCCAACCCAAAGAGACAGAATAAAATAAGCCCTTGACCTCTCAACCATCTCTTGCACTGCCATCCTCAGGCTTTTCCTATTGAGGGAAAATTGAGCTAATATAATAGGAAAGGTTGGAAAATACCTGTGTTTACCCAGGTCAGATGAATAGACTTCATATTAAGGGCTCCAGAAAGCAATGTGTTGTGTCCTTCCACTACATTAGCATTCTGCCCAGAAAGTGCTCTCCATGCATGAGGAACAAGCGCAATTTGGACTTTTTTCTGTTCTAATATTAAGTGATGTAAAAACATTTTAAACCTGAGAATCACTTTCAGATGTAAATAAAATGATAATATAAGTAAGACAATTAAGTTGATTTAGCTGTGAATAATCAGGCTGAGAGACATTAATTCTCTCAGAAAATCTGTCATCAGAAAGGAAAAAATGACTTGTATCTGATGGTCTCAAGTATGGTTTAAGAGTCTTGTTACCAAATCAAGTGATCAGGTGTTCCACCTCCTAGGTTAGTATGCAAAAAGATGAACACTGCTGAATTCAAAATGGAAAGGGTATGCCCTGTCCTGTTTTGCTGCTTGACTATGCAGCCATATAAAACAACCACAGGACAAGAGCCTTGATTTGAGATTGAGGGGAAGAAAGTCTTGTTCTCTTTCCAGCATTGCCTTCAGCTTCCTAAGAACAGCTCCCCACCAGTTGGAGATGTTGAATAACTCATGTGGAGCATCTCAATATCTGATATAGTCTGGGGCTCCTGCTCAGAAACCAAGTGCTTGGGAGCTTGCAGAGAGAGACATGTTGGCAACCAGATCTGTTAAAAACGGTTCATTTCCTGGCTTAGTTTCTCCTCCAGTGATTTGTTCATCTATTATATTCAACCCTGAATATCATCCAGTGATGCCAGCATGTCTTCTTTAGTACTGGATGAAAGGTGAATGGGCAGCCTGTTCTGTGTCCTCCTGGTGTCCATTTCAGCTGCATATGATACAGAAGATTAACCTGAGGAAACAAGATGTCTGTTTCCAACCACATTTCTCTTTGCAGCCAGTGCTGCTTCTTAGCAGTGATGGTTTTGTTGTATATTTTCTACAAAGCCAGGCGAAAACTCTTCCCCAGTTCCCCAAATACTCAGTCACAGGTGATGGCCAGCAGCAATGAGTAAACAACTTTATTGATTCTAAATATGTCACTAGTGATAATGTCACATGTTATTGTCCTAAGAATCTTAGCGACTGTTCACCAATCACAGTCTGCTCTGTATAACAAAATCCCCAAAACCATTAAACATGGTGTTGAAGGTTGTGACTGAGGTATACAGTAAGGCAGAAGGGCTTTCTAAATCCAAATCCTGTTTGAAATCCTGCCAGGGAGGTTATGGCTCCAGCAGTGCCCCCAGGACGAATCAAAGAGGACATTCTGGCAGGGACACTGTGATCCCTTGTGAGTGGTGCTGGCTCAGACAAACCCAAGCAAGGAGTGTCCCTCACTCCCAGTCACAGCTTTCAGCTCCAGCCAGGAAAGGTATGGCTGGGGGTTCTCTTGCCAAACATCCACAGCAGCAGGTTCCTCCTGTCAATCCACAAGCATGGAAGCAAAAAGATAGAGTCTCTGCTCCATTCCTTCTTGTCTGCAGCCCCATCACCCAGCACTGTTAGCGTTTGTCTGGGCTGGACAAATTGTCCAAAATATCCAATGTCATTACTGCTTGTTGTGCATCCTCACTGGCAACTTTTATTTGAACTAATTAATGATTAACTGAGTGCTTTGATTAACTTTGTTTAATGGTACTGAAGAGGAGAACGATCAGACAAGACCAGACAGTAACAATGTAAGTACCCTTTTAGTTTTCCCTTGGATCTCTTACACTTCATTTAGGGGGCTTCTTGCCTGGGAGTGGTGCCTTTGTACATGTAAATAGGGAATATACCTCTTATGAAAAAATCAATACATTTCAAAAGCCAGAAAGAACCAATACTAAAGAAGATACATCACATAACAAAGCAAAAATTTGGTTTGGAAACAATAGAAATGCCTGTAGACTTTTATAGCACAAAGACCAGTGATCTAGTCTTTCATCTTCAAAGAAACTGTAGGAGTATTTTGTAATTTTGGTTCTAGATTGTAGGATCTATGCTTATATCACATTTTTGTTTAATATGGAGTAAATTCTCTAATTATTTGATGAATTGAGGAAGACTAACAGAGCTGCAGTAACCTTCCTGCAGTGCTGAGTACAAAACCAACTCATGCCAGTTAGTCCGCGGAAAAGGTCATAAGCTTCCAGTTATTTACAAATGTTAAAAGAATATGCTATAATATAAATATAAAGTTAAAATATAAATATAAAGTTAAAAAAAATTTTAAAGTTTTAAATTACCTCTTTTGAAAGAGAACTATATGTATATAGATCGTGAATCAGGAGGCGTATTCTTCCCAGGGAACACTGGCATGCATCAGAAATGTGAATCGTAAGTATGGGGGACTTTGGAGAACAGGTGTGTTCTGAGAGCATCATTTTACTTTACTGGAGGACACAGTAAGAACAATTTCGTTTCCATGATGTGTTTTACATGTCTATTTCTTTTCCAGAAACAGCTGAAAGCAAGATGAAGCCCACTTTCTCCTTGTGTTTATTGCTGGCGGGTTTGCATACTGTTGCCCTGTGTCATCAGCATCCTCGCTACCGTAATAAGCAGGATGATGCTAAAGGGACATATTATCCAGGACATAGTTCTCAGTGGGAAGAAGCTTCTCCACTTAAGAACAAAACCTTTGTCAAACTAGTTTTCAGCAATGCTGACTTTGCATTTTCCTTTTACAAGCTGGTCACATCTGAAGCAACGGACAAAAATATTTTCTTTTCACCCATAAGCATCTCTGCTTCCTTTGCAATGCTGGCACTTGGTGCCAAGGCTGTGACACTGAGACAGATTTTGGAAGGGCTTGCCTTTAACCTGAAAAAGACTCAGGAGCAGGAAATACATGAAGGTTTTTCCCAACTCCTCCGCATGCTGAACCGTTCAGACAGTGAATTCCAGCTGAGCCTGGGCAATGCCCTTTTTATAGAAGAGACACTAAAACCACTACGGAAGTTCTTGGATGATGTCAAAAGCCTTTATGAATCTGAAGTCTTTTCTACTGACTTCAACAACTCTGTTGGTGCTGAGAGTCAGATCAACAGTTATATCGAGGAAAAGACAAATGGGAAAATTGTTAAACTGGTGGAAAGTCTTGATCCTCTGACTGCAATGGTTCTCGTTAACTATGTCTTCTTTAAAGGTAAGATATATCAAAGGGTACAAAGCTAATGGTTATTACAGATAAAGAAAAGAGAAAAAATTTAAATATTTTAAATAGAGAAAATCTTGTTCAGTATCTAGAAGGTATTGCTATAAGCCCCTGTATATTTGTTGCCAGTAAAAACATCTGCTTTAATGAAATTCTAAAACAACTATCTTTATTGAGTTTGGTTAATTTTGTCACGTGATCATAGACTCATGCTGTAGTGAAAGATTGTGTTTTCAGTATTACCTGTCTGTAATTGTCTTTGAGCACCTAAAAAAAAAGATGCAATGCTGGAACACCTGAGGATGCAGTAACATGAAAAGGATATTTATTCTAATGAAAGGAAGGCTGTGGGACTGGGTTGTGTTTTATTCACTGCTTGACCATTCCTCTTTGCATTCCACTGAATAAATTTTCTTTTTGTCATAAGCCCATTGGGAGAAACCCTTCAGCAAAGCACAGACAAAACAGGAGGATTTTTTTGTGGACCAGAAAACATCTGTAAAAGTTGACATGATGTATCGAAAGGGTTACTACAGAAATTACTTTGATGAAGAGCTGTCCTGTTGGCTGGTTCAGATACCTTACAATGGAAATGTTGCAGCATTATTTGTTTTGCCTGATGAAGGGAAGATGAAGCAGGTAGAAGATGCCCTCTTGAAAAGAACTGTAACTAAATGGGAAAAGTCCCTCCAAGACAGGTAAGGTTTTTTTTGTGAGGTGAGAGGTGACCATGTTACAGATTAGTAGTGTTTATGTCACTGAGACAAACCATTAAAGGACAGGTTATTTGACTGAATCTATATACTTAATGGTTCCTCTGTGATGGACTTCCCTTTTCTTAGCTGGAAAATGAAAATAAAAAAGAGGTATGACAATTGAACAAATAGGTCATTGAACTTTGGATTCATCTTGGGTTAAGTTCCTGGTTCAACCAAAAACTACTTAGCATCATGATGAGGTCAACAGACCCTTGTTTCATACAAGCACTGGGAAACTACAATGGAGTAGCTGTTGGGTGTTAGGGTATTGAGGGCATTCTGTGTAAAAGTGGATTAATTCACCATTACTGCAGCTAGTCTGTGGTGGCCAAGGCCCTGTTGTGTATTTGAACAGCCTTAGGTCAGCTAGCTACAATCTTTTTGAAAAAGCCCTCCTACCTGGGAGTAGTAGCTTTGTTTGCCACTCAGATGGTATAGCTGTGTCTTCCAAACCAGTCCTTGAACCCCTCTGCAGAGGCAGGAGCTAGCACAGACTTATTCTGTTCCAACCCTCCACATAAAGTAGCTAACCTGATCAGAAGTGCTATCTGAACCCTGAGAGAAGGCTGTAAACATTTAGAAAAACAAATGTGAAATGTCAATATACAGAAGCCATTGAGGGGTGTTGCCTAGATCATGATTTGTCCCTATCTGTGTTGTTTGTTACAGAAAAATACATCTGCACATTCCAAAATTTTCTATTTCTGGTACCTATGATGTGAAAAATATAGTCAAACAGATGGGTATGGTCAATCTGTTTACTGAACAAGCTGATCTCTCAGGGATTACTGAGAAGCCTGGACTGATGGTTTCAAAAGTAAGTCAGCATGTGAAAGCAACCACAGGATTTGCCTGTTCCCAGGAACCCGACATTAATATCCCATGAAAAGCTTATCCCAGTCTCTCTGAAGCATCACTCAATTATCAATAGCTGCCAGCCTGGAGGCAAAGAAAGCCCTGTCTTTCACAAATCTGAAGCCAACCATGCTTACAAGAGGTTAGAAAGGCATGATTGGAGGACAAGGATGAAAACATACATATAATTAAATGTTCTTTTGGCTACTAAACAAAATTATATAAATGTAGTGCATTAGCTTTGGTAACATTTCCTCTAATTCTTCCTACAGAGGGCAAAGGGCTGTTACTCCTGCCCTTCTAGTGTTCTCAAAAAGTTATTTTTTTCAGCTAGATGACAGGGTAAATTCACAATAATACATGAAGCTGCCAAAGACAAAATTGAGTCTCGGCTAAATTACCAGGTTTCTTTGCTTCCAGAGTTTCTTGTCATCAGTCATCTTGAGTGCTCTTTGGCTGCCTGCAGTTTGAGGGTTACTCTCTGCACAAGCAGTGAAGGGTGGCTTGAGTGGTGTGGTGGCTGTTGGTGCTGCGGTGGGAACAGGAGCAACTGGTGATGACCTTCCCAGAAGCTGCTGCTGCTCGGTCTTGCTCCAGGCAGGGCTCCCTTTGGCTGGCCAAAGTGAAGAGGGTGGCAGGCTGCTCTCTTCTTGCTGGATTGTCCGCTGGAGGCTGTTTGCTTTGTTCCTTGCAGGTGATCCACAGAGCCATGCTGAATGTTCATGAGAACGGCACTGAGGCGGCCGGGGCCACAGTGAAGGAGGTTACCTGGAGATCTGGGGATTTTCCTCGCCCGCCTCGAGTCAGATTCAACAGACCATTTCTCCTGGTGATTCTGGATAAATTCACCCACACTGTCCTCTTCATTGGGAAAGTTGTAAACCCTCAGAAAAACGACTGATTGACAAAACTTATGCACTTCCCTGGCTAAATTCCTGTGATCCAGTGAAACACTTATGTATGCATACCGCTCTGTGCTAGTGCTCATCTTTCAGCCATTGCCCTTAGAAACCTTATTAATCCCTTAAAACACAAAAACTGTTTTTCCTTGTTGAAAAGTCACTAGGGTTTCCCACAGCCTACACCTGAATATAGCATATGGTGTTCATGAAGTACAAGTCACTTTTCACCAGTTTTGTAAGAAGCCCTTTCGGACATGCTTCTGTGGGGTATTCAGTTGGTTCAAAGTCTCCAATTGATGTAGGTATTGCTGTACAGTCACAGGGTGTACATGTGAAGGAGGAACAGGAAAAAGGAGGTGCAAGTTGTAGGTCCTGCCTAATCCACTAAGCCTTAATGACTACTCTTAGATGCAATTTTTTTTTTTTAATATTGGATTAAATTTTCATTAATTTCTTTAGGTTTTATAACCAAATATGCATGAAACTGCAAGATGAGTGACTGAGACATTGGAGGAAACACCAACCTAAAGGGCTGATGAGTGCAGCTGTTTTAGCTTGCCTTCCTCTGTCTCCTCCCCAGGCAGAAGCCCTCCACATGGGGACAAGGAGGCTGCTTTTGCTGTACAGATAATTTTAATTCTACTAAGGAAGGAATCCATAGCAGAAAAAAGAATTCTATTTTATCCTACTAGTTTAACAATTGTTACTAATGCCTTGAGATAAAAGCCTGATGGAGTAGTCCATGACATAGCACCACTGTCGTTGTCATGGATTCATTGACACTGTCATTTCTTGTTTCTACTGATGTCACCTTCGCTATTCACATTCCAACTTGACTTGACAGATTGTGGTAGAAAAAAAGGAATAATGAAAATAATAACTCTAGAAAGTTTACATTTCCTCGGCAGGAACAGCAGGGCTTTCCTCAGGACTGTTAACTTGGTTTAAATTATCATAAACGCACATAAAAATGGAGAAAATATTTCAGAAGTCACTTTTCTAAAGTTAGCAGTGGATTACTGTTATAGAGTAAAAAACAGACTGGGAATTATTATTTGTACCTTTTCTTAACTTAAGATTCCTTGAATCCAGCTACACTAGATAGTTTCATGGTTAGAAAAGAAACCTAACTACTTATAAAGCAGTAAATATTTAATTATTCTATTATCTTTGGCTTTAGTTTTTAAATCAACATCTTTAGCACATCTTATTAAAATATAGAAAGCCAAAGAAAACCTGTAAATTATAGATTGATTAAATCTTTTCTTACAGAATATCTCGAACTGGTAGAAAAAATATAAATGACAATGTTTTAGACCTTAGTTTCTTAAGATGTCTGTGAAAAATATAACATAAAAACTGTGGTGAATATTTATAAAGCACAATTCTTTTTTTTGTTGTTTGGGGATCTTTATTTTCTTTCACGTTAAATCAGTGTCATCAATATGAGTAAATTGTAGCACAAGAATACCAATAAGGACTAAAAAAACATTCCATGTCTTTCTGCAAAGAGGTAACACTTGATATTCACTTTCAAAGTCATCCTCAATGCCAAAAGTTTCTCATAACTGTACTTAGTATGTTGTGTATTTAGTAACAAGTAGTTGTCTTCACGCCTCTAAACATATAAGGACTTGGTCTTGGTGTAATACAGATAAAAAGATTCTACAGAAGATCATTTGAAACTTCTTGCCAAATCTCAGGGCTAACTCAGGATGGATTGTCAAAGTCCAGCTTTGCAATGACAAATAACTCTGTAGGCAAATATCAAGAGATTATGTTTGTTGTTCCTCATGGACCTCAGATCAATAGTCTCTGTTTGTTAGTAGGAAAAAATATCTAAATGCTATTTGCCAACCACACCTCACTTTGAGAAATAACCTTGCCTCAACCCATTTGAAAGTGGATAGACAAAAATGAAGCTTATTTAATAATTGGATGATCAGAAAACATTTTGGTAAGGAATCATCTTCAAACAGGTGTAAGAACCATTCATTTCTTGCTTTGGTTTTCTTTTTATTTTGGCAAAAAACAGGGGATGACCCTCACTGCAAATGTGCAGCAAATTTGTGTAGTAAATAATGAATACAGAAGGATTGCACAGCTCCCCACCAAAAATGTCAGCATTAAGGTTGTCACAAACCCCCTGCAGTCATGGTTTGCTCAGGACAGTGTTTCTTCTTTCAATCTGCTTCTTTTTTGCTTCTTCTTTCACGGGCTTTTGTTTCTTGGTTGGCTCTCTGGCTGTGAGTATTGTGACCAAGAGTAACTAGGGACAGACTTTCATTCTAGCTAGTCAGGAGTTGGTGCTGCTGCTGCATGCAAGTACTGTCATGGGCCACTTCAGTGCAGGGGCATTGCTGGAGGCTGGAGCTGGTGTGATGAGCCACGTGTGGGACAAAGTGCAAAGGACATCATCTAATGCAGCCTGCACTGGTGTCTACACACAGATGTGATGTGGGAGTGCATGAAAACATGCGCACACAGGAGCTGCAGCCTCAGCACTGCCTGTGCCGACCCTGAGGGAAATCTGGGATGGGATGGATAAAAGCAGTTTCTTAAAGGCTGAAAGCAGTCTTCTCCTGTAGGTTAACAGCCATAGAAAAAGAATTGCCAACATGGCAGAAACTTTGGAACAGCACACATTGAGTGGCTCTCTGGAATAAGGAGAAAAGGAAAACAAGCAGAGTGGAAACAACAGTAAACTGTATTTGTTGTCATATTTAGGAACTAGAAGTGAAACAAAGACTAAAAATGTAAATGAGGAGCTCAGAAACCCAGGCTAACCCATGGTGGAGATAGACATAACTGTTGTCTACAAATTATGTGAAGTTCAACAGACACTGGAAGAAAAACAGAGGCAATTTTGAGCACTGTTAAAGACCATAGAAGGAAAAAGCAAAAGCAGGAAACTGTATATTGTTGTGGGGCCAGAGAAAGAAATAGGATGCTTGAGGTATGAGAGAAAATTACATATTTCCAACAGCCAGTGGTTAGTGCCAGTGCACAGGTCTGTCATTGTTCCCAGTGTTATACAGTACCCACTAGGGAGAATCTAAAAGCACATAACAGAAGCAGCAGCCTTAAATGTCATGGGCTGAAAACAAATCACATATTCTGATGGAAAGACCAACTAATACTCAGTTAAATGCTCAAAATAAGGATGGAACACCTCTCCTATGAAGAAATGCTGAGAGAATTGGATTGTTCAGCCTGGAGAAAAGAAGGCTTTGGGGTTACCTAATTGCAGCCTTGCAGTACCTGAAGAGACCCTACAGGAAAGATGGACAGGGACTTTTTACAAGGGCCTGGAGTGACACAACAAGGGGGAATGACTTCACATGCAAAGAGAGTAGGTTAAAATAGATATTAAGATGGAATTTTTTACTGTGAGCATGGTAAGGCACTGAAACAGGTTGCCCAGACAAGATGTGGATGCCTCATCCTTGGTAATGTCAATGGCCTGGCTGCATGGGGCCCTGAGAAAAACTGGTGTGGTGGAAATTGTCCTTGCCCATGGCATGAGTTGGGAACTAGATGATCTTCAAGATCCCTTCTAACCCAAACCATTCTATGATTCCATGATGGCATGCATTTAATTTTGTTTACTGATAGTCTAGTAATTGTCACACAATTAATGATTAACAGATGTTCCTGGAAAATACTATGAGAATTTCTCAGTGTTTAAAGAACTTGGTGATTAATCAGGGCTGAAAATGTGGCTTCTGTTGCCATCGGGAACTTGGCAGCTACAAATGTGCCATGGCCAAGATCCTCAGAGCCACCATCCATCACCTGCCAATCACAATAGCCTCCAGGCTCAGGAAATCCGTGTGACAGATATATGCCTCAAAGCAGTGTTCTCCTGCAACCTTCAAAGAGTGTTGGTAACCTCAAATGGCCCCTGTGTACTCCTGGCATATCAGAATGAGTTACCAGCAGCAGAATCACCTATGTTTAGGGACACCTGAGCAGCAGCCCAGGGCCCATCAGGACCCATAAGCTCCTGTGAGCCAATCTGGTGAGGAGGGGACGTTACCAGGGCATCTGCAGGGGATAGAAATAGGTTTACAAATCAATCAGAAGTGGATGGCTCTACAAGCAAAGCATGCTCTAGCTGAGGCTGTTGGCTTTCCAACCCATTCTTCAGATCTCTCATTCCCTCTGAGTAGCTGACTTTGACATTGCTTATGAGATTTCTCCAGTTAAAATCGACCTACAAGTGTTTGTTTTATGTTAACTGAAAAACACATCTTGGACTTTTATCACAATACCTTTAAAAGAATCTAAATCACCAGCTGCCTGCATTGAAAAAAAAGATGAAAAGGAAGTAATCTTCCTCAGAAGATTATTTACAGCCTCCAGGATTGTTTTTACATTCTCATACAGTTGCCTTATGCTGTGTGAAGTGCAAGCATTAAAAGGCAGAGAGGACACCTTGGCTAAGGAGGCATCTTGCAAGTGGTGTGAACATGAGATAAGACTTATATTAGGGCTCATATTACCTGTTACTCATGGTAGAGTTTCTTAAAGTTGTGTTTGACAGTGGTGCTAAAGGAAGGACTGCAAAAATAGCTGCTTTTGTGAACTGGTAAGAAAACAGAAATATTCTTGGAGGTTCTCTGAAGAAACGTGTTATGTCTTGAGGAGCACTGTTCCTTCTCAAATAAACAGCAGAGGTCCATGGAGAGTATGTGTGGGGAGGAGGGGAATTATCAAGACAGCCACATGTTGCTGTGAGAAGCAGGGGCTTAAGCTGAGGTGCCTCTTGCAGCTGCCATGACACAGGAAAGGAGGAAAGCAAGAGCAGCCTGACAGCACACTTGGGCTAATTAACTCCTCTGCCTGAATAGACCACCAAGCAATGTAGACTTAAAGTTCTTCTAAGGCTTGACTGTAACTCAACTAGCAGATATTAATGTTTTTGGCATCAATAAGCCAGAGAGTAATACCAATGAAAAGACAAAAAAGGAAATTATTATAGGAGAGAAGATTTAACACTAAAGTTTTCACCTCTATCAGTTAGATGCTTAGTCACAGGGCACAGGCTCAGACCCATGCAAGTGCAACTGCACTGCTGCTTCTCCCTTGCTTGGAGTTCAGAGTTTGGCTAGATGTCACATGCTGGCCACATAGGGCTTTTAAGGCTTTAGAACTTGGACACACTCAGAATAAATATTCTGCCCTTGTGTTAACTTTCCACTCCAGTGTCATTTTGTGACAATTTTGTTTGCATTGTCTTTTATGTACTTCAGAGTGGATATAAGGCTTTAAGCTTTTGACTCTCACATGTCCTTGAGCCTTTGGGGCTACCTTCCTGAACTTTTTTCCCCAAGGCAAGTTCATGTGTAGGAGCTGACAGCTGATGTGACACAAACACTTCTTGCTCCTTCTTCCTTATTTTGGGAGTGCAAGAGGCTCTCCCTGCACCAGGCCATGTAGCATTTGCCAAGCACTGCAGCAGTTTCTTTCCTGAGACATTTATATCTGTTCTAACTGCCAGCAATTTCCACACCATGATCTGCTGAAAGACTGCTCCCTGCCAGGCTTGGTGAGGTGATGGCTCCCTCTCTCTTTTTGATTTTGTACATCTGGTATGGTAGGGTTAAACCCAGTCTTTAGTTCAGGCTCCAACTCATTCAATACACTGTTATGAATCATACATGATGCTCAGACCTATTCCAACCTGAGATGACTCACTTTTTGGCCAGTTTTTGGATAGTATAACATGGGGATCTCTTAAAGAAATAATTCCGTTTCTTTACTAAGAAGAAGTTAAGAAAAAGAGTAGTCAAAAAACACAGCTGGAGTAAACACACTTTTAATTCTTATTTCTTTAAAAGGAGTGTTTTTTTCTGTACTTGTATTGCTGTGCAAGATGAAGGCATCACAGATATACATCTTAATTTAATTCAACACAACAAAATTAAAAGAGCAAGCTAGTTCAGAGTCAGTAAGAACAGTCAGATATATCTTCTATTTCTATATTTAAAAGCAAAATCTATGTTTATCTAGTTTTTTTCCAACTGATATTGATTCTCAAAATGTTCTTTCCTTGATTCCCCAAAAGCCCAGCTCCATTTTCTTTCCGAGGCACTCCAGTTGGATGTGACATGTCTGCTTTGGATGGAGGTGGAATTTGGGTGGGGGAAGATGATGAAAGGTCAAGAGAAGTTTAAGGGGAAAACAGCCTCTCTAAACACTTCAGTATTCACAGAGCCTGGCAACACTGAACTGACCGTGGAGATCTATGTCTTGTAATTCATTTCTGTGGGAAAAATGAGGAATTATTTTTGGCAATCCATGGATTTTTTGGGTGTTCCAATATTTCTTTAGACAGTACTTCAAAGACATTAACTAAAACCCCTCTTTTTTTCTCATTGTTTTTACTCTGGTCTTTGAGATAATAGATCCAAGCTAGCATAAAAATAATCTCTATAACAAATACTGATGGCTTTCTGTGCAGAGGTGGGAAATTTTCATTATGCTTTTTCACTCAGATGTTAATTCCCTTCCTCACTATCTTGTAAATGACAGCCAGGAAATAAAAAGTCCACTGTGTGATTGGGTTTCAATCCCATAAACTAACTGATAACTCCACTTAATAGTACCTTTCAGCTGTAAATTACCAACATCTCCTGGAAAGCAGCAGTGTAGTCAAAACCTGACTCTACTGAAGGTAGGCACCAGCAATTCTTATTTTGTATTTTGGCTTTACAAGCAGACCTAGGCAATAGCAGGTGAGAAGAACATTTCATTTTCTCCTTTGAGCCTTTTTGTGAGGTCCTTCTGGGGTAGGGGGGATAAAGCATCCCTGAAGGTTTGGCTTCACAAAGACCTCCCCTGAGATAAATGGAAAAGCAGAAGATCCATGGAAGTTTTCTCTCAATTAATGCTAAGCAAGGTCCAGCCAAGAAAATGCAATGGCTTCTCTGTAAATGACAGCCCAGAAGTTCCTGGATCATGACAAAGAGATGTATGATGCTGGAGCTGGAAGATACTGAAGAGAAGATAAGAGAACAGAACTGTTTGAATGTAGAAAATCCTAATAAGAAACATGCTTTTACCATGCAGTGGTTAAGCACTGGAAGATGTGGTCCAGAGATGTTGCAAAATACCTGTGCTTGGAGATATGTACCTGAGAAACCTGATGTTTTGTGCAAAGGGCTGAACTAGATGGCCTCTGGAGGTTTCTTTCATCCTGGATTTTGATTCTAAGATTCTGCTGCACAGGCAAAAGCCTGGGGGGAAAACACACTGGAATACTTGATGATGTTTTCCTGAAGAGTAAAATACTTTATAGAGAGGGACAGTTTTAGAAATGTGTTTTAATGTTTGATTATAATCCTCGAGTTTTAATGTTTCTCTGCTATGTTGATTATTAGTTTGCTGCAAGAAACCATGGGACAATGTAGCTGGACAGAAGTGGAACAAGATTTTATTACTAAGTGCATACGTGTGTTTTGTTAGAGAAGCACAGAACATGTCCCTTGCTTTTTCACTTCAGCCTCTTTCTGGCATTTCCAGTTCCCTGCTCTCCACAAGGCAGGTCTGTTTCCAGTCCTTGGGCTGGGATTCCTCAGATGAAATCGCTCCAGGGAGCCACTGCATCAGCAACTTCCCTTTACACTTTTACTGTCCAGCCTCTGTTTCTATGAAACTTGCCCACTTTCTTTGCAGGATGTTCACAAAGACCTCCTGAATTTTGCTGGGAAGCACATTGAAGCACACTAGCCAGGGCTGCTGAATCTTGTCTTCTCACTACTCAGCAATTATCATTGATTACAGCTATAGGTTAAACTGTAGCAAAAAACACTGATGAAACCTCGGCTCAGAGTTGTGAGTTTGTAAATCCATTTAAGGCATGATGAACACCAACATCATTGACAAAAAAATCATAAATCATATTTTTAAAGTATAAAGGAAGATGCTGTAAACTTTAATCCATTATTATCTCTGTGCAGACCTTATGCTGCCTTAAGCAGCCTGTGTGTTGTACTCAGAGCTTTTGCATCCTGAAACGATTTTACATGTTGGAGATATTAAGGATTAGGGGCTTGGCTGCACAGATTTTGGTTTCTTGTGTGAGCCAAGCTTTTGCTGTGATTCAACAACAATATGAAATCTGTAGCTTGAAAACAGCCCTTCTCAAACTCAAGCTGTCAATCTGCTTAACTGAGATCTGTTTTTATATTGTACAGAAGGAAGTAGAGTCCATAGGAGAAGACAACTTGAAATTCAATTACACAGTACTAGAAGCAAAGACAATTTCAAGGAGTAATCTTTATTTCATATGCATACATGCATCACTGGCCAACTGTACAAAGAGACAGTGTACCAGCAGCACACTGTCAGATTAAGCTGGGCTAATTAAACCTTATTACTTTGTTAGGCACGGCTCATTGAACAGCCACTGTGTAACTGCTTACAGGAATTCAGTAATGCTAACAGTCCAAGGCAAGTGAACACATGAGGGGACAGTTTTTAGTATCAATGACAAAAATCAACACTGTTGTCTCTCTTGAAAGGATAAACACAATCCATCAGGTCAGAATGACTTTAAACATGACCTGTGTATTAGAACTAAGAGCAAAATTATGTTTCTTTCACAAGTGTGCTAACAAGAACAATGAAGCAAATCACTGAGAGACATTTCAGTGCATCCAGAGCCTCTGTTTGCATGTTTTATGCTGTTTTTAGTCTCTTGTAAGCCAATCATTATTACTACTGAAAAAAATACAACAAAAAAATACACAGCTACTTAGGACCAGTAACATTTTCATGGACAAACTTTCCACTAGCACAATCACAGTTTTCAAAGTTGGAGTTTTAAAATTACACTCTTTTAGTAACAGCAGAGCTCTTGGGTAAAAACATGACCTGGCCAGCAAATGTCAAACACCTTAACATTTATTTCAAACATCTACAAATGTATTTATGAAGTACAGACTGATTAGTAAGACATTTTTTGTTTGGTCCATAAACATAGATTTAAGAAATCTGTTTCCAGATTTAAGAAGTTCACTTTCCACACAACACAGAAAACTCTGTATTTGAGACATTAATTCTGGTTCTTCTCAGAATCAATAAATACAATACATAGAAAGGAAACTTTTGAGAGTTTAGTGAATGAAACAAAATGGGACCATCTCCTTTCTTTCCTGAGGCTTTAATACTGAAATATTATTTTCAAGGCTTTGAAATCTCAAAATGGTTAACAATGATTTTGCACATCTCTTTGTAACTGAGTTGTGTTTCTCACTGTGCTTCCCTAATTGAGACAGCTTTTTACATAGATAAATATTAAAACTAGAGAAAATCTTAAATACAAAATTCGTTATCCTGAGGTAATTATTTTAATGGCAGTCAGAAACTGAACTCCTGCTATATTATGTTTGACTGACGTGTGAATCATAGATCTATGTTCCTCCTGGATAATTTGACAATACCATTCATCACCTGCAGCTTCTATTATCATTGTTTGAAACGGATATGTTTACCTCTCAAATTATGCAAATTATTAGAGACTCATTAAAGCAAAAAGTTCCTGACATTAATCTCCATTTACAGTATAAACGAGCACATGGGTTCTGTCAAATGGGATAACAGAGCTAAGAAAAATATTTATGGGAAAACAAATGCAGGAAAGGTTCTTATGTGAACTATGACAAAACAGTGTGGCTTACCTTCCGTACACCCATCTTCCTTCCCTGCTGGAAGGCCAGGGGTGGGCAGACCTTTCAGTCCTGTTGCAAGGATAGAAATCAAAGGGAAAATCTGACTGCAACCATGTATGCCTTCAAGACATACTTCAGGTAAGTTCTTCAACCTAACCCTGACTACTGCCCCAGAGCCACCATCCCTCAGCTCCCCCATGGCCACTGCATCCTCTCAGGTGGAGTCCGGTGCCAGGGTAAGCAGTGGTGAATTTTGGAAATGCAGGTACTGTCTTTGTGGACAGGACATGAAGACAGCCTTGGGCCAGCCAATAGAGAGGGCTTCACATCCACACCAGATATGTATTCTGACAGGTGGATATTACAGATCTGGAGTGGGGTGGCTCTGCAAATACTTTGTCCAGGTCCTTCCTCAGCCAAGGCTGACATTTTGCTGCTTTGAGACAGTGCCATTACTTTTCTTTCAGAGTGCCCACAATTACAGGGGAGTTTTGTAACAGCCTGAGAAAGTGTTTCTATAGAGTGATGGTTTGCATTGCATTCAGCAGAGCATGGTTGGGGCTGCAGGCAAGGCATGCTGAGTATTTGCTGATGAAAGGAGACAGGTAGCTTTTGAAAGAAGAATTTTGAATAACATAGTAGGAATACAGTCACATTTTTAAGAAGGAACTAAGGTGTGAAACAAAGAAGCAGTGTAGGCATGCTTTACACATTACTGTCTCCAGAAGCAGGCCCTGGGGTGGACCAGCTGCTGGCTTGGAAAACCTCTGCTGACCACTCTGGTAGGATGATGAGTCTCATCTTCAAGCCACCACCTCATGACAACAAGGATAATTGAAACAAAGAGAAGCAGATTTTGAAAGAGTTTCAAAAATCAATCCATGCTGACTTTCAACAAGAGCCTAATGCAGATGAATGTCTGAACAGCAAAACATTTATGTCTGTGTCTCTGACAGTTTTCTCATTGTACTGAAGCAGGTTTTGGTTCACCTCAGAGTCATAGGGGAAATCCAGAATTAGCCCCAATGCTTGCATATAATTCTTTACAGCACTGTCTCTTTCCTGCTGCCTTCTGCTCCAGCTGGCCCTGCAGCTGCACAGTGGAGTCCACTGCCCAGGGTTCCTCTTCTATGGCCAAACCAAGGCTCAAAGAAAGCCTCTGAATGCAGGGCCATTTCTGAACTGCTGCCAAGTTCATTTGTGGGGAAAAAAAACAAGTTACGTGTTAACTCTACCTCTTCTGATCTGCTTTTCTTAGTACCATATTGAAGCAGGTGCCCAAGCTGCATGATCAAAAATCTAAAGCCCCAGTGCAGGCCATAACACACTTCAGGAGATGCCTTAGCACTTGTGACACTGGCTGGCAATAAGCTAGGGAGGTGTATCTGGTCGTACAGCTGCTCATGGCCATGGACCTCTCCTCTTCAGTGTTGTTTGCAGATGGCTATTATGCATGTTTGGGGACAACAAACATTAAAGCCAGCTGGCCCAGCGAGCACTGACTTATACCATCTCTGCATGGCTACATCAGCATTTATCTGTGTCCCCAGACAGTTTGGGGGTTTTAAATCCATGTAATGTTTAACAGAAGTGTAAATATTTAACACTGCTCAGCTCTATGACTAAAGAAGTGCCCAGAGCCACCAACGGCCTGACTGTCTTGGAGCACCACGAGCACGAGCACGTTAAGTCTTTCTGGCTTTCCCTGAAAGACTGCACGTGTGCCATCAGGTATTCTGGCTTATGCATTCATTCTATTTAAATGCCGAGGGTTTTTGCAGGCTATAAAACAAGCTATTCCATCAAGCCTCACCCAACTTTCACAAGTGCTCCAAGAGACAGCAGCAATTGGTACTCTAATGAGAAAAAAATACAAATTCAAAATCAAAATACTTAACAGCAAAAAGTGGCTATATCTAAGGCAAAAATGCAGAGTTAAGCTGTATTCTCAAATTAAAAGAAAAAAAAAAGAAAATTAAAAAAGTGTTGAGTGTAAATACTCTCAGGGAACCTATCTGCATGACCAAGGCCATGGATCCCAGCAGGTAAAGAAAGACCTCTAAAAGCAGCATTGGTGGGGACTGGGAACTGCTGTGCTCACACAGTTTTACATACACATCTCCTTGGTTCTACAGTATCAATGGGATTGTGGTGTCCCTTGCTGAGCAGACAGTAACAAGTCCTGCAAAGTGTAGTGGAGGCATAGAGAGACTAAGCAGGCATTCTCCTGGCTGGCTGATCAAATCATGCATCTGAACAGCTCATCCATTGGTGGTAAACCTGCTTCACAGCACTTATCTTCATCTTCTTTGGAAGATTCCTGGGAAATACATCTTTATAAAAAGGGTGAGACTCACAGTTTTTGACTGCCTTAATTTACTATTGTTTAATATTTCTGGGTTACTCTCTTCCATCATTTGCTATTGTTTGATGTATTTGAGACTAGGTTGCTGTATACATTAGAGCAGTTGCATTTGTTTAGTACTGTCTTTGGGCATTTGCAGTGATGGCACATATTTTATACAGCTTTTTCAAATGCTGAATTAAGTACTCTTCAGATCTTCATAGGCTGGGCGGTCCTTAACAGAGATACAGAAAGAATCATTTGATTGTGAGGAGACCATTCAATGGCTTGCCACAGACCGAAAATTCACCATTCCCACAAGACTGAATGAGGTACCCTCTTTATTAATGAGGCCAAGAAGACTCATTGTCTTCTCAGTATCAACCAGTGGGGTTCCTACTGTGTAGGAATAAAAGATGAGATGTTGACACGCAAGTGGAGTCCAGCATGCTAGGTAGCATGACTGAGGACAAGTGGTGCTCCTTGTAGCTCTCTCACCCTGGTCTTCAGAGTTCAGTGCTGGGCAAAATTGTGTCTCCAGATGAACAGTTATATTCATCTCAGGTAGCACATAGGGCACAGAAGCTGCTTTTGACACCAAAATATCATTTCCAATAAATATTTGCTTAGGAG